>CALNHX010000389.1:0-348260 GCA_940337035.1 Agriotes lineatus
ATTCCTAAAAATGGTTCCAATTCGAATACCAGTAGAAAATTTTCCAATAAGAATGGATCGGAACAGAATTTTCATCAGTTTCATAAAGATGAGAAGTTTAATGCGGTGGAAAGGTCAAGTGTACCCACTTTCATATCAGCATATATAAAAAAGAACGAATGTTTAAGTTCAGGCAGTGATTCAGACGAAGGCGTTGAGCATGGGTTGTATTCGGAATGCAGAAATAATTCGGATATAAATAATACAGAACAGCCACGGGTCAGGCCGATCATGTTTGAAAGATGATGCACGAGGTCTTAGCTGCACAGGGAGTGTATTTCGTAGTTTTACAAGTACAGCGCAACACTACAACAAATATAAAAGAACTTTCGTTCAGAGGCTTTCCTCATGTCACCGACTTATCCTTGATGCTTTTAAAAGAGTTGGAATTGGAGTTACTGGATGTTACAGGCACAAATGTAACGCAATTGGGGGTGCAGCAGTTCATGCTGTTCAATCCACAGTGTAGATTAATCCATGAGACGGCGTGCGTATGTCCACCCAAATTACATTTTTAACTTATGTGCATTTGTTCTCAAAACATTATTACTAAGTTTGAACATTTGATGTATAACTTACTGTAAAAACTTAAAGTGTAACTCATAGATATTTTTAGTTCCTTTGGCTTTTGTCATGTTACCAATAAATATTCGACAGTGGTCAACGTTTTGAGCTGTGAACAAGTGTTTGTTTTAATTTTTTGACTGGCAATTCTCTAATGCTTTTGGATAACTTGTAATAACGGGTGTTCATAAACAGTCGTCATCCCAGTTGCTTTGAAAAAGAAAATGTTATGTCTTTGATTAATTCGTGCAACTCAATGAAACGTCATTGAGTACTGTCATAGCGCATTTTTTCTCAATTTTAATAGACATACGTTTCTGAAGTCAAAACCTACTGGGATGACGACTATTTATGAACACCCGTTATTTAAGTGCTATAAAATTTGGACTATTTTGACATTTGTTAATTCTGTATCTAGGCGTTTGTAGATCAGTTTTATTCCTAGTGTTATGTTTGTGTACATTTTCGTAACTTGTGAAAAAATGTATGTTATTTTTTACATGCAACATATTTTGTAGACTATTCAATTCAACTGCCATCTGTCAAAAAGTGACCAATGAAAATCCACAATTAGATATTTCTTGACCAATCAAAAAAATATCAGCGGATATATCTTCCTAGAAGGCATTCAAATGAATATTTTAAACAAATGTGATTTTTATTAGAAAAAGTCAATATTAGTGTTCTGTTACTCTAGAAATTGCATAGTTTGTTGCTAGATTTACTGAAAATTAATTTGAAAAAGTAGTTTGGTTCATTGAATAGTCCCTCGAATGCCATTCTTAGTCAAAGTTAAGTAGATAATTTTGTGGTGGTATCACTACTCATGTCCATTGCACTTAGGATTGCGACTCGTGCTAGAGCACTCGTCCTAATCGTACCACAGCGCAATGGACATTCATGATACCACAGCAAAAATATTCGACATAACTTTGACTACTCAAGGTATTATAAGTGAATAAATATGCATGGAAGTGTTAGTATGTTTAGGTTTATAAGTGAAGCCGTGTAGTGTTCTCTATATCCTATATTTGCAATAATTCTTACTGCTTTTCTTTGCAGGGCAAAAATCCTATGCCAATCTCCAGCCTGACCCCAAACTATTATCCCATAAGCAATGGCAGAATGAATAAGACTGAACTAAGCGGTCTTTAGACCACTTGAGCTAATACAGTCAGTTAGATTTCTTAAAACCAAAATATTTGTAGAAAGTTTCTTTGAAAGATTTTTAATATGGGCGTTCCTTTTAAGTTTGGAATCTAAATAGATGCCAAGGAATTTGATCTCATTTATAGAATTTTTGTTGTTTGTGTCTCTCAGGCTGAAGATTACTTTATGTGTTTTTACTGTATTTAAAAACAGTTTATTTGATTGAAACAAGTGTGTTACCTCATACAGGGCTGTGTTCGACTCTGCTGTTACTTCATCCAATCTGTCGCCCCTAACAGTCAGATTGGTGTCATCGGTAAAGAGAGTATAACTTATTTTATCATTTCCCAAAGAAAGGTCATTATTTGTTGTGTGCGATTCAAATTTCCCACTATAGGGAAGTAGCAAGTAGGGCACACAACTTGATCTCCTTTCCAGGCGGACATGCATTGTAAAATTTTTATTGTACTCATCCTGCAATATATTAGTAGAAGTACAAATATCTTCTTTGTAAAGCAGCATATAGGATGTACGATACATTTAATTTAAATATTTATATTCAGATATCTAATGAATATCATGTGATATAACGGTTGTATGTTTAACTGGTGGGGTAGTAAGGGCAACTAGAAGGTTGTTGTTTTTTGTGAGTAACAAAAATAATTTGAATTCTAAATCTACGACAAATAGTCACGTTAAGGGTTAAATTCCCATTAATTGTGATAAAATAATAATTGCTGATTTGATACGTAGTAGTAATAAAGCATTCTCTACGATGAAATTTGACTTCAAGTCACAAATATTATTCAAGTACATAATTCAAGATTATTTGATTCCATTTAACGTGGTATATTCTATTGTAAATGTTAGAATACTACAAAGCCAGTAAAACCAGTGAAAGTAAGTGTAAAACTGTCTATTCAAGTAATAGAGTTTTCAAAGAGCTACAACAAGCTTTTGATTTGTTCGGGACCAACCAGGAAGTGTTTGCTGACTAGAATCTGTCCAGTTAGAAGCTGAGGTAATGCATTCAGGTACAAGATAAACATTCAGAAGGTTAGTGATAATCTATACATATATAAAGGAAAGTCACAACCCTGACTAATCAACGCAGAGCCGTAACCACTGGTACTACGAAGTTGAAATTTGGGTGGAAGATTCAATTTGTTTCGTAAGGTAGTGCTAAGAGGGGATTTTTTGAAATTCTACCCCTAAGGGGTGAAAAGGGGTAAAATGTGTTTTTATTAATTCCTCAATATCTCTTACGCCCAATGAGATATCGACTTTGTGTTTCCTTGCAAAGATTGTCATTGCAAATTCCTAGAAACGTATTCCAGGATTTTGCCCTAATCAACCCCTAAAGGTGCAAATTAATATGGATTCGGGGTGAATTAAAGAACCCTTCGTATCTCCTATGTTTCTTGAGTTAGAACATTCTTATTTGGTATATAGATGTATTCTTAAAATATTTAAAAACGGGTTTAAGGGATTTTGAAAAAAATTTCCGCAAGGGGGTGAAAAGGGGTAAACTGTGTTTTCAAGAATTTCTCAATATCTCTTAGAATAAAATATGAGAATTTCTGAAATTCCATCCCCCTGTGGTGGAAACGGGTATACTGCAATAATATATGAATACAGCATTAATTTAAGAAGTACATATATTTTTTATTTTATCCATTGTTATACTAAAACTATAGTTTTATCAATCTATACAAGACAATTACATATACATTTCCAGGGATACGTGAAGAATAAAAGAGTTAAAGAGAACTTTTTTCGGAAGAATATTGTTTCCCTTTTACCTACTATATTGTTTAGCGTATTGAGTGAGGGGGGGGGGGGGGCGACGACTGCAGAATTCGTTTAAGATTTAGAAGAAACAAACATTATTTGTAGTCCGTACGAAGAACGGGCATCTTGCTAGTTTCTTATAAAATAATCCTTTATCTAATAGACTTGTCTGTCCGGGACGCTGTTTTGTCTGTCTGGGACGCTGTTTTGTCTGTCCGGGACGCTGTTTCAGCAGCCAAACCGTAAGAGATAAAGAAAAAAGTTATGAAAGTTATATGTTTGGAATGATCATGTTAGGTCAGGAACCAAATTTCAGTCACGTGACGCTTCCGGTATTCGAGAAATCACGTGGTTTCCGTCCGTCCGGGACGCTGGTCCGTCCGTGACGCTGTTTCAGAGCCAAACCGTAAGAGATAGAGAAAAAAGTTATGAAAGTTATATGTTTGGAACGGTCATGTCAGTTCAGGAACCGAATTTCAGTCACGTGACACTTCCGGTTTTCGAGAAATCACGTTTTTATTTAATACGCGTTCTATTTGAAAAACGGTCTTTTTTGTTTTATTAAATGAGACATTTGTCTCACTGGTTGCTAGTAAAAAATAATAAAGTAAGTTTGGTGCAGCAAATCTTTAAACCATTGTGACTATATTTAGAAGTTAATTTTAGAAGAATTAGTTTTTTAAATTCAATAGTGATTTGAGGACTCAACGTTTTCGACAATTATATTTTGAAATTTGAACAGTTTGAAATTAGGTTAAATTTAGAATTTTCATTTTTTAATCAAATTTGGAGACATTTAACATTTGATTAAATTACTTTTTGACAATCTCTATTTTATTTTTTAATGTCAGATCAAACTTCAGTGTGCTACTAAAAACTTTCTGAAGTTCCTGAAACTTGTATTTGATTCATAAAATCAAATAGTTATTATATTTTAAAAGTAATTCAGTCTTTAAATATAGAAGAAAGTTGTTAGTTGAAGATTAACCCATTCAGCTGGGAATTAGGAGTTCCATTGCTATAAAACTGACTAGTCGTGTCTTTAACAATAATAATTACATGACATAATTTCAAATGCCAAATTGATTTAGGAGTTACGTCAATTCCTACTTATTGCATTAAGAAGTAAGATAAGTACCTGATAATAGTATTTCTTTTAATAATTAGTAAAAGAATATATTTAATTTGATACAAAGTATAGCTTAGATATATTTCAATTGGAAACTTAAGTAGGGCTCCAAACGGGGATGCTATTTCATTTTTTTATCTTTGTTTTTTATTTATAATATTCCAAAGATATTTATTACAAATATCAGTAGCTTTTAATTTATTATCATATGCTTCCGCTTTTTATTTTTATGATTTCTTTTTTGTAAAGTTTTTTAAATTTATTTTTTTATTTTAGAGTGTCATATGTAGGATAGAGATCATGAAGTTTGCAAAGAGACTTGCACTCCTCCCTCATATCTCTTCTTTTTTATTAAACCACTGTACATTTTGTTAATCCTTATATCTATTTGGTACTTTTTTCAGGAAATGCTTGTTCAAAACAGTTTTTTATCATATTTATGAACTGGGAAAACTTTTCATTAGCATTTTTATCTTTATCATCTATGAATGACCAAGATAGAGCCTCTATTAGTTTATAAAACTGAAATTTACCTTGTTCTGTTATTGGCCTACGAAATACATATTTTGGCTTAGTAATTATATCTAGATTACAATTTTTTCAGTTTTGATTTTTATTGATTGAACTTTATGGTCAGACAGACCTGTATATAAAGTATTTGCTATAAATTTATTGCAACTAAAATTTATAAAAATACACTGCTCAAAAAAATTAGTGGAACACTTTTGCAGCTGTGCAGAAATTTTCAAATTAAATACAGACGCAAGTATCAACGTTAGTATATTGTTCTTTCAACATTACTTAACAAGATACAAATAATAAATATGCTGTAATTTAACGGTTTTCTTGAGTAACACCAAACGATTGAGAACACTACCAAAATCAAAATGCGATTCATCACTTAAAATGTAATAGAAATTCTGTTAGCGCTCGAATACCGAGTTTTAGTAGCACGTGTGCCCTCCATTATCATCAGTGACAATGTGACATCGTCGAGGCATGTTGCGAATAAGACGTCTTAACATGTCTTGCGGAAAATTTCACAATTCTTCCACAAGGACCTCGGCCAACCCCTGAAGAGTCTGAGGTACAGCAGGACGCTTCCTAATACGCCTGTCGAATAAATCCCAAACATGTTCGATGGAATTTAAGTCTGGAATCATGGCTGATCACCCCATCACCTGGATTTCTTGTTCTTGGAGAAATTTTTTTATTAAATTTGCGGTATGTAATCTACAATTATCCTGTTGTAGGATGAAGCCATCGCCGAAATTGTTCGCAAATGGCACAACATGCTCTTAAGGAATCGTCTCAACATAAATTTGTGCATTGAGACATTGGGAAACGACAACCAAGTCGGTGCGACCATCTATACTGATGCCACCCCAAACCATGACCGATCCAGCTATGAATCGGTCCACTTGCTGTATACACGTCGCAGTGTATCGCTCTCCAGGACGTCTGTACACTCGTATACGACCATCGCAACGAGTTAGACAAAACCGCCACTCGTCAGTAAAAAGCACAGATCTCCATTGTCGAAGTTGCCATTGCACATGTTCACGAGCAAAGTTTAGACGGATAACTTTGTGATTCCTTGTCAAGCGAGGAGCTTGCACAGGCTTGCGAGAAGTCAGATTGACTTCTTTGAGTCATCTTCTAATGGTCTGATCGGAAATTGTTACACCGGTGGAACTTTGGAGTAGATTTTGTAACTCAAGAGCAGTAGCAGTTCGTCGGCGGAGACAAGAATTCACAATATACAGGTCGTCCCGAGGGGTAGTTTTTCTTTTACGGCCTTGTCCAGTTCTCCTGGAATATCTACCCGCTTCTCGGTACCCATGCCATCCTCTGCAGATAACAGATGGAGGTGATTGGAGATGGTTTGCTACATACCGCATATATCGACCATCTTCAAGCAAAGCAACAGCCCTCGCGACTTCAATGTCACTTAAATAACGCATCACAAAGCAACCACTAATAGAGCGATTTCTCAAACAGTAAGCTTGAATAAAAGTTTCAGCGCCCTACAACGGGTGGGCCAGAAACTATTCAGGCAAGGCGGCAAAATTTAAATACGCCATTGCTACGATAATTGGATTAATCAAGGATATACCGTCAACACCAATACAAATTTTGCATATACATAATTTGCCTTCATCAGAATCTCGATTTTAAAGTTTTGAACCGCATAAATCGGAATATGCAAAATCTTTATAGGTTCTGAAGTTTACAATAATTATGGAAAATTCAAACAAAATATTTGCGAATAACAAATATATTTAAGTAATTCAAATAGCAATATTGTTTAATAGGTATTGTCAATCTTACAATAGTCGTGCTCAATTGCAACAATTTGCTTTGGTTAAAAATGCTTTTCACGCATTTTAAATGATTTGTCGGTGTCAGTTTGACGTATGAGTTTACTATTTACGCACTTTTCAAAAGGCGGACAGGTGACACCAGCGCCTCCTGATGGATGGGCCAATCTCTAACAATTATTTGATTTGACAGATGCATTCAGAAAACGCTTCTATTAGTAGGTTTTTCTATGCCGTTGGGAAACTTGTGTCTTCTACACTAAATCGGCACAATTTGAAGCAACACTTCTTCACATACCGACCCATAATTAATTATAGTTTGGTTCACAACCTTGTCGAGTGGCGACACTAGCGTCCTCCGAAGGGTGGGCCAGTCCCTAACAATTATTTGACAGGTGCGTTTAAGAAACTCCTCTATTAGTGGTTGCTTTGTGTAACGCATTTTGAACTCAGAAACAGTGAAAAAGTTAAAACTGACGTTTCCTGTGTCCACGGCCTTCTGGATTAGCGTGCCTGCTGGCTCTTAGCGGCCTGTTCATTTGCAAGCTTTTCGAGTGATCCACGTGGCGCTGTTACCCGGGGATTTGTAGAGTCCCTGTATATAGTACACCCGTATTCATAGTCGTTCGCCAGCGGATCGCCGGCGACTCGCCGGAGTTTCGTTATGAATAGTATGTTGGCGGCCTGTACGTCTATATCAAATTCGAGGTGATCAGGTTAGGTTTTCAGTCAGTTTTGACAGAAACTGACACAAAATCTAACCTGCTAACCTCGAATTTGACATAGACGTACAGTGCCGCCAACATACTATTCATAACGAAACTCCGGCGAGTCGCCGGCGATCCGCTGGTGAACGACTATGAATACGGGTGTACTATATACAGGGACTCTACAAATCCCCGGGTAACAGCGCCACGTGGATCACTTATTATATACAGGGACTCTAGGGATTTGTAGAGTCCCTGTATATAAGTAGTATATTATACAGAGACTCTAGGGATTTGCAGAGCCAGTAGATATAAAGAGTACCGCCACGTCCGCCATGTTTGTTCCTTTGTCATATGCGTCTATTTGAGGTTTTGTAACACAATTCCGTCAACGTGACATTTATTGGCAATCCGAAATTTTACTTAAAATTGGCAAGACTGTAAGTCTATGACAAATTCGAGGTTAGTAGGTTCGGTTTTGTTTGTTATTTGACACAAACTGATGGAAAACATAACCTGATAACCTCGAATTTGACATAGACTTACAGTCTTGCTATTTTCAAGTAAAAATTTAGACATAACTCAATCAGTCATTGCTGATGGGAACAAAAATGGCGGCGATGGCGGCATTTTCACAGATCAAAGAATGGCGGTACTCTCTATATCTACTGGCTCTGGGGATTTGTAGAGTCCCTGTATATAGTAAGATAAGAGTCGGGCAAATTAGGTTCAATTTTTGATTGGCTACGATCCATTGCGCATGCGCATTAATCTAAATTGGAAATTTGAAGGGTGGCTATGACAATGACAATTAAATGACGTACGTAATATTGTTCGATTCGACGACAAGACAAGTTTTTAGAGGTTATATGTTTACTACACCACCAAAAAACCGCTTGTAAATTACTCAATCCGATCTATCTACTGCAAAATCAGCTGACCACCAATCGGTAAACGGTAGATACCTACCAGTGTAGTTTTCGTAAATGCATTAAGTTTACCATTTATTGACAATGTCAAACTGACAAGTAATTAAATTCATCAAAGTGACACATACTCAGGAAAGCAACTCAGGCCTTGAACGCATTATTTATTTTTGGAACACTAATGGCGGCTGACATTTGTGTTTGCCCGACTCTTACATAACTATATACAGGGACTCTAGGAATTTGGAAGCGTTGGCTCGGCGTTTAAACTGCAAAAGGCTGAGCTGACGTAGCGCATTCAACAAAATACTTTCGATATTATCTTTTCGCACGCATAGAATGCTTGATTTTTGCGCGCAAGCACAATTTACAAATTTTGACGTTTCTACGTACGCATTTTCGTTCATTGCAAATTTAGTTTGTTGCTTCTATGAAAATCCATTTTGTAATTTTTTTCGTACAAAAATGTAAAACTAACCTAATTTAACGTTTTAGTCACAGAACAATAATCTGACAGAGAAAAGCTAGTTTCAAACCGGCTGGCGTGGTTCTGAACTTCAATCCCCGGATATGCCGAGTCACAACTTTAAATGCTATTTGTCGCAAATGAACAGGCCGCTGAGAGCCGGCAGGCACGCTGATCTAAAAGGCCCTGCCTGTGTCCAATGACTAATTTGATGAGCTTCGGATGTTTGCATTGTGGTCAAAAACCACTTTCTATACATTTTGGCGTCTACGAAGAAAACGAGCAAACGAATCACCGTAATTCTTTTTGCACTTTGTCAATACAATTCTTTTTGCACTTTGTCAATACAAGTCTAGAGAATAATATAACAAGAAAATATCCTGCTTCCGTTATTTTCTGGAAAACGTATACTCGTTCAAAAAGCGTTCCCCTAATTTTTTTGAGCAGTGTATTATCTATACATGCTTTTTTCCGTGTCGATTCGTTTATCATTTGCTTCAATCCAAAAGTTGAAAGTAACTCAGTTAATGCCTTTGTGTCTTTCTTATTTTTTCCAAAATGTATATTAAAATCACCGGTTAGCATAATATTTTTACTATTTTCTACCAGTAGGTACTAATGCCTGTTCTAAAACATTTAAAAAATAATCAAAATTACCCAAAGGTGATCTGTATATAGTTAAGACATAAAAGTTTTGGTTTTTAACATGAATTCCACACAATTCTATTTGCTTATCTAAAGATAGTTTGTCTATTGTTAATGCACTAACCTCAATGGTTTTTTCTGCTAGAATTGCACAACCTCCACATCGATAAGTGCTTCTACACGAATGCGCTGCAAGCCTGTACTGAAGCAGATTTATAGTGTGTATTTCTTCCTCCACTGCCCAATATTCAGTAAATCATATTATATTGAACCGGTTGTCGATTAAATAGGCCTCAACTTCGTTGATTTTGTTGTTTATAGACTGCAGGTTTATATGGAAAATGCTAGTTTGTACTAGTTTTACGTCTGTACTAGGAAAGGTTACATGGTTTGTATTGGTGGAGCGGCTCTTCGAAAATTTCCAATTTCATGGGTGGATGTATTTTGGAATCTAAAACCTACTGATTTTTATTCCTGTTGGCCAGTTATCTGGGTTTATTATGCATTGGTAGTCTGCTAATTTTACTCCTAGTTTGGAACAATTTCTACCATATTTTGTGTTTATTTTTGTTCACTCAAAGTCCTTGCGTTGCAACTGAGCAGATAAATGTTCACCTTCTCAACTGGACAGTCTTTGTGTACATTTCCAATGAAAACCCATATATTTTTTTCTTGCGCTTTAATGGTGGTTTCCGGTGCTGGTTATTACTTTTTTGTTTCTGCCTACCTCGCTCCATGGATCCGGCTTTTCTTCTAAGTTTATTACATCCCTCATTTTCTGATTTGTAGTTTCTTCTGATAAAACTAATAAAACTTGCCCCTTTGTTATTTTTTGTTTTTCTTTTGCTTGGTGATTTAGTGGTTCAGTGTTTTGTTTCACTTTTTCTTTGTCTCTTGGGATTGCACCCTTACTGTCTCTATTAGTTTTGATGCTACATACATCCATGGTCGTATTTGTTTTAGAATTTACCACTTCAGCTAATGTTGGTGGATGATTTTATTTTCGTTTTTGTTTTTGAGAATTTTCAGGTTTTATTAACTTTCTCATTTCAACAATTTTAGCATCTAACTTTTGCATTGCCTTATTTGTATTGTTTGCTTGCTGACTAACTGTTTTTGTCAGATTCTGAATAGTTTTTGTTAAGACATTTATTTGCTGCTGTAATTCAGCATATTTTTTGTTAGATTCTGCTTGACAGCAGCTCACCTTGTTTCCGTCTATAACAGTAATATTTTGCATTCTTTCAGCACAACTAGTGTGGAATAGCTTAGACTGCTTACAGCAATTTACACATACTAGAATATTACACTTTTTTCCACAACAATTTACTTTTTTTTATTTACTAAATTTTAATCTTAGGTAACATCAACATCTGTATCAGACGCCATTTGGCCTAAACATCGAAGAAAATTAAACAATTTTTTTTTACTCTAAAGAACTAATCTGAAATGTATGTATTGTCGGTAACCTCATCTTACCTTGCGATGTAGAGGCTTGCGCAGCAACCATTGTGTGAGGTGTGTGTCTTGGTGAAGTGTTGACCTTGTTGCTCTATCTGTGGTTCTGAGTAGAGCACAGTTAATTTGGTGGTCTCACCGAACTCGATTCCAATCGCCAAGGCTGCAGAAAAATTCTTGCCCCACGGGATTCGAACTGAGGACTTGCTTAATGCAAGCTAATCTGAAATGTTAAGTAAAATTCAGGTGATCTATAGTTCCTTAAGTTGCACAAACATTTTTCTTAAAATAAAAAAATGAAGAAAACAGTTGCTGCAGACAAAGAAAATAAAACTAATAAGTAAGGTCTAAGGTCCAGACTGTTTTAATGATAAACATTTTCAAACAAATACTCATTGGCGTACACTGAATATTTTTGAGATCAAAATTTAGTAAAGATTATCGTCACTAACATCAATTGTCCTTTTACTTTATAACTGCAAGTTGCCTGTATGTAATAGTTAATAGTGCATTATAAATTGAATGATTATTCTTCTCTCACTTACGGAGAATAAAACCCCACTCGCACGCCTCGTAATTATTATCTTAGTTTAAAAAGTCCGCTAAGCTACATATGGTGCAGCACATCAAGTATGGCCTGGTTGCTCTAATACCATACAATGACAGTCACGCTTCAGCTGGTCAACTGCACAGGTGGAAATGTATCCATAACTTCTGCAGTTATCTCAAGGGATGTAACGCCTCGTTTCACTTTTATTTCAAAAGTGCGTTAATGCATTTAACACCGACTTTCGGACCACCTTATAGCTATATTTTGTAGCAAAATAATTCAAGTTTATCGCAGCAAGCGTTCGCATTCAGAGATAAACACCTGCAATATTTTCGTGTTGAGGCTTGTCGTCGCAGTTTCGATCCAAGTAGGCTGTTAGAACAGCAGAATAGCTCGAATAGTATTGATTTTCTGAGAGGCCGTTCTTGTTTTCAAGCAAGCGAGCCGCTTCCGGCATTGGTAAGAGTATTCTTCTAATTTTATTCTTTGCTTATAAATTTTCGTTATTTAGGCTGGATTGCTCTGCGCCTTTCGACCATCGAAATCGCTGCGATGCGTCTTGCATAATAATTAGGCCGAGAACACCGTTCGGTAAGAATGCTTGTGCGAGCTCATTTTTGCAATATAATCTTCAATATTCGGGCCAGCAGCTAAGGGTTACAATTCAGCTATTATAAGCTGTCACGAAGGTTTAAATTCAGCAACCTTGAGCTATCGTTTTGGCTCTTGTGAGGCCAGCAGTTTCCCGATTTCGCGTCTGTACGTAGCCATGAAATCCAGTTAAGTGCTGTTTCCTTTTCATGCTAGCTTTTTTTGAGTGGCGACCTTGGGATTCTAATAATCATGCAGTCAAGTTTGCCTTAAGTATTCGTGGAAAAATTCAACGAAAAGGACTCCCTTGCCGATCGCTGGACTTCAGTCGTTAATTAATTGGAAGTACATGCCTTGATCAGCATCTGTTTTTTAAATTACAAAGGCATTATGCCGCAAAATTATATCAGTTCTTACTAAGATCTTAGCAACTCAAACTCAGCGCGTAAAATCAATTTTTTGGCTCAATTGTTATTGGCGCTAAAATGCAAGTATTTAAATATTTAGAAATTGCTGAAATAGCGTGTATACTATATTTCAGATAGCGCCCTTGGCGTTGTACGTTTATGTCAATTGCGATTGCACAGGTACTAGCCTGAAGTTGTAATCTAAGATATAACTAGCGAATTTGGAAATGTTACTTTGAATTGAAGTTTTTAACATGTTGTGTCGTCTGTTTTGTCCCGATATACAATTAAATGTGTGTAAGTTGGGTGACGCCAACCTTGACAATTGTTTTGAATATTAAATATTCTTATGACTGTTACTGTTTGTATTTGTTGTTCTTCGCTTTACTACATTTAGATTGAGGTATGCAGCTAAGCTAGGTTTGTTTATTTGTCGTGAGTAACGACATGACACCCAATTATTTTATTAATCTACTGTTCAATTGTAAAAGCCCGAAGCATTTCTTAGCCTGATCCTTACATCATGCCGTATTCTGCGGAGAGTTAAAAGAACTAGCCGAAGCCTTGTCAACCCTTCGTTTAAAAACGGTTCAGAGATATCCGAATTTTATAAAACTTGTAAGTTAATATATGTTTTATACTCTTTAATTCAAAATTTGATTGGAACAACCAATGCAGTTTTCTGAATTTATTGTGTTATTAAATCTGTCCGAACCCTACTAATAAGAAATGCTCTCATTAAAGATTAAACATGTGAATAGTTTTTCATATTATCTACACTTTCATGAGTTCATACCCTTTTAGCTATGATAGTGGTCGGTTTGTTCTTGAAAATTGTTACAGCAATTTTTCACAAAATACAATTTATATTAAAAATCACACTTTAAGTATTAGTTTACACTGTAGTCTAAATTTTATTAATTATGGTTACTCAGATGACTTGCGCCACGCGCCTTCGGCTTGTGGCTCAAGTGTCATCTTCGTGAATAATGGCTGTCATAATCGCTCATATTCTTCTTATTCTTCGAGTACCGTCTCCTATCGGAGATTGGTTATCATAATGGCAATTTTGATCTTTGACACTGCTGCTCTAAACAACTCTATGGAGAAACAACTATACCATTCACGCAGGTTTTTTAACCGTCTTCCTACACGTCTTTTTCCTGCTATTTTCCCTTGTATAATCAGTTGCAGCAGACCATATCTTTCTCCGCGCATAACGTGTCCAAAGTATTGGAGTTTTTTTTTATTGTATTATTCACTATTTCCCTCTCTTTCTTCATCTGACTTCTTCATTTGTTTTTCTCTCCATCCACGATACCTTCAGCATACGTCGGTGTCCATGCTTCCATTCCATATAGGAGAAATGAAAAGACGTAGCACCTCATGAATCGAGTTTGAATTTCTATGTTTAAATCTCTATTGCATAATAAACTTTTCATTTTCACAAAGGCAGCCCTCGCCATCTCTTTCCGTGATCTTATTTCTTGCGTTTGATCGTTGTTCACGTTTATTATGGTCCCCAAATACTTATACTTATCAACTCTTTCAACAGGGCTGTTGTTTATTATTAAATTTGATGCGATATTTGGTGTTTTGGAGATTACCATAAACTTTGTTTTCTTAATGTTTATTTTTAAATCGTATCTTTGGCTAATTATGTTCAGACGCTCCATCATTCTTTGTAAATCTGAAATATCATCAGCTATTATTAAGGTGTCATCAGAATATCTGATGTTGCTTACAGATTTGCCGTTTATTGTTATACCTACCTGCTGTTTCTCCATTCAAGGTTTGTTCGAAAATGGCTTCGGAGTATAAGTTAAATTACAAGGGTGATAAGACACACCCTTGTCTCGCTCCTTTTTGTATCTCAATGTCTTCTGTTGTTTCACTCTCTACCCTAACAACCGCCTTTTGATTCCAGTACAGCTTTTGTATAATTCGAATATCATGTTCGTCCACTGTCTTTGTTTTAAGTATATCTATTAAACGTTCATGCTGAACTTCATCAAACGCTTTTTCGTAATCAACCAGGCATATGAATACATCCTTGTTCATATCCAGGCATCTTTGCAACAGAACATGTATTCCGAATAATGCGTCTCTTGTCCCTAGCCCGTTTACGAATCCAAACTGTGCGATACCAATCTCTCTTTCAATCTTTTTATATATTCGCATATGTACAATTTTCAATAAAATTTTGAGGGCATGGCACATGAGGCTTATGGTTCTGTAGTCAGAGCATTCCTTCGCATTGTGTTTCTTTGGCAGTACTACAAATGTCGATTTCAGCCATTCTTGAGGTATTTCGCCGGTTGTGTATATCATATTGTACCTACAGGTCCATTAGAGATTGTATGGGGACTTTTTGATTACATTTTTTATCTCTTTTTTTGTTATTCTAATTGCATCTGTTTCCATGTTGCTTTAATGCAACTCTATTCTCTTGCCTCCAAAGAGCTCTTCTGTATATTCTTCCCACCTTTTTATTTTATTTTAGGATCCAGGATAATATTGCCGTCTTTATCCTTCAATAAACCACACTGTTTCTTTTTACCTACACCTGTAATTTCTTTGATTTTCTTGTGTACTTTAAAAGTGTCATGGTTTTCCTGTAATGCTTCTATTTCTTTGCATCTATCTACCATGTATTTCTCCTTTGTTTCCTTTATCTTTTTTCTAAGTATTCTATCTACTTCTTTGTATTTTACCTTATCGTTTTTGTTTTTACGACGATTTTCCATTAGGCCAATTATTTGTTGCGTCATCCAATCTTGTTTAATTTTTATTTCCTTGGTGTTTAATTTATCGCTTGCTGCTTGCATTAAAGCTTACCTACTTAATTTTTAACCAGTGCGTGTTTATATCCGTGATCACGTTATTTGTTTCATGTATTTCTTGCAAATTTCTCTTTATGTTTTGTTTTATGTCAGCTTGAATTGCGTCGTCTTTAAATACTTCTCGATTTAGCGTGTTTCTATTAATTTTCCTTTTAACCTTTTTCAATTTTATTCTAATTGCTGCTATTATCGGGTTGTGGTCTGATCCTACATCTGTTCCTGGATATAATTTTGCAGAAAGAATTGAGGTTCTGTATCGTCTGTTGATTAATATATAGTCTATTAGATTTCTGATTATTCGATGTTCTGTGTGCTTGGGGGACGTCCATGTGTAGAGTCTTCTTTCAGGTAGTTTAAACCAAGTATTAGCAACCACTAGTTGTTTCATTTGACAGAACTCAATAAGCTTCTCTCCTCTATCATTACGTTCGCCCAGACCATAATGTCCAACGCAATTGTCGACAGCTCCTTTGACAATCTTTGCGTTAAAATCGCCTAAAATAATTGTAATGTCATTCTTTTTCGATATTCTAAGCACATCGTTTAGTTCTCTGTAAAATGTTTCTATCTCGTCTTCGCTCCTTTCTGTCGTTGGTGCATATATTTGAATTATGATTATTTTTCTGTCGTACGAGTCTAGTTGTATCATAATTATTCATTAGTTATATCGTATGACATTTATAACGGATTTATTTATTTCTTTCGTTATTAAGATGTCCACTCCATACCTGTATTGTGGGTCGTCTGTCCCAGAATATTACATTATCCCGTTATTGGTTATACACAATCGCTCATATAATAATATACTATTATTACCCTAAACTTAAAATTAATAGGTAATATTAATTATTTTGAAAAAATTAATAGTAGGTATTATTAAAGATTTTTAAATTTGAAAAGATAGAGTAACAAGGTCAACACATCACCATGACACACCTCACACAATGGGTGCTGCGCAAGCACCAAAGGCGAGCTCCAACTCTATATCCCGAACCCGGGGCAAGTTGAGCATTGTACCGCCAGATGCCAGCGCATAAAGCACTAGCCTATAGCCCCTATATTTACATATAGTAGCGACAACGATTGATGTTGCCGCTGGGGCAAAATCACGTTGGTATCCCTTAAGTCCCTAGCATATTTAAAAATCGCCTAGGAAGTTGCATAATTAAATTAAAATGTGACATTTACAGTTGTCGTGTTTTTATTCATTTTTCTCTTCGGGGGCTACTTTGAAGTCGAGGACGTGGAAATGCTAGGGTGTTGTGTCGATAAGTGTAAAAATAGTGGCAGAAAAGGATTTCAGGTATTCAGATCTGTTATTTTTTCACTCTTTACACTGAAATTTACCGTTTAGTAACTTTTTGTATTTTCATGTTTGCATCAGGTTTGCCCCATGATGTCGCTACTATTTGTAATAGAGGGGCTATACACTAGCCTTTACACCGCAAGGTAAATGAGGTTACAGATTACCTAAGTAACAACATGGAAGCAACTTGAGCAATGTATTGTCAAACGTTAACAGTAATTTTATGAAATATGTATTTTTTCCGTTTATTATCTAAAAACGGTCTCTTGAATGTAAAAATGACTTCATTATTACGTGCTTGAGCAAATGTATTTTATTCTTGTATCTGATGTACTAGTTCTTATTTTAATCGGCCGTTTTCAACTAGGCTCATCAGTCACCTGTCAAATTTCAACACTCCCTGATCAACACCAAATTGATATTTTGTTTTAAAATTTCAAACGTTAGCTAACACTTTTTTTATAGCTACCAGGAGCTTTCAAATATAAGTGAGCATCTAGTTGCCTTGAGTAATTAAAACAATGAATGGAAACGAGCATTTTGTGTGTAATGCAGCATACTCTATCAATGATGAATTTAATTTAATAATATCCAGATATCTTATGAGTATCATGTGATATAACAGTTTTATGTTTTAACTGGTGGGGTTGTAATAGGCAACCAGAGCAGTTGTTTACATGAAGTAGAAATAATAACTTGAACTTATAATCGGCGCTAAATAATCACGTTAAGGGTTAAATTCCCATTAGTTGTGAAGAATAATAATTGAATATTTGATACGTAATAGCAATATAGCATTCTTTTACAATCAAATTTGACTATGGGTTACAAGTATTATTCAAAACAGAATTCAAGATTCTTGGAAGCTATTGAAAGTGGTATTTTACTTCTAGACCAGTAAAAAGTGCAAGTGCGTGTTTGTGGTATGCTGTTGAACAGTCTGTCCACATAATAAGGGGGTCAAAGAGCTGCAACTAGTTTTTATTTAGTCGTGAACAACCAAGTAGGTGTTTGCTGACTAGCATCCAGTTAGGAGCTGGGATAACACTCAGGTACAAGAGATTCTATCAGAAGGTTAATGTCCATTTCTTCAGTAACTTTAAGAAGTATATGGCAAGTTTGGTGCGGCAAATCAATTAAATAATTTTAATTATATATTTAGAAATTAATTTAGAATACTTAATTTTCTAAATTTTAATAGTGATTCGAGTACTCCACGTATTTCGGTCATTATAATTTGAAATTTATATTTTTGGATTAGGTTATTTTTAGAATCATAATTTAAATCAAGTTTGGATTTTTTTAAACATTTGATTACAATATTTTGACATCTATTTAATTTTTGTAATGTCAGACCAACTTTAAAGCGATACTAACGAATTGAAGTATAAGCTCAATTTTGTGAAATTTGTCAAATAGTTATTATATTTTAAAGTAATTAAGTCTTGAACTACAATGAAAGTTATTAGTTGAACATTTACCCATCTAGCTGGGAACTAGGATTCTCATTGCTTATTAAACTGACTGGCCGAGGTATTAAAAAACTAGAATCACATGAGATAATTCAAAGTGTCAAATTGAGTTATGAGATACGTCAATTTCGATTTATTTCGTTAAGAAGTAAGTTAAGTATTTAAGGGTCCTCCAGCGGTCTTGTTGAAAATGTTTCACAAAACCAAACTGTTATAAAATGCACTAATTACACTTTGTTATATATCACACGATTCGTATTTTAACAAGAAAAATCGCTAGCATTTTTTATTTAAAAAAAAATAGTAATAAGAAATTTATTTAAAAAAAAACAGATAAAATATACACTTCTGATACTCCCTGCGAATTGTACAAGTTTATTTCGTATCCGATTTCAAAAAACTACATGCCCCTAGAAGCACAACAGAATAAGTTACCACGCTTGCATAAAAGATTTGGTTTAAATTATGTTTTAAATATAGTAGAAGCAATAATCTAATTGAGTCCGTGGCTATTGAACCATACGAGTAACGCTAATATTTTTTAAAGAAATGGTGACCTACTATGCCACTAATGTTGTAGACCATATCTGGTTAATTTACAACATTAAGTAAAAGCAATAATATTCACGTTTGTAATTACAAAATGTTCTTAAATCGAACCCAGTAGTTCATAGTTTTACCGCCGCCATAAGTTGGCGCTGTTGATATTCCGAACGCTTACGGCCGGCATGGGAAGATTACAATAATCCTATTATAAGGGTGCATGGAAATTCGAGAAACCAGTCAACCGAAAATTACAAAGAGAATATTACATTTTTAGACTTTTACCACTTTTACATGCTTTTACGATGTCTAATTATTTATTTATAATTAAATAGCATATCGTATTTTTATTCATAACACTCTTTCCGATCTCAGGATTGTTTAACGCTCAAAATCTTAGTTATTTCAGATGTTTATTATTAAGCAATTACATATAATACAGTAGGTACCTGATCAAATCAAATAAAAGAAAAATTCAAATGTAATAATATATTTACAAGATTTTTACATAACCTGTATTTTATTTTAAACCTAGATATACATCCCGCAAAGGCAAATTTCTTAGATGCCGTGGATCTATAAGTTCTGGAAGTAAAGAATTCATATAAAAATCATCTAATTTAAATGCCATGTTTTCCCAGAATTTCTTATCCCTTCGAATTTCTTCGATGCAGACTCCTTTGGGGGTCCAAACAACGAAGTAACAAACTTCCTTATTTGCTATTTGCAGTTGCCCTTGTACTTGATACATATATTTATATTTTGAGTTTAATTTTAGAGAGTCCCCTTGTAACGTACAAATTTTTTTTCTCCAAAACTCCTTTTTGTCGTGTTAAATTCTTACAAGACGCTGGACATTTGATTTCCAGAATTGCATCGCCGATTTCTGTAATATGATCTGGACTTGCAGATAAATATGGCTTTGCACTATCGATGCAAAGCCCTATAATTTTTGTTTTGATGCCGTAAACGGTCTCAAATTCTTCATTTTCTTGGCCGTACACTGTAAATTCATTACCTAACAATGTTGAGTATAATAACGCTTCTACTGTTTTAGCAGTTGATGTTGTGGAGCGCATACAACAAATTCTTCCAAAATTTGATGCAGTAAGACGAAGTTTTCTTTTTCGCTTCCATAATTCTGAAAGAGCTTGTTCTTGAGTATCTATTTCCAGTTGTTTTGCGTTCGTTGTAGATATTTGCTCCAAAAATTGATTTTTTTGGATGTCAAACGCCTCTTTGTTCCTATCCGTCGCATCATGGCAAATCATCTTTGTGCTATTTTCTTCCAGAGAAGCGCTTGTTGTTAGAGTTTCTGGAGTGATGTCGGTCCATTCGTTGGGCATTTCTCCATCATCGAATGTTTTTTTAATTAAACCACAACTTTCATCTGCTGTGGTCTTACTATAACAAACATCGTGTTATTGTCAGTATCGGGTAAAAACGGATAAAACATCAACCTGCACACACCCTCAAAAAAACCTAACTTTTCTATGTTTGAAGTGCAACATGCATTATATTAATTTTAACTGCCGCGATTATTACACCCGGGTATTATAATATTTTAAAACGATTGCTGTTAGTGGTGGCAATCCTTAAATAATTTTTATATTGCCAGTTCAAGTGCTATAATAATGACATATTCCTCAATAGGGAGTTTATAAATGACATAACATTACACTGCTGCTATACGTACTATACTAGTAATTAATTCCAAAATGAAGATAGGTAGCAACGAATAATATTTCAACTTATAAAACTAAATTAATCTTTTTATTGAAATAAGTAGTTACGTAAAATGAATGTAAAATGCGAATAACAAGTCAAATAATATTCTAGAAATCAACTTACCGGATTTTCCACATCCTTTTGGCCAATAGCCGTTTAGTTTTCGTTCCTTATGTGTAAAATTTCGTCCCATTTCAATGTTTGTTAGCTCAGTAAGCACAATCACATAAACAGTAACAATGTAAACAGGCTCTTTTCACAATAAATTACGCGTGTTGAAACCAAGAGATTTTCAACAACACTAAGAAAGTTTAGGGTTTATCTTTGCTTTTATTTAGTCATTGCTCATTCCCTAATTACCTGCAATAGGTAATTATTACGATTCAGCATTCCGCATTAGTCGAAATATTTAAATAGATCCGTTGCCTAACTCAAATCATTAGCAAGTACTTGTAAAAATTACTGTATCTCCAATAATATGTCATTCCAATCAACCCAAAAATACTTATTTTGTTAATGAAAATTGTACGACACTCATTAATGACCAATAGAAAAATTAGTTCACAAGCCGTAGCCCAGACAACAACAAAAATTCTTGGAAATTTTTTGTAGGTAGAAATTACTTCTTTTTAGGGTTTGTGTCGTTACGATTTTCTTACCGAATCTGCATTCGAGCATTAATTCATATCCGGAATTTTTTTTGAGTGCGTTTCAACAACGTCGTATTAATTTGCCCGAGCGCGACGCAAAGAATTAATGCTCTTGTGAGATTATATGTGACAATTTTATAGTCGTTTAATGAAATCCCAATAATGTGTTGTAAATAACAGAAATAACTATCTGCGGTAGTTCCTTTTAGTCAATGCAGCAGATAAGAGAATATTACGAATATAATGCAGAAGCGTGGTGAGTTAAATCTTTAAGCCTTTAATCTTTTGAAATGAAAAATGCCAGCTGTTCGGTTGTTATCTACTGCATAATGGGTTGTATAACTTTAAATTTCTAGTTTTACTGTAATTTTACATAGCGCTGGAGGACCCTTAGCCTTAAGGAGCTAATAATAAAAGGGTATATTTGACTTAGGTAATATTATTTGTAATAATACCGCGGGAGAGTGGGAGTTACTTGCGTGTGCCCACTATTGTTGTATTTATAAGAATTATCTCTTTGTTGAGACTGAATAGACTAGTTATCTTATGCTGGCTCAGTTCCTGCAATTCTGCAGTGCAGAATCTGTACATGTTTTATTATTTTATGATTATAGTTAGTTGGTAGTCAGATCTCGTTCTAGTAACTTGTATTTGAATTGCTACTCCATCGATGTAAAGTTTTGATTGTACTAATAAAGTTCTTTTTTAAAAACAAGCATCGATGTAAAATAAACATGAATGTCGCAGTCGTGCACATATTTGGCAAAAGGGTTTAATTGAGATTTTCAAAAATCAAAATTAAAATTTTGCTCTTTGAGTCCAACGTCAAGTCGAAGTCTACTACCCAGTGGAATCAAAGTGTTTCAATAATCAACCGCAGAAGACCTACAGCTGAGGAGCAGCAATGCCGAGCAAGAGAAACAAGCATCGTCCCAAGTCAAGGCACCGCTGGTTCCAGTCCAATTGCAGTCCATCGCGGACACCTGATCATCGGGATCAAGACTTGACAGTTCATCGAACACCAGATCATCGGGATCACCAAGTCAACACAACATGAAGTTGTAAGTTTATTTTATTTAAAATAATTTCAAGAAAGTTTTCAAGTGATTAAACATACAGATAATTCTATATTAACGTAAAACTATATTTTATAAGTTGTTTTTAAGATCAGGTGGTTGCAAACGAGATTAGGTTCTGGCGTATACGTTAGGTATACTTAATAATCGCCAACCGACTTTGCATCCATGCGTAGGAACACTAAATTAGGCATAATTTCTCTTTAATATTAAGTAAACGTACTAACATAATAATAAAATTTAAAATAAAAGTTAATGATGAACACGGACACGTTATCGGATAGCGAATCAGAACAATTAGACATTTTCGAACAGCCAATAATTAGAAGTCAAATTAGTTGAAGATCCCCTCGCCTAATAATGCAACAAAACCAACAGAATCAGGTACCCTTAGCACCTCCTCAACCTCAACCCCTCAATGGATACTCGCCAGGTTTTCCGTATGAGCAGTTTGAATGAAATCTCCACATTTTATGGCAATCCTGCGAAATTAAGCAAATACATTCGCGCATTTGAAGATGTTCTTACTCAATTTTGGCAATCTCAAAATGCTAATACTTACATAAATAAATTGCTTTTATCTACTGCCTGCAATCGCCTGAAAGGTGCAGCTTTAGAAGTAGTCACGAGTTATACCTATAAAGCCTGGACAGACTTAAAGATCAACGCTAGGAGTTGAACATTCAAATTGATATGACTAGACTAAAACAAAATTCTAAAGAATCAGCCATCGATTATTTAACAAAGTACGATCACTTTTGACAATGCTAAATTCAAACATATCTTTAGGCCCTGTACCCCAAGCAGTCAAAGATTATAAATTAGTAGCGTCCAAAGATTTGGCACTAAAAGTTTTCACGAGCGGTTTGTTAGAACCCCTTGGCAATTTTACTAGAGGTCGATCACCCAAAACATTAGAACAGGTGTATGTCTACGTAAAAGAAAAATTAGATATATAAAAATCCAGCTAGATAAATCCGAATTTCTGTAAAAAGCAGTCAAATACTTAGGACGTATGATAACCCCTGAAGGAGTTAAGCCAGATCCTTCCAAAATTGAAACCATTAAAAAATTTCCTTTGCCTACTACAGGACCGAAATAAAATCATTTATAGGACTTTTCGGATATTACAGAAAATTCATTAGAGACTTTGCAAAAATTACCAAATTCCTCACCCACTGTCTAAAAAAGGAAAAGAAAATTATTCATACTCAAGACTTCATAGACTTTCGAATATTGTAAAAACCTTCTAACTAATGAGCCACCTTTGAAATATCCAGATTTTACTAAATCTTTTGAGTTAACCACAGACGCTTCAAAATACGCACTTGGTGCAGTTCTTTCATAGGATAGGAAAGCAGTCAGCTATGCCTCACGTACGCTCAATGATACGGAACAAAAATATAGCACGATAGAGCGTGAATTGTTAGCCATTGTTTGGGCTACCAAGCAATTACGACCCTATTTGTTTGGAACAAAATTTACCCTATTCACAGACCACAGACCCCTAGTTTGGCTCCGCAGTCTCAAAGAACCAAATTCTAAACTTACAAGATGGGCTTTGAGACTGGAAGAATATAATTTCGACATAAAGTACCTACCCGGAAAGACGAATAAGGTAGCAGATGCCTTGTCTCGCGTTCAAATTAACCCATTATCGATCACTGACGAAATTCTCGAAGATATTGACGGAATTACAGACGACACTAATAGACTAGAGAAGGTCTGGATCGCGTAGACAACATACCCCATCTGAGACAACCGAAAACATCCGTGACTCCTGACAATGTTGGGTCGATTGATCAGCTTATTCGGGCTGATTGTCGGATAACTGTGAGAAAATTGTCAGAAGAAGTTGGCATAAGTGTGAATAGTGTTGAGGCAATTGTTCACAACGAGCTTAAGTTCAAAAAATGTAATGCAAGGTGGGTGCCACGGCTCTTAACTCCAGAGCAAAAAGTAGCACGTTTGTTGGTGGCTACGCAACTTTTGCAAAGATATGAACGAGAAGGAGATGCATTTTAGACTCTATTGTAATCACAGATGAGAAGTGGCTCCATCATTACACCCCTCAATCAAATAGAGCTTCCATGCAGTGGAAACCCACCACTTTTCCAACTCCGAAAAAAGCAAAAATTGTGTAATTAGCAGGAAAGATTATGGGTAGTTTTTTTTTAATTCAAGGAGTGTACTTTATCTGGATGTTCTCACAGAGCAAAGAACCATCAATCCGCAGTATTATTCAACACTTCTCGTTGAAAAAGGTAAAACCAGCAATCTGTTCCAAACGACAAAAACGACAAGGCTCCGTTTGAATTGGGAAGTTCTGACTCATCCTCTATACAGTTCCGATTTATCTCCATCAAATTTTCATGTGATTGCACAATTAAAAGAGTTTTTAAGTGGCCATAAATTTAGGGATAATGATGAACTCATTACAACTGTGCAAAGCTGGATACGCAAGCAAATCAAACAGCTTCTTCAAAAATGGTATACATAAGCTTCCAGAACGTTGGCGCAAGTATACCTATTGCAGTCAAGCTGGACTACGTTGAAAAATATTATATAAATAGTATATTACATACCGAGGTGGAAAGTGTTTCATTCATGTCGAGAGATTAAGTAGTTAACCGAGACGCGTAGCGTCGAGGTCAACTTTATCTCGAGACAGGAATGAAACTTTTCACCGTGGTATGTATACTATTTTATTCGCAACCACTTTATTCTAAACAATAATTGGAAAAATTATCTTATATATATTTCCAAAAGTCCTGATTGACTCATCAACGCCCAGCCCACACCCTTGGACCTAGAAAGCTGAAATTTTGCACAGAGGTTCCCTTTATGATGTATACAAGGAATAAGAAAGGATATTTCAAAATTCAACTCTTAAAGGGGTAAAATGGGGGTTCCAGTTTTGTATTGAGAAATAATATTAAATAGACATTTCGACTTGAAACTTCGTAGGAGTACTCCTAAAAACAAATAAGCAAACACGTATTTCGTGATTTTTCGAAAATCAACCCTTAGGGGGTGAAATGGGGTAAATAAGCATAAAAATCGACATGGGTGTCGTTATTGAGGTTTTTGGGACGTTGATTGCGAAAATGGCATTTGAAATTTGGCAGGCAGAATTCTCATAGGGAGTACGTAACCGCTATGAAAGAATTTTTGAAAATTCAACCCCGAAAGGGGTAAAAAAGGTGTTGGAATTTTATAAGATCAAATTTTGAAGTAAGTCATTCAAAGTTTTTAAAATTTCTCTCCTGAAGGTGAAAATAGAAGATAACTGGACGGGACGGGACGGGACCGGAAGGGGAAGTAAAGGAAAGGGTTGGGTGGGGAGGGGAGGAAACGGGACTGAACGGGAAGGAATGGGATGGGTGGGGAGGGAAGGGGGCAGGACGGGACGGGAGGGAACGGGACGGGACGGAGACGGAGTCGGAAAAGAGACAAAGACGAAGAAAGAGACGGGAACAGGAACGGAGACGAGATGGGATGGGATAACAGAAAATAATTAGTCATTAGGCTATTTAATACACAAATAACGAAAATGGTATTTATTTTTAAGTCCAAGATGGTGGACATGACATAAGGGAAGGGACGGGACGGGACGGGACTGGACTGGACGGGACTGGACTGGACGGGACTGGACTGGACGGGACTGGACGGGACGGGATGGGGCGAAACTGGAAAGGAAGATAAGGAACGGGACGGGACGGGACGGAACGGGACGGGACGCGACGGGACGGGACGCGACTGGACTGGACGGGTAGGGACGGGTCGAAACGGGGCGGGGCGGGACGGAACGGAACGGGACGGGACGGGACGGAACGGACCGGGACAAGACGGGACGGAAAGGAATGGGATGGAAGAGGAGAGGACGGAACGGGACGGGAAGGGACGGGATGGACGAAACTGGACGGGACGGGACTGGACGGCAAAGAAAGGGAAGGGAAGGGACGGGACGGAACGGGGCGGAACGGAACGGGACGGAAAGGGAAAGGAAGGGATGGGATGGAAGGGAAGGGAACGGGACGGGAAAGGACGAGACGGGACGGGACTGGACGGGACTAAACGGGGCGGGAAGGAACGGGACGGGAAGGAAAGGAAAGGGAAGGGATGGGATGGAAGAGGAGGAAACGGGACGGGACGGGACGGGATGGGACGGTACGGAGACGGGGACGGAGAAAGGGATGGGGAGGGGGATACGATGGGATGCGATGACAGAAAATAATTAGTCATTATTTAATACACAAATAACGAACCTCGCGCGAACGAAGTCGCGGGTAACAGCTAGTTATATTATACTACGACAGGTTGTGACGCGCATGAATGGATGAACGAGATTCCCAGTGTCCCTACCTACACAGCGGTCGGGAATGGATTCATTTCAACCGCTGTGACGGCAATCACTTTTCCGACCGGTTGCAAAGTTACAAGTTGGGAATAGCTCATTTTCTACCTTTTTAATAGTCAGTAATGATCTTATTACATATATGGTTGCGAATAAAATTTATTATTTGCGAAACAATTAATGGCTTATCATACATGTTATTAATGGGAACCTAGTAAAGAATTAATTTTATCCGCAAACGTCACAAAAGTGACAACTTATTTGTCTTTATTGACAACGTAAAAGTGTCACTTTATCTGCCTAAGCAGATAAAATAGCAACTTTTGCGTACTTTATCTGCCTAAGCACAGAAAATCGTTGCTCTCTTTCTTTCTTTCTATGTTTGTTCGCTATCTCCTCCGAAGATACTGGACCCATTAAATTGTATGATGGCTTAAAATTTTGCTAATTTTTAGACTTAGATCGTAGGCCGGTTTTTATTATCAAAAAGAGTACGAAAAAGTTTTAAGTTAAATAAACCTTTAAGCAGCGGATCGAAGCATCTATCGCCGTGGGTTATAGAGTGACAGCTGCTGTGGCGTGTGCTATTAGCTCGGGTGATTGAGTATGTTCATATATCATTACAGTAGTGCGTTATATGAACAACATCGGCTGTCGCAGGGGGGCAGTGCTCGCCTGTCACGCGGGTGGCCTGGGTTTGATTCCCGGCCAATGCAACTTTTTTTAAAATTTATATTACATAATGAAATTTACCTGAATACGTTTGCGGATAAAATAGTATATGTTATTCGGAGTAAAAGTGACTTTATGTGGCTTAGCTGAATTATTTGCCTCACTAACGTTCGGCTAAATAAACTTCAGCTTCGCCACATAAAGTATCACTTTTACTCCTAATAACATAATCTACTATTTCTACTCACTGTATAGAAAGTCGGCTTTTGTGTCCTAGTTTTAGGAATCAAAACTGTCAATTGCCAACCAGCGAGAGCCAATTTTTATTAACTCCCGGCGGGAGCCAATATTTTTTTACTCCCGCATTTGTATTTATGTCACCATGGATATTACACCAAATCTTTACAACGTTATGCTGATTTGGAAATTAGACAAAATGTCACTACAGAAATCTAGTCACTATAATGATTTCCTAAAGCAAAGTTTTGAAATTTCCTCCCTTGTGTGTTTCACACGCGAGAGGAAATGAATACCTTTGCTCCCTAGCTATACAAAAATAGCTACTTTTCACGTCTTAAAGCACAACACGGTTTCTACGATACCAAAATCGTAAGAGAAATAACGAATTACTCCCTAGAGGAGAGATATTTCCCTAGGGAGTTTTCATTATGACTGAGCAACAACAGCTCACAATCAAATTCGAGGTTAGCAGGTTATGTTTCGCGTCAGTTTGTGTCAAAACTGACGCAAAACCTAACCTGATTCATTATGACAAGAGCTCACAATTATGTCAAATTCGAGGTTTTCAGGTTGGGTTTTACGTCAGTTTTGACAAAAACTGACAAAACCTAACCTACTAACCTCGAATTTGACATAATTGTGAGCTCACTTACAGTGCCACCAGCTTTAAAATTTACCATAGGTTACTAATTTTAAAATAATTGCAACTAAAATGTCAAGCAATGACGTTTAAAAAACAGGTTTTTCGTTTTAAATCTTCCTGCAACGTGAAAAAATAGTATATGCAACTCGGAGAGAATGCAATTTTGCTTCAGTGCAATTTCACCTCGAGTCAGAAATTGCACCTCAGCAAAATAACGCATTTCTCTCTCTCATTGCATAATCTAGTATTACACAAAGATAAATCTAAAAAAATCTATATTCTAATTAGATAGTATTAATTATGGAAGTTATAATAGTTATTTAACCAACAAGTATGTTAATGAAGGCGATTAATAATCGAAACTGTTTAAAGCACGAACGAGCGATAGCGAGTGAGTGCCTTTAATAGTGAGATTATTAATCGCCCATTAACAAACGAGTTGATTACAAAATTTTTCGTTGACCGCAAAATCTTTTTTTGTGGCGAAAAATTTGATTAATACAACTAACCTCCATGCAAAATATCATCAAAACGTCAAAATCACAAAAACAGTTAATTAATGAAAAAGAGTGTATTAATCAAAAACAGTGTATTAATAGATCTATTAATACATCCTTTTTTAAAAAACAGTTAATTAATGAAAAAGAGTGTATTAATCAAAAACAGTGTATTAATGACGTCTATTAATCTATCCTTTTTTAGGAAAAATTATTCATTAATATAGAAATTAACAAGCGGTCAACGAAAAAACACTTTTTGTAGTACTCTGGCTGTTGTAGTTATTTGTATATAAAAATATACTAATTCTGCATTATTTTGTTTTACATTAGGCATATAGTTTTGTATATTTGTTATATTGTCTATTACATAATTTTAATAAAAGGGAATTATTAACCAATAGGTAGTATTGAATTTGAATTTCCCGCTTTCAGTACATTTTGTAGGGTTTTGGCAAATTCTTTCAGTACGTTTCTAAAAGCAGTCGCGGCAACACTGTTGAGTTACTGTGGTTCACTGCATCCTCCATCTAACATACAGATACACGTGCTCACGCAGAGACGCTGACCGCAGACAACGGCGAAACTAACCTAAAATTTATATTAGAATGGAAAAATGTAAGTATATTAAAAATTGTAGTAATATATCTATGTATGAATTACCGTTTTCGTAATACCTACATGTTATTGTACTATATCAGTAATTTATTTATGGTATTGTCTGCTTGATAGCAATGTTACCCGCGGCCATTATAACCGTTACTTTGCTACCAAATTACGGGAATTGTTTTAATTTATTTGAGAACGAAATTGTAAACATTCGTCGCTACATTAGGTACCAAATTACGTGCGGGACTCAGATTACTAGTAAATTTTATTTATACAGGTTTAGCCATGATTGGGTTACTTTTGACCAAAAGTTGAATGAAACCCAAAATACAAAGAACGCCTATCACTTGATACAATATTTAATATGATTAATATCGAGAGATCCAAAAAAAACTGTTCCTCAGCGGGCTGTGGAAATTCAACGTATGAATAATATGTTGGTGACACTGTGCACCACTGTCAAATTCGAGGTTAGCAGGTTAGGATTTGCGCCATTTTGTGTCAAAACTGACGGAAAACCTAACCTGATAACCTCGAATTTAACATTGACATACAGTGTCACCAACATATTATTCATACGTTGAATTTCCACAGCCCGCTGTGGCTAACCCTGTATTAAAATCACATATTTGAAAATTGGCCGCTTTTGGTAGATACTACGAAAACTGTTTAACAACCTAACGGCTGATATTACATATAACTGACTCGAATAATCTATTAGCCTCGGCCACAAAATGTATCCTCATCCGTTATGTGCTCAATATCGGCTTTATCCAATAAGACAGTATAAATAACAATGATATCGAGCAATTATTCCATGTCATAGATATATCAGTCAGAATGAAACGCAAGTGCACCTCGGCAAGTCAGATCAAAAGTTCGAAGATTAAACATTTTCAAGAACCTCAGATCAATATAGTCGATCTTTCTGACTGCACGTTGCTTCATGTGCTTCAATTTTTGGATGCTACCAGCCTTTATCAGCTTGGAGAGTAAGTATTTCTGTTTTTTTTATTTAACACCTTTTAAATACATTTTGACAGGACATGTATGCGTTTTCAATATCTGGTTCAAGATAAATCACTGTGGATACATGTAGATGGAAGGAGTCAACCCAATAATGCTGACAAGTTAGCATTTTGTTGGCAAAACGTTCATAAAAAAACTCGACATTTACTTCTTGCCGGCAGCCAAAGGAGCGAAGTTGTGCTTCCATTAGAAATCCTTATCGGTTCAGAAAAGTTGAATCATTTGACTGTGTTAGCACTGGAGCATCAATGCATAAAATATGTAAGTTGGTTCAGCAGATTTCAACTTTGCACGAAATTTTGGTTTTTCAGTGTGAGCTGGCACAGTTTCCGAATACAATCGAGGAGCTGAGCTTTAAACATTCATATATATACTATCATGATCGATTTTTCCGTTCTTCAGAAGTCAGTATGTCTAATTTGAAGGTAAAACTTAGCCATCTATCTAATTGTTTTTCAAGTGTAAGATTCTAGACTTTAATTTTGGACCACTGTCAGTGGTTTGAAGATGGAAGCTTAACGTATTTTTGTAAATATCCAAAGTTGGAGATACTCTCTCTGTACATGTGTAAGAAACTTGGTGATGATGACATTGAAAATATCAGTAATATAGGGGGACAGTTTAGATTTAATAGCCTTAGAGTGGTCGATTTGCGTTTTACAGGTAAGTCGTTGGCTCATGGTTGTCGCAAAAATTGTGTGCTATTTTGTATCTCGTAGGTGTTGGTCATTCGTTCATCAAAGAGTTTGACGCCAATCCGTCTATACAAATAATATATTTCCAATGCTTTGCTACAACCTATCGTCTAGAGCGTTACAAACGGAAATTGGATATCATAAGAGGGGCAGTGATAAATGAGCATTCCTATGTGTCTGACGATGAAGCCAATAATGATATGTCAAGACACTCATTTTACAAGCGATTTCAAACTTCTGAATTGACGAAGTACAACTCGTATACAATAAAAGACGACAGCATGGGTGTATTCACTCGTTTAAAAAAAGTTGGCAGCAGTAGAACTAGGCCTCAAAGCTATTTATATTCGTATCCTTACGAAGATTGCACATGCGGATTTTTTAATAAATCGTCGGAGACTTGTGGTACGTATTTGAATTAAAAAATATTTTTTTACTATCATGACTTAAGTGGCAGTTTTTAACCGTTTCTAATGTCAAAAGTGACTTTGGATTACTAGTTACCCTAGACTAAGTTCTGCAAATAATTATGGTACTTCTGTTAAGATTGTAAAAAAAATAGTGAATGTAATTAGTGCAAAAAGTGTTTATGGCACTTGGCATTTTCATGCAGCCCGCCGTAAACACAAAGTTTGTAAATAATATTGGTTTTACATTGTATCACAAATGTAATAACTTAAGATATCATGGATGTCTGTTCAACTCCATTCTTCGATTATAGATTTTTTGTATGATTGAGCTTTTCGGTTCATTTATGGCATGAGTTTTTATGACAGTAAGTAGCATTTATGGAAACTGAATGGTAAGTAATCACCTACCATTCAGAGAAAGGTAAATAATTACTTATCATTCGCAAATGTCAATAAATTTGACACAAGTGTTAAAGGACAAATGTCATTTTTGCCAATACAACATTATAACATATATTAGACAGCTTGCGATCTGACGGAACATACAACGTAACCTTCAACATTATTTTCTACGCTATGAGAGACAATTGTGCGAAATGTATACAGGCATAACCGTAGAGCTCTGACGTGAGCTTTAAGTTGTATTATCCAAAGTTATAATAATAATAATAATAATGGACTTTTATTGGGTTTAAGAAACTATATACATGTAAAAAAAAAAAAAATATATCATTGGTATGAGCAATTCTATCAAAACCCAAAAGGGCGAAGTTCAGATTGGTATTAACTAATACCATCTGTTCTACCACTTAACCCGTTAAACAAATATGATTAGTAGTAAGAAGTACTGTTATATCATATAGTAAATACAGAATTATTATTTAAATCAAGTAAAATACTATTGCAGCTGCTTATCCAATAAGATGTTGTGGAGATGGCTTTTGAAGCAAGTTGATGACAAAGATTTTAGCTTATTAGGCAAAGAATTGTAAATATTAGCAATATTGTAGGAAAAAGATCGTTCGTAAAAGCTAGTTTTATGGTAAGGTGGTGTTATGAGATCTTTTCTACGGATATTAAGATTATGAACATCAGTTCTAAATCTAATTTTGTTGTATAGATATGGTGGTGACTTTGTACTAATTATCTTATGAAATAAACATGCAGAATGCAGAAATCGACGATTATTCATGTTCAGCCATTTAACCTCCTTTAATTTATGCGAAATATGTTCATATTTACGTATACCAAAAATCAGTCGAAGACAGGAATTTTGCATACGCTGAATTCTCCTATTATCAACAGCATCTAAACATGGTCCATAAACAGAATCGCAATAATTAAATTGTGACAACACTAGCGATTCACAAAGCATAATTTTGACATTGCGGTTTAAACTATATCTATTATTAAAAATTAATTTGAGTTTAACGTAAGATTTTTGTAATGCTGTCGATACATGCTTCTTGAATCTAAGATCAGTATCAAGTATAATGCCTAGATTTCTTGCATGATCAGAAAGCGGCAGTAATATATCTTTAATTTTAATAGCAATATTCTCTCTTACAATATTTTTTTGTGTAGGTCTCCCAAACAACAGAACTGAACTTTTATTAGCATTGATTTTTAGACAGTGTTTTTCTGATAGCTCAACAAGACTTTTAATATTATCATTGACAATAACATTTGCAGCAGCCACATTGTCAGCAGGAAATTCATATAATAATTGCGAATCATCGGCATAAAGATGATATTCACAATGTTTTACAGATGTTTTAAAGTAAAATGTGTATATTATGAACAATAGCGGACCAAGTACTGAACCCTGTGGTACACCTTTAGTAATGGACAAAGAGTTGGATTTAGATTTCTTAAGTATAACGGTCTGAGAGCGATGAGTTAAATAACTTTCAATAATTTTAATGGCGTCCGACCCAAAACCAATAAATGTAAGTATTGCCAGCAGTAAATTATGCGATATTGTGTCAAAGGCCCTTGAATAATCGATCAAAACAAGAAGTAATAAATTATTCTTGTCAATAGCAGAAAATATATTATCTGTAATGTTTAGTAAAGTCGTGGTGCAACTGTAGCCCGGTCTAAATCCTGATTGTATATCCGGAAGAACATCATGCTCAACCAAGTGTTGACGAATTTGATATGACATAATTTTTTCCAGGACCTTTGACAGTGTAGGCAGTATACTAATCGGACGCAAATCCTTAAATTCCTTGGGTTGCTTGACTTTAGGTAACGGTATAACATTAGCAGTTTTCCATGCAGTAGGAAAAGTGTTGTTTAAAAGACATGCATTAATTGTATGCGCAATAAAGGGAATTACAAATGGACAGCATAAATTCCACATTTTAATATTAATCCCGTCGGAACCAAGAGAATTAGATTTTATATTTAGCATAATTTTCAGAATTTCGTTTTCACTAACAGTTTTAAATTTGAATTTAGATTTAAAATACGTAAATGTACCACCGTTATAAAAATCAAGCAGCTCTTTATCTACAATAATATTGGAGTTGCTGAAGTTAACAAAAGCATTATTAATTTCATCAACGTCACATAAATTGGGGGGAATTTCTGTATGTTGCGACCTATTGTAAATATCTGCTTTCTTTAATTCTTTCCAAATTGAATTAATATCGTTGTTTGCATTGCGTAGTTTAAATTCAAGGTATGCTTTTTTCTCGTTTCTAACTGCGAAAGTTGTAAAATTTCTCAATGATTTATAATATTCCCAGTGAGCAGGATTTTTACTTCTTTTAAACCTATTCAAAGCTCTATCTCTAAGTGACATCATAAGTTTAATATTTGCAGTCAACCAAGGCGCTGGGGGTTTTGAAATTTTTATGGTTTTGCAAGTTGAGTGTCTATCAAACAAATTGACTATAGTGTTATTCAAAAAAGTGACTTTATCGTTTACATCATCGATTTCAAAAACTGTATGCCAAGGAATTGACTGCAAATCGGCGTTAAAGTTATCATAATTAAATTCACAAAAATCACGGAACGAATATAAGATTGGTTTTTTTAAATTTGAAATTTCAATCGGATAGTCACAATAGATTAAATGATGATCAGACATGTTATGCACACTGACAACTTCTGCACTTATAACTTCTTTATCGACAGAGACAACTATAAAATCTATTAAAGTAGAGCTAGTTTTGGTAATACGTGTGGGTACATTTATGATTTGTTTATAACCTAACGAATCTATCATCGACAAAAATTGAACAGTAACAATGTCATTATACTTTAAAAGGTCAATATTGAAATCGCCAAGATAAATTATTTCTTTCGAAAGAGGTGTCACTACAGATACTGCATCTTCAAGAGCATCTAAAAACTCAGTATATGAAAACTCCTGCCTTCTATATACAACTCCAACAGTTAAACTAAGTTTTTGTAATTTAATTGTAAGCCACATTTGCTCTATAGCATCGCTAAATTTTACGGAATGAATCAATGAAACAGTAATGAAATTCTTAACATAGATACCTACACCACCTCCCCTTGTACTAGTTTGACGATCTCTGCGGAAGAAATTGTAGCCTTGCATCTTTACAGCGTCATCAGAAATGCGAGGTGACAGCCACGTTTCAGTCACCCCCACTACATCAAACTCGGAAGCCAATACGTACTATTTAAAATCTGAAAAATTTGCCAAAAGCGATTGTTCATTTAAATGTGCGATTCTGATACAATTACTCATACGGATATAAAAGACAAAAATCAAATATCAATTTGTAATTCAATAGCACCTGTATAGGTGCGCAATAAAAAAAAACAGATAAATCACGTGTGAATATATAAACAGAAAATTTATGTTACTTATAAGCAGAAATTAAGTAACTACTAACTAAGATAATGACAAAGACGCTAACTAAAAGTAGGAGCAAAACAATAAACAATATTTCCTTTAGCATGCACTTGCAACTGATTATTGACAATAGAAAGTTACTTCAGATTTTCCAATTCCTGCACCGTTTTGATACGATTTTTACGATTGTTTTTGTTTATAATTATCACGCCGTCCTGCGACCAAACGTTCTGGAAACCAAATTGTTCGCAAGCATTAAGCAACAAATCAGACCTAAATTTTGTTAAATCCTCCCGTATCACTACACCAGATCCTTTTAATTTCTTTTTAGCATTAAATACCTGAGCACGAAAACGGTAGCTGGTAAACTTCACTATAACCGCTCTATTTTTCACAGATCCAGCGTTGAACGGGCCCACACGATGGCATCGGTCTATGTTAACTTCACTCAGCGAAACATCCAGTTTTTCTTTAAATAACTTCGTAACGACTTGATCCACATTTTCGTTTTTTTGTTCTTTTAAGCCGAAGATACGTATGGAGTTCCTTCTGGTATACTGTTCCAACTCGTCTACCGTTTGGGTTAGTTCTTCATTAGCTTCCCTCAAGCGAACATTACTTTTTTCTAGTTCATTACATTTGTCCATTAGTTTCTGCAACTTATCTTCTATTTTAGCCATGACCAGATTCGAAAGTTTTGTAGCAATCAGTTCCAAAAACTTATCGTCTGTAATGTTTTCGCTGAAAGTTTTAACGGCAATATCGCGAATGTCATTCTTCTGCCCTTGCGTGAAAACCATCTTGACAACAAATTTCGCAGTAATTTAATAATAACTATGAACACCTACGGAAAACCAGAGCAACGTGCAAAAGCGACTACTCGCATTGAATGCCCATACTAGACTGTCAAAGATAAAAAAATGTCTTACGTCTCCCAACAGCTAAGAAAATTGTATTTCCAAGGAGTTATACGGAAGGGGCCATAATTATATATAACAGCAATAAGATAACATGAACAACAAAATAGAATGCTTGAGTAAGAAAGAGATGGTCATACGATAAAATTATTTTAGTAGGCATGTTTAGTTGACTTATGTCATAATTAAAATAAGCGTCATGCCTACTCCAATATTTACTACTATATTTATCTCTTTCTTACTCAAGCAATTCGTGTTATTTTCTTGTTCCTGTTATCTCATTGCTGTTATATATAATTGTGGCCCCATCGGTATATTTCGAAGATTATATTATAATCGTCCATATTAGAAGATTGCAGAAAAGTACAACTAGCTCTTTTTAAAACAGAAATTTTATTTTTTTATTTTTTTTTTGTAATGACATTTATTGAAAATTTACAATCTTTTTTATTGTGAGTATTGAGTAAATATGTTATAAGTCCTTAGCTTGAAACGGAAACACCCATTGGCATTTCTTCTTATGTATCACTATTTCTTAATATTGTTGAGGTAAATATTCTGGCCAGGATTTGTTGAATCTTCTGTTGTGCGGTCCATTCCTATATAGGTTTTCTATAAGATCGTCTGGATGCCCCGCAAGTCGGTGCTGGTAATTAGTGGAGACGGTTTTTATTTCTTCCGTGATGTATGGGATCTGTAGGTCTTGATGCAGCATTAAACTGCTAACGTATCATGGTGAGTTTAAAATCGCACGAACTGTGTTGTTTTGGAATGTTTGTGTTGTTTTTAAGCGAGTAGGTTTAGCACACCCCCAAAGTTGAAGGCCATATGACCAGGAAGGTTTCACCATGGTCTTGTAAAGTAGGATTTTATTCTTAGTGGATAGTTTTCATTTTCGGCCCATTAGCCAATACATATGTCTGAGCTTAAGATCCAGTTGTATTCATTTCGTCTGTATCTGTTTCTGCCACGTTAGCGGTTGATTGAGGTGTAATCCTAGGTATTTGACATCTGATTTTGCAGGCACTGGGGCTCCATTAACAGTTACAGGAGAACAGGTTTTGGTACGAGTAGTAAATGTTACTTGGACAGATTTAGATTGATTTATTTTAATTTGCCATTTATTGTACCATTCGTTAAACAAGTTTTTGTGCATTTGCATGTTTTCAAAGGACATTACTGGATTATTATGTGAAGATAGAATAGCAACGTCATCAGCAAATGCAGCAATCATGGTGATGTCTGTTTCGGGCAGGTCAGCAGTATATATAAGATAGAGAAGTGGGCCAAGCACGCTGCCCTGTGGGACGCTTGATTGTATAGGATAGTATGGGGAAAGTGCGTCATTCAGAACGAGGTAGTAGTTGTTGTTAATCATATTTTTGAGTTTATAGAGTAGGCCCGTGTGCCACACTTTATCAAACGCTTGTGACACATCTAAAAACACTCTGTTGCAGTATTTCTTGTCCTTAGCGCTCTCGGATATTTGATTGACTCTTCTATGGGCTTGGTGTATCGTTGATATATTTTCTCGAAAACCAAACTGGTAATTAGGCAGTAAATGTGTTAGTTGATAGTCATCCTGTATTCTTTTGAGTAGCAGTCTCTCACATATTTTACTAGGAATTGGCGGAGTAGGTTTATTGGTCTGTATGACGATGTTTCATGAGATGGTTTGCCATTTTTATGTATCATTATTATTTCTGCATACTTCCATATTATAGGAAAGTAGCAGAAACTTAGCATTCAGTTAAAAATGATTGTGAGGAGGACGACAGGTTTGCAGGGTAGCATTTTCAGGATTTGTCCGGTTATTAAATCATATCCAGGAGCTTTGTGTTGGTTTAACTTGACTATTTCAGCTTTCACTTCTGCTGAGCTTACGGGCCTTATTGGTGGTGACATCTGGCAGGGTACATCATGGAAGTCTTTGATATGATTATTTGGAGTACCAGGTGTTGGTTCTGCTGCCTGAAAGACTTTGGATAGATGTACTACGAAGTTATCAGCTTTTTCTTTGTTGGTGCGAGCCCATTCGTTGTTGGGTTTTCTTATTGCAGAATTTGGCAGCGTGGGTCTTTTGAACTTCTTGGTGGCTTTCCATAGACTGTGGTCATTTGCGAATAATTTCTGAGTGTACGTTTCAAAGGTTGAGTTTTGGGCTTCTTTGAGTGCCGTAGTAGTTGTCTCGAGAGCCTTCTGTAGTAATGTAGATCTTCAACGTTACGTGATCGTTGCCATATTCCTCTGACTTGTCTTTTCTCACTGATGAGTTGTCGATATATAAGGGAGTGCTGATAGAAGTTGCTGCTTGTTGTTCGGTTCTGGGGGTCGATTGCCACGCTGCTTAATGTACTAAGCAAGTGAAGTACTGAACTGCAACATCTAGATCTGCCGGATCTTTGATACGTATATTGAGATTTATTTTCATCTATGTGCTTTTTAAATATTTCCCAGTTGGTGTATCTCGTTGTTCGCTTTGGGTGTGTGAGTTTGTTTATAACTGCAGTGCTCACACGACAGGGGTGTGGTCTGATAATAGATCGTAATTTGAGTCTACTAGACAGTTTTGTGTTGGTATGCATTTGGTTATAAAGAAATCTGGGAGATCCGGCAGATTTCGTGGGTCTGTTGTCCAGTAGGTAGGTTCTCTGTCTCTCTCACTTCGGTGCGTATGATGTAGTAATTCTACAGAGTGCTAGAGAGAGCTAGAGAAAGCGGCCTACTAAGAAGTTTAACTGACCATTTTTTCCTAGAAAACCTTTGTTATTTCAGTTACATTTTATTAGGAGATGAAAAGGACCAGTCCTCCGCTTTGCGTTGTGCATATGGAAATATTGTGGGATTTATTGATGGTGCAATATATTATCACTGGAATTGTAAAAAAATCTTCCTCATGATGCCCCAGACAACTATGGTTTCCATTAAAAAAAAATACAACTTCATGGTATAACTCGAATTTTCTAAACTTTTTTTGAAAATCTGACTACGTCACTGATTTCTTATAAAAAAAGTGCCTGAAGAACGTAAAAATTACTTTTCTCTACTCGTATAAATAAGTCTTGTTATCTTTCTCTAGTTCTAATATGGCCTTCATTAATCTCTGCAATTTCAAAAACTCTTATTGGCAGAATAGAGATTCTTTCCCCATTCGCTTTTCTTTAGCAAGGTCAATTTCAAGACGTCTATTCTCTATTTGCTTCTTTTCTATTTCTGCTTCCAACTGGAAACGTTTTTGTTTGATATCCCATGTTCAAGTTTTATTTCTATTAGTTCTTGTTGTTTATTTCTTTTCTTTCATTGAACATTCGACCTTGGAGCTATTTCAGGTAGCTTCAATTGACGGCTCGGTCCCTTTCTGCATCAGCGCAATTCTTTTCCAAGATTCTCTGATCACATGGTGGTACCACTACTTATTTATATAACTTCAGCTAACAGCATCGCTCTCTGTGTCACAAATATTACTACTACTACGATGACATTTTTAATAAAATCACCGTAGCAACGTCATTCTAACGTTCGCAGTGCCATGCGTTTGCACTACAATTTTTTTGCAAACTATTTTAACCAGAACATGAGAATGTGAAAATTTCAAGTACTGTTGAACGCTCATTCCTATGGTTCATGTTCCACGTTGGGTTACGTCTTACGTTTTGTGAGATTGCAAACTGTCTATTATAATAAAAATTAGTATTTGAGTTATTCTACTCATGCAAAAAATCCTATACGCATCGTGAATGGTATGGTTTACCAGGTAAACCGTCTTAACCGTTTTTGGTGCTTAATATACTCAGTTGTTACCTAGATAAAAAATCTGATAGAGGGAATGTTAATGAGAGCAATAATAATAATAATAATATAAGCTTGTGGCAAATTCTTTTAGTCAAAATACACTTGTACACGAAGACTAAAGCTACAGTTGCGAGAAATTAAGAACACTTAAGTATAAATAATTGCATTTATTTTCTGCCATTTACAGAACAACTTAAGTCTTATAAGGTTATTTATTAACTACTAAATGCTCAGTTCAGTTTGACCACGAAAACTTGTTGGGCGTTCTCAACATTTCTAATAAGCCTATCAGAGCAGCTCTTAATTTTGTACTTTTAAGTCATGTACATGAACGTGACAATTCTACAAGTTTGTTGGTTTCATACGCCAAAATTTGTCAAGCAGTCGACACCTCACAATTGATCTCTAATAGAGTTTTTCAGTTGGTCATTGTGAGATAGGCAACACATTGTACATACACAAGCTTTGTAAACCAAACGTATGTAATAAATAGTTTCCATCCAGAGCTCGTCCAGTGCACATCATTTATGTTACATGGCGCAGTCGTGGAAGAACATGGCGGACTAGAAAATTCCGAAGGGAACTCACGTGCAACTTAAATTCGTTATAAGAGCGATTTGATCAAGAATATTAATTAAAGTGCACTGAAGATATACAATCGAACATAATAAGATGGATTTTCGTGGTATACCACCAATGATTATGGCGGGAAACCTGGCAGAAAACTGGAAGTTCTGGAAACAAAGGTTTACAACATACCTGAACGCAACGGAAATTTGCAAGAAGGAAGAAATTACCAAATGCGCTCAACTTCTTACATTGATTGGGGAAGAAGGTATGAGAATTTTTAACACATTTACATTTACCGTAGAGGAAAACGACAAACTAGAAAAGCTGTTAGAAAAGTTTGAAAACCATTTCAACCCAAAGCGAAATTTAGCCTTCGAAAGGCACAAATTTTTAACCTGCAAACAAAAAGAAGGTCAGTCGATAGAACAGTATATAACTGAAATAAAAAATCTATCACTATCTTGTGAATTTGGAACTCTACGTGAAAGTTTGGTTAAAGATATATTGACCTGCGGGTTGAAATCTGAGGTTATAAGAGAAAAACTCCTTCTACTACCGGACGATAAGGACACGCTGGACGAAGCCGTAAAAACGTGTTTAAACCTGGAGAATGCTAGAGACCGCAATCGTCAAATAACAGGTGAAAAAGGTGCCAACGTGGACCAAGTGCGGAAGTCGAGAAACAGCTTCGCCAGAGGACAACAACAACGAAAGCCTGTTCAAGCAAGTGGACATGCTACTTCCAGCAGCAGAGGTCACCAAGGAGAAGGTAGTACACAAGCAAAGCGCTGCCACAAGTGTGCATATGTGCATGATTTCGGAAAGTGCCCAGCTTACGGTAAAAAGTGCGGTAAATGTGGGAAAGTGAATCATTTTGCTTCTGCATGCCGAAGTAAATCTAATACAAAAAACGTGCATGAAATTTATGATAACAATAATATTACAAACAATGTTGCTAATGATTTTCTGTATATAGGTACAATTGAAGGTACAGTCGATGCACTCACGAAGGAATCATGGTTCGCAAACCTGGAGGTGAACAACCACTCCATTAGTTTTAAACTGGGCACTGGGGCAATGGCAAACATTATACCTGTAAGTGTATTAAACTCGATAAATTTTGAGGTAAACCAAATTAATAAAACCGACATGAAATTATGTTCTTATACTAAGGATTCATTACCGGTAATTGGTCATTGCATTTTACAGTGCATATATAAAGAAACGAAAAAGGATCTTTTATTTTATGTGGTCGATCTAACTAATACCCCTCTATTAGGGCTCAAAGCATGTGTAGAACTAGGTTTAATTAAAAAGACTGAGGCAATAAACAATAACCAGCCAGCAAGTAAAATAGTAAAAAATACTATAAAGGAACAAAAAGAAATTAGCCAGTTATTAAAAGATAATGATTTCATTTTTGAGGGAATAGGATGTTTGGAAAAGCCGTATCGCATAAACTTAAAAAAAGGTGCAGACCCCGTGGTGCACCCAGTAAGAAAAATACCTTTTTTAATTAGGGATCAGCTTAAGGAAACGTTGGATCAATTAGAAAAACAACAAATTATAGAGAGATCGGATGAAAGCGCAGATTGGGTAAACCCCATTGTTATAATCAGGAAGGCAACCGGACAGCTTCGAATTTGTTTGGATCCGGCTGACCTTAACGAGTCTATTAAAAGACATTATTTTCAAATTCCCACTTTAGAGGAGTTAACAATCAAGTTGGCTGGGGCACAGTATTTTAGCACATTGGATGCAACTCAGGGGTTCCTACAAATCAAATTAGATAAAAATAGCTCTAGATTGTGCACTTTCGGTACTCCTTTCGGTAGTTATCGTTTCTTAAGGCTTCCTTATGGGTTAGTTAGTGCGCCAGAGGTATTTTAGGAAAGAATGAATGAAATATTTGGCAACCTAGAGGGAGTTAGTGTTTATATTGACGATATTATTATCTCTGGAAGAACCATAGCAGAACATAATGTTCGTTTACAAAACGTGTTTAAATTAGCTGAAAAATTTAATCTGAGATTTAACAGAGAAAAGTGTAAATTTCTTGCTAGTCAAGTGCAGTAGATGGGGCATAAGATATCAAAAAATGGGCTAGAAGCAGATGATTCAAAGACTGAAGCAATTAAAAAAATGCAAACACCACAAAGTGTGGAAGACGTTCAAAGATTTTTAGGGCTTGTTACATATATCAGTAGATTTGTAAATAACCTGTCAGAAAAAACAGCATCATTGAGAAACTTGCTTAAAAAAGATGTAGTTTTTAGCTGGGAGAAAAAACACGATGAAGCTTTTGCTAGTTTAAAAAATGATATAAGTAAAAGTCCATGTTTACAATTTTTCGATGTTAAAAAACCCACTACAGTTTCAGTAGATGCATCAAAAAGTGGCATGGGGGCAGTTCTCTTACAAGAAGAGAGACCATGTGCACATGCGTCGCGTGCATTTACAGAGGCTCAGACCCTATATGCTCAAATCGAGAAAGAGCTGTTAGCAATCTGGTTTGGGGTAGAAAAATTTAAGCAGTATCTGTTTGGCAAACATTTTACGGTAGAGACAGACCACAAACCTCTGATACAAATTATCAAAAAACCATTAAATGTCTGCCCTCCTAGATTACAAAAAATGTTAATTCAGTTGCGGAAATATGATTTTACATTGATATATAAGCCGGGGAAACAATTAGGTAGTATTAGCAGACACACTTTCAAGGGCTTTTATTAAGGACGAGGTGTTTGATGAAAACATAGATTTAGAGCTAGAAACTCAAATTTGTTTAGTCTCGTTGAATTTAAATATATCGGAAGAAAAACAAAGTTATTTTCAAGAGGAGACTAATAGGGACAAAGATTTGATGAAAGTAAAACAGCACATAGTAAATGGTTGGCCAAATAAAATGAAAGATCTTTCTGAAAGTATTAAATGCTATTATAAATACAAACACGAACTAACGATAGTGAATGACCTTGTTTTCAAAAATCAAAAATTGGTTGTGCCTCAAAGTTGTAGAAAAGAAATTTTGGAAAAACTGCATTATGGCCACTTGGGCATCAATAAAACAGTTTCCAAAGCAAACTTGTCATTTTTTTGGCCAGGAATGACAAAGAGTGTACAGGATATGATTTTGTCATGTCACATTTGCCAAAGTTTTCAAAATTCGCAAAAGGCGGAACCCATGATTCCTCATGAAATTGAGAAACTACCGTTCTATAAAGTAGCTTGTGACATTTTTCACCTTTATAACGAAGCTTATTTATTGATCACTGATTATTACTCAAAGTATGTAGAAGTCATTAATTTAAGTAAAGACTTGTCAAGCTGTAATGTCATATCAAAAACGAAATCCGTTTTTGCTCGTTATGGAATACCTAGATTTGTATGTACTGACAACAGGCCCGAATTTTCAAGTTTTGAATATAAAAAATTTGCAAAACTATGGGAATTTGAACACGTAACGTCATCACCAAAATATCCACAATCAAATGGACAAGTGGAAAGAGCCATTCAGACAGTAAAAAATACTCTAAAAAAATGTTTAACAGAAAAAAAGGATCCATATCTGGCATTACTGGATTTGCGTAATACTCCTTTAGATGGTTACCATTCACCAGCAAATATTTTGATGAACCGTAATTTGCGATCTATATTACCGCAAACAAATCAACAGTTCGAACCTAAATTAATTAACAAAGGAAAATTTGATAAGTTTCTAGATAACTCACAACTACACCAAAAAAAATATTTTGACAAAAGGGGAGTAAAGGTACTTAGAAATCTAGAAGAAAATTCTCATGTAATGGTACAGGTACTTCCTAAAGGGTTGTGGGAAAAAGGGAAAATTCTGGAGAAAGTAGGTATCAGATCGTACAAAATACTACGGGAAGATGGCTCAACCATAATTTGTAATAGAAAATTTGTTAAATCGATGAATAAAAGTTGTAAAGTTGAACCATCTCAAAGTAGTTCTACATTATGTGGACAGACTGCAAATCAAAATGTAAAAGATTACAAGCACATTGAGGTCGAAAGTGAAGTAGAGTATAATAATCAAAGACCCTCTACGAGTTTAAAGGAAGATGTGCCTGATAACAGGAACATTACACGTTCAGGCAGAATTGTTGTAAGGCCTGCTTTGTTAAATGATTATGTTTAGTTTTAGTTGTAACTTTGTAAAATGAATTTGTGTAAATAAAAAATTTATGTAGCTAATGTAAAACTTAAGTTAGTAGTTCATTTAAATATTGTAACGTTTGAAATTAGCTTAAGAAATAGGATGTGAGATAGGCAACACATTGTACATACACAAGCTTTGTAAACCAAACGTATGTAATAAATAGTTTCCATCCAGAGCTCGTCCAGTGCACATCATTTATGTTACAGTCATATTTTAAGTCATCTTTTTAATATCTAAATCCTAGAATAAAACAGCAGCTTAACAAATGTTTCCCGGAACGTGTTTTAAAAATTTTAAAACACTGAACAAATATAGCAACAATAAGGGTTTATTAAATGCGTTTTTGAATCTTGAAGTGTTACATTTATTTGTTTAAGGTAAGCAATTACATTTCCAAACTGCTCAATGCGCAGGTTTTCTTTCACTTTTAAGGATGACTTCAGCATCAAATAATGCTGCCAAAGTGAAGCATGTGACGTTTCTTGCTGCAAATCAAATGAATTAAATATACATGGAAATGAAAATAATCGCAGACTTACCTTCTCTTCTAAATAGGCAAGAATTACCTCTTCTGTTATCGAGAAGACTTTGTTATTTTCTCACCAATGGCAGAAATTTTAATAAACCTTCTCGTAAGCAGCTTTAGACTTCACGGGCAACAAATTTTCTCGCAATAGATTCTCTTTCTTTAAAATATTTTCAGGAATTTGATTTGACTTTGACATTTTTGTTTATAAAATAAACAACATATCCATAGCGACTCGTGACCAACGTGGTTGATCAACAGAAAAAAATTTGAATGATGTGGGTGTCTATGTAACTTGACTGCGTCTCGTTGCATAACAACACCCTCGAACTTTAAGCTTGTGTTTTTGCACTCGTATCATTAATAACTATTACAACTCGAGTAAAGGAGTTTGCTCCAACCGGCATATATTTTTAAGTCTATTTTTTATGACCAAGTTGCAATAGTTGTGCTTCTGATCATGTACTAATAAATCTAGCTGCACACAATTTTTTAGCTTCGCCCAATTTTTCGGCTTACGCAGTAAACCCTGCATAAATTTACCCTTGTATTTCCATGAGATTCAAATACGTCCATTCTCCCAGAGAAAGGCACGTTTTAAATACCGGCTTCCAAATGCCTCTTGTAACTTTAATATGACCATTTTGCCTCCGAAATTCTACCTTAGAAATATTTGCGATACGAATTGCTTATTGTTAACTACAGTCTATTCGTTCTCTGAATGTCATTTTTTGGCAGTGGTCTATTCGTACAACCGCTTATAGTTCATTTTCACACAAGATCGCAAATCGTAACAAGTTATACGTTTCCGAAAAAAATGTTCCTATGAACGAAGGAATGGGGGATTAATCTACATTGTCTTCACTGTTTCATGTTTTTATAATACCACTTTTCTCCATGCTTTGCTATTTTCTATTATTTCTTCCCAGTTCTTTATTTTCATTTTCTTGATGTCTGCTTCTACTTGTTCTTATCATCTTAATTTGGGTCTTTCTTTCGCCCTTGTATGTGATTATTCTTTGTGGAGGTATTTCCAGTGTACATAAAACAAACGCGTAAAGACACTCAAGCCAAATGTTGAAACCTGTCTAGAGTGCCTGGGACAGTAACTCGGGGGGTATTTCTAAGCTTGACTATCAGATGGCAGAACAAAGTTCTACCAATCAGAGCCAGTTATTGGCTCTGCTACTCTGATGTGGTCAGCCAGTATAAATATGTATAGGAGAGTGCTGCCACATCCGTCATGTTTACTCCTCTGATATATGCGTCACTTTGAGGTTTGTAACACAATTCCATCAACGTGACGTTTGTTGGCAATGCAAAATTTTATTTAAAATTAGCAAGACTGTAAGTCTATGTCAAATTCGAGGTTAGCAGATTAGGTTTTGCGTCAGTTTTGACACAAACCTACGTAAAACATAACCTGCTAACTTCGAATTTGATATAGGCTTACAGTCTTGCCAATTCTAACAAGTTCATGGACACAACGTCTATAGACGTCTAATTTCTACAGATGCAATGTGACACAACGTTCATAGATGTTATTTAAAGCGTAGCTATTTGTAACACAATATCGGTACACGTCTGATCGGAGATATAAATATCATATGAATTAAGTTGTAGTGTCACCATAGGTATGCAGAAATATTGGTTACAGTCACCTATACTTCAAATTTCGCCATTTCGAAGAGGGGGTACATCTGGGGTTGTGTCTGCTCAGCTGGAATTGATACAACGTCTATAATAGATGTCGCACTCCAACGTGAGTACACTGTGCACGCTGTGCCCATCAACGTGTTAAGTGTGAAGTAAAGTTTTAGACATAACTCAATCAGTTATTGCTGATGAGAGTAAACATGGCAGCGATGACGGCATTTTCTCAGATCAAAGAATGGCGGTACTCTCCTATATATCCTGGCTCTGGATGTGGTAAAGTAGTGTTGCTATCTGTTGGTAATATCGGAAAGTACCCCCCAGGAGCTGTTCAAGGTCATTCAAATCGGTATTTTGCATCAAAGGAACCGATGCTGATTGTCCCCACTTGTTTGATTTATGTGCGCTGGTATTTCTTTCTTTCTATTCATGTGTCCCTACCATCTAATTCTTTGTGCTTTATGTACTCTTACTATGTTTTCGCTGTTTAGTATTTTGTCAATCTCGTGATTCATTAGTGGTCTTATCTCATCCTCATGTTTTATTTTTGGTCCCATGATTGTTCTGATAATGCTCCTTTCAAAAATTGTTTCTGTAGCATACATTAGAATTGGTTTTATCATTGTCTTATATACTTGTTTGCGTACAGGGCTTTGTAGCCTTGCTGAATTCTATGTTTTGTGTGTAATCTTTCATTTCTTCTATGTATTAGGAATCCTAGATATTTGTATTTTTCTATCTTCTCGAATTGGTACTTATCGATTTTTATTTCTCTCAATGTTTTTTGTTTTTTATTACAATGCGTGTATTTTGTTTTTGTTTAATTTATTGCTAGGCCTTTTTCCTTTGATATTTGTGCTATTATCATAGAAGTACTTCCTAGTTCGTCTTTTCTTCTTGGTATTATTGCAATATTGTGTGCGCAAGCTAATATTTGAACGGATTTGCTTTTAATTGTCCCATTCTGTTTTGTTTCTCTACTGATGCGTCTAGTATTACGATAAACTCAAAGCCAATAAAGCATCGCCTTGTCTTGCACCTTTATTTACTTCAAAATCCTTTGTTGGTTTTTGGCTAACAAGTACTGAAGCGTGTGATTCCTTCGTCGTCATCTTAATTTGTTTTTGTGCTTTTAGTTCCTCAATAATTTCCGGCCTTATTATTAGACTATCAAAAGCTTGTTTATAGCCAAGAAATAAGATGTGCAAATCTATATCATGTTCGTAACATTTCTCAGTGGTTTTTCTGATTGTGTGTATGGCGTCTATTCATAATTTGTTGTTTCTATATCCTAATTGACAATCTTCTAAGAATGTTTCTGTGCGTTTTGTAAGTTTATTTTTTATTATCATTAGAATCTTGTAAATAATATTTAATAAGGTGATTGCTCTATAATTCCTGCATTTGGATAGATCTCCTTTTTTTTGGTATGGGCTTATTTAGTCCTGTTCTTCAATCTACTGCATTTCTTCGTTTGTCTATATATTTTCTATTAAATTATGAATTCTGTGCTGTAGCTCTTTCCCTTCATGCTTTGTCAGTTCAGCACTTATCTTGTCACTTCCTGCTGCTTTTTTTATTTTTCATCTTTGTTATATGTTCTTTTACTTCTCCAAATTCTGGTATTCTCTGTAGGGTTCCAAGCTGATTATTCTGTTCTTTTTTCTCTTCTGTTAAGTTACTATGTTCTTCTTTATATAGGTTACTAAAGTAATTTTTGTATTATCTCTTTTCTATTTCCTCAAATTATTTCTTTCATTTCGGTTTTTCATGTATTGGTACAGAGTCCTTGAGTTATTCGTTCTATTTCTTCCAGTGTTTTATCTATCCATAGTTTTTCTTCTTTTGGCACATTTTGTTTGCTTCTTTTCTTTTTTCTTGATAGTCTGTCTTGTCTTGTTCTTCCTTTTTACTGAACCACTTCTTTCTAGCATTATTCTTAATTTTATACTATTTTCACACTCTTTGTCAAACCAGCAGTTTTTCGAACTTTTTGTGTGATTTTATTCCAATCTTCTTCTATACTGTATGTCTTGTTTCCATTTTCTAATTTGTTTTTTATTTCCTCTTTATATTTTTGTGCTATAATTTCTTCTTCTAGTTTTTCTGTGTTCCATTTTTTATTTGTTTCTTTGTTTTCTTCACTTTTTTGCATAACATTTGTCCATTGTTATTCGTTTTTGTATGTATACTGTTTGTTTCCATGCTACTTCTAACCAATCTTCTTTTCCAATCTGCATGTTGAAGTCGTCTCCTGTTATCATCACTAAGTCTTGCTTTGACACCTTTTTAAGAGTTTCATCGAGTTTGCCATGAAAAGTGTGTTGTTCGTTCTCTTTTGCTGTTTCCGTTAGCACATATACGTCTATGGTAAATAAATTATGTAATTTGTTCGTAATTCGTATATATGATATTCTTTTGCTAATGGCTTTGAATAGCGTTACTTGTTTTTTCGTTTTCCCTTTTACTATAAATGCTGTTCCTCCATATTTTTGTTTATCCTCGTTTGCGTACGTGTATTCTCCCTTGTCCATCTTGCATATTCCTCTCCATCTTATTTCTTTAAGACTTGTTATTTCTACTTTGTATTTTCTCAGCTCGTCTGCTACTTCTTACAATTTCCCTGGCTTTAGTAGCAAAAACTTTCCATGATCCTATTCTTATCCGTTGATTTTTGCATCTTGCTCTTTTCTTTTTTTTAAGTAACTTTTTCTTTACTTCCTTTTATGCTCATGTTCTTAATCATTGTGGTCATAATTTTTTCTTTTTCTTTCGATATTTTCTAGTTTTTTGTTATTTGTGATTTTTAACATTTTTTCCCTTTGATCGTTTATTTTTGGTGACCTTTCGCGACTGTTCATGTTCTGCTCTGTTCTTGTTTCTTGTTCTTCTGGTTTTTCTTTTTGTAATTTCTTTGTGTGTTTGTCAGTGTATTTTTCTACGTTTACTACTAGTCTGTTGTAGTTAATTTTTGCTACAAATTCTTATTTTGGTGCTTTCTTTATGTGTACTATGAGCTCTTTTCTTTGTGCTTGTAGTTCGTTGGTGTAATCTTCATTAATGTTTGCCTTTGTTCCTTTAAGCTTACCTGTTGCTTTCAGTATTTCTGTTCTTTCGTTTCTGTTTCTCATTTCAATGAATATTGGTCTTATTTTATTCTCTTATTCTTCTATATCACGTACCGCTTCTTCTACCTTTACTGCTAGCTCTAATTTTTATAATACCTCTTGCATATTCATGTCTTCTTTATCCGCTTTTTCTATTCCATGTACCATCAAGTCGTTCTTCCTAATGCCTCTTAAGTACTTCCGTTTTTCACTTAATTTTGCTATTTCATTCTTGAGGTTTTTGTTCTCTTGCGTGATTCTTTCATTTCCTTTTTTTAGTTCTTTAATTTCTACATTCATACTATCTACCTTTTGTTCAATTTGCGCTCCTCTGTCATCCATACTTTTTAATTTTTGTCTTAATTCTTCTATCCTCATTGTCTTAACTACTGTTTGTCTATAATTGAAGTGCTAAGAATTTACTATTTATTCGTAATTTAAGCACAAATTTTGAAAGCTGTCATGGTTTTTTGTTGCTAATTTATTTAAAGTTGTTCTTATCGTTATCACTTCGTTCAGCAAATCGTAGGCCGATCAACACTTCGGACCTTGACTTAATAGTATTTATAAATTATGCATCTTTGAATTATTAACAAATTGCTGAATTAATACTTGACATAATACTCTACATTCACTTCATTGAATTATTTACTCGCGAATCGCTAGATAATTGAGAAATATTGTAATGCTAACAATCATGCTTTCAATGCTATAACGTACCAGGGCCTGATTTTCTTAGTGAGAGTAAAGGATATTTTACAATTAGTGGCACATATACAGGGTATCAGAGTTAGCATGAATTCTCTAAAAATGGATTTGATTCACGGAATCGAATCACAGGATTTGAATCCTTTTTTCGGATCATGGATTCGAATCCTCAAGTTTAACTTCAGAATTGTTGTTACAGTTACAGTTTTATTTTATTAGTATAGTGATTAGACTATTGTAAGTAGTATTGATTATAAAAATTTAATAAATTGTTGTTTATTGTAGATTTCGAGTCTACAATCAACATAAACTTAAAAAATTTAAATAATGCTAATGATAAATTAAAATATGTATTTTCTAGTTAGCTCTTGACAAGACCAAAACTTTGGTGTTTGTGAAAGATTTTGGTTCCACACGCCTTTGTACTCCCTGCTCTTAACAACATAAAGAAAACAAACGCACGCTTGCACAAAAGTTGTTAAAAAGTTGACATTTATTTTTCTTTATTGTTAAAAATCCTGTATCTGGGCCACTAATTTTGAAGTGTGTCTTCTTTAACCTTAATAATATTCCCTCAACTGTATTTTTTATCTGGCTAACGATAGAGTACTAAATGACACCCTGTGAAATAATTACAAAACTCAATATTTAGGCTTTGTGGGTTTCGCTAAGCAAGAGCAGGATTCAGATGATGACATAAGTGATGAATACTCATTTAAGCAAAGCAAGAAAGGTAGCTCGTCCAGTAGCTCTGAAACGTCAGAAGATGAGAACGAGTGGAATCCAAAGCATCTCCTCCAGAAACTGAAGCATGAACGCAAACGGCAGAAGATTAACCGCAATCGCAGGCGAGGAGGTGGGGTATATTTCATGCGTATGGAACGCATGTGTAATATGATCAGTTATAATTGTTGCACTATCCCTGACCGGTGCCAAGTGCAAGCATCGCCCAGCACTGGCACACAGGAGTGGCTGTATGCGCGGGAACCTCGAAATGACTATGAAATTGCTATGCTGGAGCATACACAAAAACAAATGCTATGCACATTTACAGGAGGGTAAGTGTAGAAAGTAAATTCGGTAGTAGTGAACATTTTCATACTTACTTATTAACCCTATTTCATGAAATAACAAGTAAGATTAGTAGAGCGGAGTGATAATGGCTAAAAAAATGTTTTTCTGAATTATCCATTTCCTATATGTGGAAAAGTGGCTACATATAGGGCCGGTTGCAGAAAGCAATGTTAAGTCTGGTGTTAGCTAACGCGACGTCAAAGTGAACAAAAACTAATCAAATCTCAAATGTTTATGGCAACTAATACATTAGTAAACAAAATTTTATGCGATTTTGTTCACTTTCACGCGACGTTAGCTAACACCAGACTTAACATTGCTTTCTGCAACCGGCCCATAGCGTCTAGCTACTGTGAAAACTTGGATTTTGTAAGATTATATCTTCCGGTGCCCCCACGCTCTTAAATATGTAGTTAATTGGTTATTGCTTTTTTTAAATTAATTTATTTTGTTTTCATTTATACAGCTCTGCTAGTTTTTTCCAAAATAATACAAAACTCACCACAAAAAGGTGGCTATATGTGAAGTTAAAAAAAAATGTTTAAAAAATTTAAGACGTCTTAAAAAAATCAGATTTGATTCCAAATGTAAGAGTTGTCTAAATGAAATACGACACCTTTTAAATCCACCTCTGGCTTCAGACCCACAAACAGCTGACGACGCTTCTGTTACTACTAGCCTAACTACGTTGGTGACAGATTTGTTTAAGTAGATCTATAGACAATTTCTTGGTGATCGAAAGCTCGGTAATCTTTATGTTGAAATTTATAGTGGGAACTTAAAATGTTAGCGTTGTAGCCTGAAAATTGTCGGCTCAGGATTTTAAAATACTGCCTAATATGTAAGCGCACATCGCCAAGCATCCCTAGTAATACTTTCTCCAGGTGTGCAAAGTAGCTGTTAATTTGTGTTAATTGATCAACTATCTTTCTTAACTTTACTGTCAAATATTGCAAATGCTGGACAGATATTTCTGGTCGGTGCTTAAAACTAGTACATCAATTTCTGGAAGGACCATGTCAATTTTTTTTAAATTGTATGACGGGTAGCATTTCACGCAATTCAAGTTTTTTCCAATCTCGCCCAAAAATCCTAGGTCCGGTTGTTTCCCCATCTAAATGCTTCATCAAATGGCGTAATGGCAACATTTGCATGTAACAAGCAAATAAACCACTAATGGTTTTTACATATTTAATTTCGACCATTATGAATTGCAGTATTCACAGCGGTTCCATCACAACCTATGGCAACTACATTTGATTCATCCATTTCTTCTCGTAAAAACTAACAATATTGTCTTCGATTTCCTTGGCTGCACTGGTTGAAATGCTAATATGCCTGAAATATGTGGAACCTGGTTCTCAGCTGATACTAAGACAATGCGTGCTTCAGTAATTGTTGACCTGCATGTTGCTCGAATGTCCAAAGAAAGTTGAACCAGAAAAACAACAGAATGGAGACCATGGATAGAAGAGAGGAGCGTTGGAGGGCCTATAACAAGATGGTACGATGACATTCGAAAAACTTCAGGTAAAAATTGGATGGAGAAAGCCGCAAGCAGAACGGAGTGGTAAAACATGGAGGAAGCGTATATCCAAAGATGAATGAGAAATGCTGCATAAAGAAGAAAGAAGAAGAAGATATTTTATTTTCAGGTTTGCGTTGAACAAATGATCTGTTACAGCAGTTCCCCGTATTACTAATAGAGCTACCACATGCACCAGACTTGGGTTTCTTCTCATTTGCAATCTTATTCTGTTTTATACAAATTACAAAAACCTTTCCATCCCGAGTTACAGGGTGAGCAGCCAATGACAAAAAAATCTAAATTTCATTGCCAGAGTCGCCTTACGCTAATTGAGGGCTGCCCTTTCAAACACCACAACTGGTTAATCTTTTTCCAATCAAGTTTTGAATTGATAATTCCCACGGCGTTCTCAAAACTACCTCCAACACGTGTTCTTTTCGTGGAATAACCTCCACATAAATTTTGACTTAAATTAGCTCGCGGTTTTTGGGCTGTTTGTTTTGACCGTTGTGACGTTTCAATGTTACCTAATCCGTGCGTCATAATTTTACATAGTTTCCGGCTCTTATTATGCCATGTGCAAAAATATCATGTTATCACTCATAAGTCCCGCTATATTCCTAACAACTGCACAAGATATCAGCTTACACCTTATTCAAATCAAACAAATAGTCCAGGCAACGAAGGAAAAATAGGGGAAATAATTCATGTAGAAGCCAATTTTTGCACAGTTGTAGGTGAATGTGTCTTGAACAACATACCAAAAGTACTGATGGCTGGAGGTGGAGCTAAGGGAGGGGGGTGGTCTTTAAGGGTGTCTTTTCTCATTTTTCATTAATAACTCGAAAACTGCTGCCTCCAGCAAAAAAAATGCGTATATAATAAATTATTCTTCATAAAATTCTCTACATAAAAGGTTGTATACATTGTTTCGCTAGGATCAATACTTAATGAGATATGGAGGGGAGAAGACGACAATTTTTAATAAATCGGTGTTTATCGTAAAAAATAAAATGTTTATTGTTAAAAATGAAATGTGTTTCCGAAGATGTATCTTAAACATTAATTTTCGTCGAAATCTAAATTGACATCATCATCATCATCATTGCTGCTGCCTTCGTTGGGAGCTCCGTTCGTACATGCGCCAAGGCAGACGCCGCAGGCACCAGAGCAGGGAACCCCTGCTTTACGGCAACCGCAGCGCACCCCACACCCAGTCGTGCATCGGCAAAATATCTTGTTGAAAACGGAGTCGGGAGCCACAGGATCGTTCGTGGTAACTGGGATAAGGATCCCATCTTCTCCCCTGGCCCAACTCCATTGAGAGGGTGGTAGGGGTTTGCCAAGCCACTGTTGTATCTGTAAGAAAGTAAGCAGACCAACGTAAATATTTAGCACAAATTGATATTTGTAATTATGAATTATCAACTATATGTAAGTGGATTTACCTGTAGATATACTCTGAGCGAGTGTTGCTTTGAAGCTCCTCTAGTGGGAGGAAGAGTGGCCATGTCTGATTTGGGCTTTGTTGACGCTTTCAAAAATGCCGAGTACCGATGTTTGTTCAGGTTTTCTTGATGTGCAGGCGCTTGGTATACAGCCAGTAAAACCTTCTCGCCAGCTTGTTCAATATCCTGAGGTGATGATGAGGGATTTGTGAATATTGCTGAGATGTCATGGGTGAGGCCAGGATTTGTTGTGAAGAGCTTGGCGATTCCCACTTTGCTCTTTCCATGTATGGCCGAGGTAGTGTCGCATCCGGAGAAGCTATGGAGAAGGAGGATCGTCTTGGCGAATGGAAGCTGTTGAAGTTGTCGCACCGAAAACAATAATTTGTCTCCACCTTCCCACGGCCTGGTTTCACGAAATACATGTTGATAGATGGTGGTGCCAATCCAATGAGGAGAATTATCAATTCACAAAGCAGCGGTAGGCCCATTCTCTTTCAAGGAGTCCAGATGATTCTGGAATTTCTTCAAAGTTGACACCAAGGAAGCATTCTTTTCAACTTTGTCTGGAGTAAGTTCCTTCATCGTTGTCAACATAGTCAAGATCTCCATCTTCTCTTCCTCTGAGACATTGGTTCCTTCTAGAACAATTCGTCCTAAAACAAGCTAAACGAGAAAATGTCCTTGAACAGCGCGGCTATAGGCGTGGCCTGTTAACATCTTGTCAAGTGAATTAGCAGCGAAGACTTGGCATAGTACATCTTTCAGTCCAGATCCAGCCATTATATGACCAATGCACCCCATGAAGGACATTAGGGTGTGAAAACCACCAAGTCTCACAACAATGGTTCCAAACGTGAGTTCTCTAGCTTTTAGGTATAAAGGCTGGTCGAATGTTACGAAACAAACTGTGGCGCCCATCTCCTGACTATTTTTGAAAGCACACTGTAAAGCTGTGTGTACAGTGCTGTACTCGTTAGGTGGTGAATTGATGAATGGAAGAAGGTTACCGAAGTTTTTTCTTTGTTAATGACATTAACTGCCAATTGCATGAAGCCCTTCCATTCTGGAATGGTTGGCACCTCTGGAGTGGCTTCCACCTGCTGCAGCCACTTACCACTCATCCACAGGATATCTTTAAGAATGGGTGTGAATATGTCAGTAGGGATGGGCTTCAGTACGCTCAAGTGTTCGACGGTCATTTGCTGCAATGCGTTGGTTCCTCTACCCTCAAAGGCTTGCAGCTCCAGAACTCCCAGCTGGCCCACTTCTTCCTGGGAGGGAGCAGATTTCAGCCTTTCGACCTTCGTGGATGGAAATAAAGCCTGTGTTGGTGTAACACATTTGATACCTCCCATGCTGTGGAAGGTATTCCAGCCATCGAGAGTGGATACATTGAAATCTGCATTATCGAAGATGTACTGACAAAAGGTTTCCATTGGGATAGGCTCGTTCGAGTGGTGGATGGTGGCGAGCTCCACCTGCTGAGCGTCGTAGTAAGAGGCACTCAATCCCAACTTCGAAAGAAGGGAGACCAAGTTCTTTGATCCAAATTTCCTGTATATGAATAGAGCGATGCTGGTCAGAATTGGGGATATGAAACATCGAGGGCGAATAGCAGCGATAAGAGCATGAGCTATAGTTATCAGCTTTTTCCCCACCCCCTCGTTTGACCTTTTTTTCTTTGCAATATGGTCCATGAAGACTCTGAGAGATTGAGGTATTAATTGTTCAGCTTCACTGCAGAAGGTAGCTGAAGGAGGATAAACTGCAAGCATTGTGAACAACACCACTTGTCTTACTCCTGAAACTTGTCGCTTTCCCATCTTTCCTTAACTCACTTGCCTTCATTAATCCAATCATCCCTTTTTTTCCGACGTTACACGAATCATTTTCAACTTCGCCCTCACAAATTAAACACTTCTCAGTCATAGTCACAAAGCAGAACCCACTGGAAATGAAGAATCTCAAGCACGTGCAAAGCAGATGTTTTGAAGACTTAAGAACAACAAGGTAGTTGAATGTAAACTGAAAAAGGGACGAGCGTCTAGTCAATACCGATAGGTAACAACTAAATGCCTGGTCGGACCAGTCCATGTCGCGCAAGGGGAGGTCAGTGCTCAGTTCGTTGTTTGGCCCGGTTATGAAAATGACGCGGTCTTGCAATAATATTAATATGTCACAATATGTGGTCAGAGCATTGTTCATTTATCATGAAAACTTGATTTGTAACAATAAAAATCGATTTTTTTTAAATTCGGTTTTCCTCCTCCATATCTCCTTAAGTATCGATCCTAACGAAACAATGTATAGGACCTTTTTTGTAGAAAATTTTATGAAGAATAATTTATTATATAAGCATTTTTTGGCTGGCGACAGTAGTTTTTGGGTTATTAACGAAAAATGAGAAAAGACATCTTTAAAGACCACCCCCCTCCCTTAGCTCCACCGCCAGTCATCAGTACTTTTGGTATGTTGTTCAGGACACCTTCACCTAGAACTGTGCCAAAATTGGCTTCTACATGAATTATTTCCCCTATTTGCCTTTTTTTCGTCTTCATTGCCTGGACTAAAAAGCTTTCGATATGAAATAGACAATTAGACCTAATAAATAGGGCTGGATGATACATAATAAAATAACCAACAAAATAAGAGCATGATTTTTTATTTGATAAACTAATTTTTATACGAGCATTTGATTGCCATGGTAATACTTCGAGAAGCAAAAATATGAAAGAAATTTTGAAAGCCCAGTTTAAACAATTTTTTCATATTCCTTTTTTTAAATATCGATATTTAGCTAAATTTTTTTTAGATTTAACGTCACTTTTATCGATCTATCGATATATATCAGCTATCGATAAATATCGATAGGTATCAATATGTATTGATATGTATTGGTATGTATCGATATACAGATTGTCTGCAGGTACTAGGTACACCTGGTAACTAGATACAGAGACAGTCAGACTCTCAGACAAACAAACCGTCTCTGTATCTAGTTGCCGTGTGTAACTAGTATCTACAGTCCATTTTTTTTTTAAATCAGATGTCAACGTCAAAACTTAAAAAAAAGCCAGACTGTGTTACCCTAAATTCTGTACTTACCGACCAACTGTATAACAGTTTCCCAAGTCCAAATTTGAGGTTATGTCTGTTTAACGTAATTGAAATGTTGAACGTGCATGACCTTGAACGGCTCGACGCTGCCAACCTACATTGTAAAATGCACTATTTGCTACTTTCAATTCCTCATACCAACTTGACAACATTTTGACAGCTGATTTAAAAAAAATAAACATTACAGATAATCTGTATATCGATATGGGAGAAACCTAGAAAAGTGTTATTAAATATCGATATATCGATCTGTTGATATTTAGATAATGGTATATTGATAAACAATATTTCGTTATTTTTGTGCAGCCCTTTTCATAGATGCTTATTCACTCATAACTTACTCTACTTGTATGAAAAGAACTAAAATTAATTATAAAAATGCTTAAAACTACTTTTTGATGCAGATGCGGACCTGATGCAGATAGAGACCCTTATCTATCTATCGTGATAGGAGCTAATAACATCATAGCTCGAGCTCCAAATGCTGTTATAGAGAGTACCATAAAGTATTTAATCAAGAAAACATCTGAATGCATTCAAAGGCTCAAAACAAACCAATGTCCAGAGAATGAAGCCATGACTGTCGTCAATGAATTTCTGATCACGTTGGACGAGTGTTTGAAAAAGGAAGAATTCTTCAAGTTTTTCGACGACGTAGATTTTATTCGTCAGCTGTGCATATTGTTTTACCAACTGTCACAGAATGTAAAGCACAACATCTACTATGTCCTGGATTACCATTTCTCATGCTTTGAAGACCTCTTAAAACAGCTTTTGAGGAACTCTTCGAGTGGTGCAAAGAAAAGTTTATTGAAACGCTTCTTTAACAATTTATTGTTGAGTGAAAGCCGCTTGCCGATCCTCAATCAAGATTGCATAAATTCGCAAATGCGAGAAGTTAAAGCCTTACCTGAATCGACTGACGACAACTTGAACATGCCTGGCCCTAGCAGTTCACAGTCCTCAAAGATCAGAAAAGCATGTAAGCAGAAACATCGTAGAGAAACGAAAAGTCTCAAGATTACTCAAAATCGTTCCGATTCGAATACCAGTAGCAAATTTTCCAATAAGAATGGATCGGAACAGCATTTTCATCATTTTCATAATTATGAGAAGTTTAATGCGGTGGAAAGGCCAAGTGTATCCACTTTCATATCAGGATATATAAAAAAGAACGAATGTTTAACTTCAGGCAGTGATTCAGATGAAGGGGTTGAGCATGGGTTGTATTCGGAATGCAGAAATAATTCGGATATAAATAATACAGAACAGCCACGGATCAAGTCGACCATGTTTGAAAAAGTGATGCACGACTTCTTAGCTGCACAGGGAGTGCCCTTCGTAGTTGCACAGGTACAGCGCAACACTACAACAAACATAAAAGAACTTTCGTTCAGAGGCTTTCCTCATGTCACCGACTCAACCTTGATGCTTTTAAAGGAGTTGGAATTGGAATTACTGGATGTTACAGGCACAAATGTAACGCAATTGGGGGTGCAGCAGTTCATGCTGTACAATCCACAGTGTAGACTAATCCATGAGACGGCGTGCGTGTGTCCACCCAAATTACATTTTTAACTTATGTACATTAGTTCTCAAAACATTATTACTAAGTTTGAACATTTGATGTATAAGTTACTGTAAAAACTTAAAGTGTAACTCAGATATTTTTAGTTCCTTTAACTTTTGTCAATTTTGTCATGTTAACAATAAATATTCGACAGTGGACAACGTTTTGCGCTGTGAACAAGTGTTTGTTTTAATTTTTTGACTGGCAATTCTCTAATGCTTTTGGGTAACTTGTAATAAAACGTGTTAGGAGAAAATCAGCTAAAATTTTTTTAATTATTTTTATTTTGAAACAACTTGGTTAGTTCATTCTCTTTTCAATAACCTGCGTGGGTTATTTAGTGACGAAAGAGAAAGGAGAAATAAAATCAAGCATTAGTCAGGTACAAAAAATGTAAATTTAATATGTTACGTTTCGCTGCATTAGGTATAGCAGCTTCTTCAGACAATTTATAAGAATAAACAAGGACATTCTTTAGAGAAATTGAAAATTACATGTACTGTCTTAACATTAAGAATAAATTTTATGTAGGAGTGAAAGAGTTTCCTCTAATGAAAGTTAAACAACTAAATTTTGAAAAATGTCAAATATATATATATATATTTTTTTAATAAGGAGAGTATGATTTCCAAAAACTAACAATAGAAGAAAAATTCAATAAAGGAATGGATAGCACAGTGATCACATTTTAAAATCTGTGGAAAAATAGAAATAATTAATGTAACATCAAATCTTTGTCTGCTATACGAAGTGACTTACAATTAACAATAGGAGAGGGCTCCATTTCGATAACAATTAAGGTGTTACTACAGGTACAATTCGGTCTTTTCTGGACATGAAATAATAAAATAAACCCATAATAAATAGGAATTGGATATTGTAAATTGTAACTATTTAGGAACCCATACTGGGCAATGTTGTTTGTTGTGTCTAAACCAGATCAGCTGGAATGAACGGGAATTTATTATAATTCATAATCAAAGCCAAAGCAAAACAATTTTACCTGTAGTAAGATTACAATGGATAGATTTTCGACCAATCTTAGTGAATTATATTTGTTCACATCGTTTAACCAGTGTTGTAAGGACTGTGTTGAAACTCTTGATTTGGAGAGCAAAAGGTGCAGTAGTAGCAGATTTAAAGTGTTTCTAGATAATTCATTTTGTAACATCCTGAGGGCCCAAGGCGAAAGGGACTTGTTTCACTCACTATTTTGTGAATCTGTTATAAATTGTGGAGAGAAGACACTAATTATTTAAAATTGTACGTTTTAAATCTTCAATATTTAGGCCAGCAGCTACGGGCTAAAATTCGACTATTATGGGCTGTCACGAAGGCTTAAATTCAGCGACCTTGAGCTATCGTTTTGGCTCTTGTGAGGCCAGCAGTTTCCCGATTTCGCGTATGTACGTAGCCATGAAATCCAGTTAAGTGCTGCTTTCTTTTGATGCTAGCTTTTTTGAGTGGCGACCTTGGGATTCTGAGAATCATGCAGTCAAGTTTGCCTTGAGTGTTCGTGAAAAAATGCAACAAACAGGACTCCCTTGCCGATCGCTGGACTTCAGTTATTAATTAATTGTAAGTACATGCCATTATCAGCATCTGTTTTTTAAACGACAATGGCATTATGCCCAAAACTTGTATCAGTTCCTACTAAGATCTTAGCAACTCAAACTCGGGGTGTGAAATCAATTTTTTTGGATCAATTGTTATTGGCGCTAAAGTGCAAGTATTTAAATATTTCGAAATTGCTGAAATAGCGTGTATACTATATCTCAGATAGCGCCCTTGGCCGTTGTACGTTTATGTCATTTGCGATTTCACAGGTGTTAGCCTGAAGTTGTAATTTAAGCTATAACTAGCGAATTTGGTAATGTTACTTTGAATTGAAGTTTTTAACATGTTGTATTGTCTGTTTTGTTCCGATATACAATTAAATGTGTGTAAGTTGGGTGACGCCAACCTTGACAATTATTTTGAATATTAAATATTGTTATGACTGTTACTGTTTGTATTTGTTGTTGTTCGCTTTACTACATTTAGATTGAGGTATGCAGCGAAGCTAGGTTTGTTTATTTGTCGTGAGTAACGACATGGCACCCAATTATTTTATTAATCTACTGTTCAATTGTAAAAGCCCGAAGCATTTCTTAGCCTGATCCTTACACCATGCCGTATTCTGCCGAGAGTTAAAAGAACTAGCCGAGGCCTTATCAAGCCTTTGTTTAAAAACGGTTCAGTGATATCCGAATTTTATAAAACTTGTAAGTTAATATATGTTTTATACTCTTAAATTCAAAATTTGATTTGAACAACCAATGCAGTTTTCTGAATTTATTGTGTTATTAAATCTGTCCGAACTAGAGATGGGCGCGTGAGTGAGTTTTCGCTTACGTCACGCACGTTTCACGCTTGCTTTAGACACTCACGTTCACGCACGTTCACGCTCACGTTTACTCACGTTCAAGGCGTGAAACGCCACTCACGACGTAACACGCAGCTTTTATTGCAAAATTTAAATTCAGATAGAACAGAATGTTCACATTTAAAACCAATGAAAAAATCCTAAAGTGAACTAAAAATATGTTTTGCACGTGACATAATTTACGTGATATGCTGCAATCAGAATAGTTGACATAAAAAGAAAAAAATGAAAATACTGATTTCTCGCAAATACATTTCTTGCAGCTGTCTTCAAAGACATTACTTTTAATACCAAAAGCTGTCATTGGAATTGACGTTTCCCTTATTGGTATGAGTACAGAAGGTATATGTTGCTAGGCAACACTTTTAATTCGTAGGTTTAAAAGTACTTTTACGTACGTTCAGCGTTAAGGCGAGTATACAAAAAAAAACATTACTTTTATTAGAATAATAAGTTCATCTACACATGTACAGAGTGAGCGAAACTCGATGTCTCAGCTCTATTATAAGAAAAGGAAAAACGATAGAAAAAATCTGAAAAGAGGTTCTTAAATGGGAGTGAGTAAGGTCCATTTTAAGCCATAATTGCATATTTTTCCATATTTGGAAACTGAAGTAATGACGTCACCGAATTTGTTTTTCCCGGAAACCTCTAAGTTTTCTGAACACATTTTGTGAAGAAAAAAATTTGTTATCTTTTTCCGTTCGAAAATTATTAGCAAATTTGTAAAAAAAAGTATTATCAAAAATTAGCAATTGTCACGATTTAAACAAGTAGCCTTTGGAAACAAATAGCGAAGTCGTAATTTAAACCGGTTAAACAAATAAACCTTTTTTACCATCGCTGATGTTTAGTTAATATGACCTAAAACCCCAAGAATTTCGAATTCTAAATATTTAATGTGAAATTAACGTGAAACGTGAATCACGCCTTGGAAATTTTCACTCACGTTCACGTCACGATTTTCTAATATTAGTCACGTTCACGACGTGACACGCCGTGACACGACGTGACACGACTGTTATCACGTCACGCGCCCATCCCTAGTCCGAACCCTACTAATAAGAAATGCTCTCATTAAAGATTAAACATGTGAATATTTTGTCATATTATCTACACTTTCATGAGTTCATGCCTTTTCAGCTAAGATAGTGGTCGGCTTGTTCTTGAAAATTGTTACAGCAATTTTTCACAAAACACTTGGATATGATTATAAAATTTCAGACAATTCATATTAAAAATCACACTTAAAGTATTAGTTTACACTGCAGTCTAAATTTTATTAATTATGGTTACTCAGATGACTTCCGCCACGCGCCTTCGGCTTGTGGCTCAAATGTCATCTTCGTGAATAATGGCTGTCATAATCGCTCATATTATTCTTCTTCGAGTACCGTCTCCTATCGGAGGTTGGTTATCATAATGGCAATTTTAATCTTTGACACTGCTGCTCTAAACAACTCTATGGAGAAACAACTATACCATTCACGCAGGTTTTTTAACCAAGAAGTTCGTCGTTTTCCTACACTTCTTTTTCCTGCTATTTTCCCCTGTAGTGGAGGTGCTACATGGCTCATTTAATAAAAAAGCTGCAAATTGTGATAAGAAGATTTCCTTTGGTAGAAATGTAGTTTATGACTATACAATTCATTGAAGAAGGGGAGGCATCTCGAAAAGTCGCTAGAATTCAAGATGGTGGCGGTAATTCAAAATGGCGTCATACTATGGAATTATTTGCAATTTCCTTACTATTCATCGCACAAAATAGTGTTTGGTGTCAATTTATATCTTTTTTAGGCCAACAATTTCATTTGTAATATCATAAATATGGATAAAATCAACATAAGAGACTTGTTGTAAAGTCGTAAGGTCACATTTATAGAGTAAAATTAAAGAAGAATGAATACCATACAGTATTTCTATTAATACCTACTTATACAAGATTTTACAAAAATTGACTCTTACATTTAAAGTTACATACTTTATAAACTTCAGGTTTTATTATATCATTTGTCACACTCGTTTTTGCAGTTGCATAACAAAGTGCAAGATAGTCCAACTTTTCTACAGCCGCACGTATTTTTACAGATTTTGCACATACATTTTATTAATTCTTTACAAGTATTTGCAATTTCTGGTAACTCTGACCATTTTATTTTCCATGATACATCATCCAACCACCAACCCTATTCATTTGGAGAAGGCGTCTTTATTTCTCGCTGGTCTGCTTGTCCCCAAATGTGCCCAGCTTGGAAGGCACTCTGTAGAACATGTTGTTGTAGTGCACTCTTTGTTGGTGGTAGATTTTCAAGAGGGCGATTTTTTGTCATAAACAGTTCTTGTCTGGCATTATTGACACTTTGGCTGTTAATTGTTGAACAGTACAACAATACTAAAAATTTTTCTAAAATACCTATTTAATATATTGTCAGGGAATGAATCTATATTTCTTCCCTGTTCCAAATGTAACCCAAAGTGTTTCCATGCTTTTATCTGACAGTTCAAAGAAGTATGCAATTGCTAAAACTAATACATCCGTATCTACAGAGCGGATAACAATATTTTTTAATCCATTTTCTACACTGTCTTTGAGATGAAGTATTATCCTTGAATGTGCTTCTTCATGACCAGGGCAAGTTACTCCAATTAAGAGACTTACAGCACTGACATTTTGTTCAACTTTATCACCTGAAGTAGTAATAACTTGTGTTTTGTTTATGTTATCCATTGCTAATGATCCAAGTAGAGAAAATAGTTCTTTGTTATTTGAATCTCTTAAAAACTCTTGCCAATTTGTAGGTAATTTGACATGAGGTAGCACTTGTCTCCTGGTTCCTGTACCCCTTTTCTCTCTGGCTTCACCTTCAATGCTCGGAGTAATGTATCCGTTCCAAATTAAATCAACTCTACGGCAGCCAAAACTCTCAATATCGTTACATATGTGAGGATGAAATGTGTTAATGTATTAGTAATCATTAAACGTCTTTGAAGACTGATGAGGCTTTAAAATGTTGGCAAGAATTGCACCATCATAATTTATAGCATGACAGGTTCCTGGAAAGACAATGTCACTCTTTTCAACAATTTCTTCTAAAATATGCGCTAGATCACTTTTATGGCTGGGTCGAAATTCTCGATTACTGGAAAACGTAGACGGAAATGGCTGATTTTCGAGTTTTAAAAAGTCCTGCTTATCTAGCTGACGATTGTGTATACCTGGAAAACAGCTGGACGACTGTTTTTAAAATCTTCAAAGTTTAACTTTTCTTGTTTATGCTTTTTGTTGGAGTACTGAAGAGGGAGAGTTTCTTCTTTTTCAAAGGCTGAAATAGTGTTGAGAAACCTTTTACCAGACGTTCCTCAATGAAACTGTGGAACTGTGTAATGCCAGTTGACTCAGCTAACTAAACAGATGCACTGATATCCTTATCAACAATAACTCTGCTGTCGATGACAAGAAAATCGTTTCCATTTTCTAAAATGGGTTTCTGAACTCTTTCGGAGTATCATAAAGTGCTTGAACCCTAGTGACAAATTTAACTTGAAATGAGTGATATTGCTCATGATGTCGTCTATTACTTTCTTCGACCTTTGTCTGAATCTTACACTCAAACTCTTGTATCAAGTGGAAAATTTCCGGTCCAGCTACCATCCAACGTGTTAGTGCCGATGGATTCTGTGTTAACCCTACTGCACCTCCATCTCCTTTCACTATAGTATTGTTTTGCTCGTGCGCTTGATCTATGCTGATAGCTGAGAAGAGTTTGTTCTATTTTTTTTTTATCACAAACTGCCTTTTGTACATAATAAGGACATCTAAATGCCGACTGATACTTAACCTATTTTTAACATAAAAAATGAACTTGTTGGCCTAAAAAACATATAAATTGACACCAAACACACTGTTGTGCGATGGTTAGTAAGAAAACTGCAAACAATTCCATTGTATGACGCCATTTTGAATTTCAGCCGCCATCTTAAATTCTAACAACTTTTCGAGATGCCTCCCCTTCTCAAATGAATTGTATAGTCATAAACTACATTTCTGCCAAAGGGGATCTTCTTATCACAATTTGCAGTTTTTTTATACCTAGCACCTCCACTACTGTATAATCAGTTGCAGCAGACCATATCTTTCTCCGCGCATAACGTGTCCAAAGTATTGGAGTTTTCGTTTTTTTATTGTATTCACTATTTCTCTCTCTTTCTTCATCTGACGTAAGACTTATTCATTTGTTTTTCTCTCCATCCACGATACCTTCAGCATACGTCGATACACCTATAACTCAAAAGCCTGGATTTTGTAAGTATTGTTAAGCCATTTTGCCCTCAGTAGTCACTTAATTACATTTCGCGCTTTTAGGGCAGTTTAGTAATGTTGAAAACCCATTTTTAACCTTTATCATAAAAACTCACAAACGCAAGCTCATTCCTTGCTCATTTGAATTCGGCTACCCTGTATATAGACGAGGCTGCCCCGCTTCGATCATTTTGAAACACCCTTTGAACGCCACTTATTTGTTTTGGAGCGACTGCGAAGCCTCTCGCTTTCCTTGTCACAGTGACATGCTTGTTCGATTCTTCGCATTGCCATTGGCTGTCGAGAGTCACGTGGTGACGCCAGGTTTTTCCCGCGATGTTCCGCGTCCTAACGCTTCTTGCGGGGATGCAGGTAAAATTGAAAAACCATAAACATTATATACGTCACTGCCAGGACATCGCGGAGTGGGGTTAGAGGCAAGGGGGGATTATTTTAAGCTGCCATACCAGCGTAATGTTCTGCATTACCGACAAATCGAACTGTCACAGTCACACTTGTATGTTCTCTGCTGTCACATGCGGTTGTGGTTTGGCGTTGATTTCATACCCCTTGTATGTTCTGTGATTTCATATTTTGTGCTGCAAGAGTCTGCGTGATCGTGTTTTGCCGTGCTGCCACTTGCCAACGATTAGTATTCGAGTGCCATTTAAAGGTGGGCTAAGTTCAAACGTTTTTCCTTAATTCTCTTAGAAAGGAGGAATATTATTAATCTTTACGTTTTTTTCGTAGGTGCTCATTGTCGGTGTAATACGATGGAGAATATTGGAAGGCTCAGATACTCGTGCAAATTTCCAAACTGCGAGAACAAGTACTATTCTCCAGTAGTGAAAGACGGATACATCAATAAACATTTTTATATATTTCCTCGAGATCCAGAGCTGCTTGCAATTTGGAAAGGTAACAGCAACATCGCGGCTGATAACACTGTACACTTTTATTTGTGCGAAGATCACTTTTTGAGGGCTGATTTTGTTAATAAATCAAAAAAACGATTATCGTATAAAGTAGTTCCTCAAAAACCTGTAAATAATATTTGTACTGTGAAAGAAACTCCATGTGCTAGAAACAATCTTCCACCAATCCTTAACGCGCAACTTCTTGATTCAATTTCTGTTGACAATGGAAACGATATAATCAATACGGCCTTAGAAACCCTTGCCCATTCTGATAATAATGTATCAGTTCCCTCTTGCTCATTTTCATTACCTGATTGTGAAGTAAGTAAAAACACATACGAATTTTAGGAATGGCATTCTTACACAAGCTAATATTGCTAAAAGCGAATTATCACCCAGAAAATCCATCATGTACAAAGTTCACCGCACTGCACTTTCAAAACTTTCAAAATTAAAAACTACACTGCATAAACAAAGGGATAAAATTAAAACTCTAACAACATTGTATGAACAAGGAAAATTTCAGTATACAGGGTGCCCGTTTTTGGAGCTCCACCATGGGGATCTCGGTAACCATAAGAGATACGAGGTCGGTTAAATTGGGGCAAAGTTGCGCAATTTGGAGCTCAATAATATGCCGGTTTAAAATTTCAAAAATTCCGATTACCTCCGGAGATATCCGAAAAAAACCGGAATTTTGGAAATACGTTTTTATTTTTTCCTCGGCTTATTTGGTGACCTAATTCAAAATGAGTGACACTTCGTCATTGCAACTTTTCCTCCTCTACAACCTGCCGATGTCATATTTGAAATCAGACGTTTCGATTTTCGACAATCATCATCAACTTTGGTTTTTCTTATGGGCACTATCTTGGATTTTCACATTTTTGAATTCAGCTTTGTTTTCTGATTACGGTGATGTATCACATGTTAAGGTTCAGTGTTGCAGTTTGGGTGAAATATCAAAAATTCTGTTTTGCAAAGACTGCCTTGGATATAACATCCATACTTTTGTTTAACAAAGGCATTGTTGACAGTTCGATTTAAGTTGGCTTAACGTCACCTACAGTTACAAAATTAGTATAAATTTATTAACAAAATGCTCTTTTCAACTGAAGAAAAACGAGATATGCTAGAAATTTATTTATTTGACAGTAGGATATAAAAAAGGAGAAAATTATGTTTTAAATTTACAACATAGGATAAAACTAAATTTTGAGAAACAAGTAAATAAAGAAAATTATAAGAGGTGCTCGAAGGGTTCACCCTCCACTTCCAAGCACAGCTCTATGCGTCTTCTTAAATTCTGCATTGATCTTAAAACGTCCCTTCTTCTTATTTTGGTCCTTAAAGTTGTGATGATCTTCCTTCGCAGCTCATTAATATCGGCGGGTACAGATTTATAAATGAGATCTTTCATAGTTCCCCATAAATAGTAGTCTAATGGGGAAAGATCTGGTGAACGTGCCGGCCAACGTATGTCTCCACTGTTTGAAATGACTCTACCCGGAAATATTTCAGACAAATAATCAGCCACTCTCCTAGCATTATGTGGCGGAGCACCATCTTGCTGGAACCAAAGGTTATTCAAGCGGTTGAGGCAAATGTTGTCATCGATGTAATCCGTAAGGTAGGTCCTTAAAAAGTGCAAATACCCATCTGCGGTCAAATTGTCTTCGTAAATGTATGGGCCAATGATCGTACCGCCAAATAAACCAACCCATACATTTAGCCCGAAACGTGCTTGTGGTCGACGTCCTTGGTGTTCGTGTGGATTTTCAGTGGACCAGACATGTTCATTGTGACGATTGAACATGCCTGAGTTGGTAAATTTGCACTCGTCCGTGAATATCACGTTGGAAAGAAAATGGGGATTTTGTTCCAACCGTGCCATGATATTCCTACAAAACGCTGCCCTCCGTTCAGTATCTCCTGGATGCAAGACTTGGGTGATATGAATTTTAAACGGGCGATATTTATGTTTTTTCAAGACTCTCCACACTGCTTGATGTGATACGTTAATTTCGTCTGCTATAGCCCTTGTTGAAGTTGAAGGATTATCTTGAATCTAATGAAGAATTCAATTCATTGCCGTTTATTATTTTTGAGAAAGTTTTAACAATTTACTCACCGCCTGTAAAATTTCCACTTCATTCGCATTTGGTCTATGAACACGTCTTCGAGGCTTAGAAAATGCACCAAACTCGGCTAAATTTCTATGAAGGAATAACAAATAATTTTGAGCTGGTTGTTGTCTTTCTGGATACCGCTGTAAATATCTTTCCGAAGTAACTTGCGCATTTCGATGCGAAGCGTAATAAATTTCTAGCATATCTCGTTTTTCTTCATTTGAAAAGGGCATTTTGTTAATAAATTTATACTAATTTTGTAACTGTAGGTGACGTTAAGCCAACTTAAATCGAACTGTCAACAATGCCTTTGTTAAACAAAAGTATGGATGTTATATCCAAGGCAGTCTTTGCAAAACAGAATTTTTGATATTTCACCCAAACTGCAACACTGAACCTTAACATGTGATACATCACCGTAATCAGAAAACAAAGCTGAATTCAAAAATGTGAAAATCCAAGATAGTGCCCATAAGAAAAACCAAAGTTGATGATGATTGTCGAAAATCGAAACGTCTGATTTCAAATATGACATCGGCAGGTTGTAGAGGAGGAAAAGTTGCAACGACGAAGTGTCACTCATTTTGAATTAGGTCACCAAATAAGCCGAGGAAAAAATAAAAACGTATTTCCAAAATTCCGGTTTTTTTCGGATATCTCCGGAGGTAATCGGAATTTTTGAAATTTTAAACCGGCATATTATTGAGCTCCAAATTGCGCAACTTTGCCCCAATTTAACCGACCTCGTATCTCTTATGGTTACCGAGATCCCCATGGTGGAGCTCCAAAAACGGGCACCCTGTATAGAGGATAACTTAAATAATGTCACTAAAGAGTTTATAAACTCTCAATTACGAAACATAAACAAAAAGCCTTCAGCAAAGAGATGGTCAGTACTAGATAAAACCTTTGCACTATCCATATATAAACGAAGTCCTCGTTTATATAGGTACCTCTTGGAGTATTTTCAGTTGCCTTCTATAAGAACATTAAAAGATGTACTATCAAAAATTCCCTTCGAAGTTGGTATAAACATTTCTTTATTGGAACATTTTCAAAAAGATGTACAAAAAATGCACGAACATGACAGATTTTGCTGCCTGCTTTTTGACGAAATGTCATTAAGTGCTGGGTTTCAATATGACCAGCACAAACAAATTATTTATGGTTACGAAGATCTAGGCGGCTTGGGACGAACATTAAAACCAGCAAATCATGCACTAGTTTTCATGGTTAGAGGAGTGCGAAAAAGTTGGAAGCAGGTTGTTGCCTACTATTTCACTGCATCAACAATTGCAACAGTAAATTTAAAAAAAAATTTAGTTGAAGTCATTTCAGAATTGCAGAAGATTGGTTTAAAAGTTTTAGCTACTGTTTGTGACCAAGGCACTACTAATCAAGCAGCCTTAAGCCAACTCTGCACTGAAAATACTATTAGACCATCTCCTTTTCATTTTGTTGTAAATGGAGATCCTATATGTACAATTTTTGATGTGCCACATTTACTTAAAAATACTAGAAATTGTCTCCTCCGGTGCAAGCTCGAATTTGAAAGTGGCAAGTATGCTATGTTTGAGTATATACAGTCGGCATTTAATATAGACAAACAAAAAAGAACATATACGCAATTGCCACGATTGAGAGCAGAACATTTCAATTTTAAGGACTCTTATTTAAAAATGAAAGTAAAAATTGCAGCTCAGCAGTTAAGCTACTCCGTTGCTGCTTGTTTAGAAACGTTTGTCGCTAGCACTGATTTGCCATCTGAGGCCATTTATACTGCCCAATTTGTCAGTGATATTGACAATTATTGTTCGATTCTTTGAATTCATCAAGTGCACGACCCACAGACGGAAAAAAATTTAGATGTGCATTATCACATGATTCGCAACATTTAAATTTTTGGTCAGAAATGTTGAGGAAAATTAACCACTGGAAATTAATAGAACTAAATAATAAAAATGTAACAAAACAATATTCTTTCGTGTCTGGTTGGCAGATCACAATTAGATCAATTATGTTCATATGGAACAATATAAAAGAGCATTTTAATTTTCTTCCTTTGCGATCTTTTAATCAAGGTCCATTAGAGAACCTCTTTGGCATTGTGAGACAGTATGGTGTTTTCAACACGAACCCTACCTGCAGGCAATTTACTGCTGCTCTAAAAACAGTTGTAATTAATAATTTAACAACCACAGTCGTGAATGGAAATTGTGAGGCAGATGACTGCAGTAATTTAAGCTTTATTTCCAATTTTATCTGCCAAAATCTTGACGACAATCCTTCAGATAATATGAAAGAAAATAGTATTACTGATGTCGATGAACACCAAAAATTGGATATTTCATTTTTAGAACATGAAGAAAATTACGCTAAGGCTTATGTTGCAGGATGGTCACTTAAAAAAATTGACATCCCTGACTGTGAGACTTGCCACAGAAGTATTTTTTCTAAAGAAATAAGCGATAAACATTTGTTTGTTCAGTTTAAAGAATTCACTGAAGAAAACCAGTTACAATATGCCAGTGAACTCTTGATAAATTTGACAGAACTGGTCCATGATATTGTTTATAGTTTTTTAGAACATCATGGTCATGAAAATTTACTAGAAAATAAAATTAAGCTGTTGTATGTCGATGAGCTAGGTTCTTTTAAATTCTGCCCTGACCATGATTGTCATACGTCAATAATAAGCACGTGTATAAGACTTGTTATATATAAATTTATAAAGGACAAGAAGCAACTCAAAAAAATATCTTCTGGCCATTTAAAAAAAATCAAAAAATTTAAAGCTATGTAGTTTTAAGCGGCTGTATTGTATTATTTAGATTTTTTGTATTAAGATTATATCATTATGTAGTTTTTAATTTGTTTTAAGTGCTATTCTTGTAATTACACTAAGTTAAGTATGTTAAGATTTAGATGTGTGATGCTGATGATTCAATAAAATAAAATTGTTTTGTAATCAAGAGGTATTATTATTAATTATTATTAATTTCTTTTGTTATTCCGTCTTTATTGCTACCTAAATATTATTTCCTATTCAAAAATAAAAACAGATTAGTAAGGCGCAAAAAAATTAAAAGTAAAAGTAGGCGCCAAATAAAGTGACGTGTGTATTGTTTAAAAAAAGGCGCCAAACCACGGCCTCCTGGATTAGTGCGAGACTGACGTCTCTAAGCGGCCCGCCGCATTTTTAGTTCAAGGCGTTTTTTCTGGTTTGTAGAGGCGCTACAATACGTTGCGCTTGTGCCCTTGATTGCATTCGTCCACGGCCTCCTGGATTAATATTAATCTAGAAAGTCCCGCCTACGTTACACATAATTTATCAAAAACCCAACATATGGCGCCAAAGTACGTTGGCCTCAAGGTTGGTAAAACTGAAAGCGTGTTTAGGAGGTTGTCTCATGATTCGAAAAAATTAAATCCGCGGGGCGGGCGGGAAAGTAACTCGTGACGTCATTAGATACTACATATTTCTAACCTAACTTATTGAGATTATACGTGGATTGCGCTTTTTCGTAGTTATTTAAAACTTATTTATTGCGTTTACGTGTGTTATGCAGAGGAAATAATGCCGAAAGCTTGATGTAAGCAGTGAAAACAGCTTATAGCCTCCCTAATAAGCTTTTTTGAGCAAGAACGCGACAATGAAGGACCCTTGATTGCTTTAGCTGCTTACAAGAGGTTAGTTACATTGTGGAATAAATGTATAATTATTGTATTATTGCATTATAGTGTTTTATTTATTATAGAGAGTTGCAATTGCCTTGCAAGTATGTATACCAACCGTTAGTTTGGTTTCACAGACGGTAAAATCAAATAAACATATCAAAAGCGCGAAGCAGAAAAAGCATAGTACTCAGCCCGTAGTGGACATTGACGATTTCGATCGAGTAGCCATAAGAAATGTGGTTTATGAAATGTACCAAAACAGTAAGTGAATCATTTACTCTCTATTGCTGAACATTACAAGTAAGGATATTTTTTTGTTAGAACAAGATATTACTCGGACATCTGTATTGCGAATTTTAAAGGAAAGAGATATTTACAAGGGAGGAATATCTTCGTTAGAAAAGGTCCTGAAAGATATAGGATTCCGCTGGAAAAAGGATGATCCACGCAGAGGGCTCATGGAGTTGGATCACATTTGCTTTCCACAGAGTGGTGTCTTTAAGGAAGTACATTAAAGATCTGCAGCAGGAAAAGACCGTCACAATTTGTATACTTACACGAAACGTGGATTTTCGAAAATGGCACTGTTTGTAGGTCATGGCAACATGATAATAAAAAAGCGTTAAAAAATTAAAATCAGATGGAAAAAGGTTAGCATCATAAGTTTAATAACTGAATTTAAATAATATTATTTATCTATTTTCTAAGATATATCGTCCTTCATGCTGTGAGATAGATGGATTTATTCCTGGGTGCCTCATTGATATTTACATCGAGCACAAAAAACCCGGATTACCACGGGGAAATGAATTAGGAAAATTTTTAAAATGTTTCGAACACCTACTTCTGAAAAATTTGGAGGAGCCATCAATTATTGTTAATGGATAACGCAAGTTATCATACCACGATAAAACGCCCAATGCTAGTTTGAAAAAACAAGATACATATTATTGATTGGTTAGCAAGTCGGGCAATGGAATTATTGCAGTTGGTTGTACAGTAAGTATGTTAAGTGAATTTTGTGTGCTAAAGTACTAATGATTTTTTTTCAGACACAAACCTCCAAAACGTATGTCGCAGACCACCTTGCTGAACAGTATGGACATACTGTGGTCCGACTTCCTCCCTACCATTGTATTTTCAACCCCACTGAAGATGTTTGGGGAATTGCCAAAACTTATTATAATAAGCATATAGGTGAAGATGGGTACGGTGAAGAAAAAACCCTAAATATGTGGCAAAAAGCGTTATGTAACAGCTGAAACGTGGTCAAATTGTGTTGCACAGGCAGAGGGCATTATACAGAAGTGGGCGGGCAGGGAAGTGGGTTTTGACGTAAAAGACATTACTCCAATAATAATACAAGTCAACGATGAAGAATCTGATGACACTTGTGATAATGATTAATTATATTGTAGATAGTTTGCTGAGTTATAGTGTATTTAAATAAATGTACATTATTAATAAGTTTTGTTAATGTTCGTTTTAAGTTATCTTAATAAATTCATAAATGAAGTTATTTAATTAATGAACAAACATTCCTCATTTTTATAACTGATAGCAACGTGTAATTTTACATTAAGCTAGTAAATCACCCAAGTTACGCTTCGGTGGGAAAGGTTGTTACATGTTACAATCAAAAACACATACAACCTTACCAATTATATATACAAAAATGTTGATAGATGAGCATTGAGTATTTGTGATTTAAAATTATACAATTTAATTAAATTAAATATAATTTCATTTTACTTTAATTTTTCGTACTTTTTTTGAAAATAAAAACCGGCCGACGATCTAAGTCTAAAAATTAGCAAAATTTTAAACTATCATACAATTTAATCGGTCCAGTATCTTCGAAGGAGATAGCGAATAAAGATACATACATTTTATTTCGAGCGTGATATTTCTTGAATTTAGAATTTTTCTGCTCACTATATTTATAATTTAAAAACTTCATTCTAATAAATATCCGCTGTTTAACAAACATTTTCAGTATAATATCGACATCATAATTAATTTTGAGTTTATTAATAAGTTTTTTTGCAATTTTCTTTGGGTTATTTAAACCGGAAGACATATAATTTTTAAATTCCTCATCCAAATTTTTAATCAGGGTAAAAAACTCATCAGAAGGTTGAATTAATCCACCATAGGACAAATGTACTACCCATGGAGGTACTACCAAATTATCTACTTGTTTTTCTTGTAAACTATAAGTGTGATTGCCCAGATGAGGAAGACTAGTTTGAAGTTTTTCGGCTATCCATCCTGCTAAATATTAAAGACAGTCTTTTTCTAAATAATCGCTTAGACCGACGTCATGGGGTTTTTTGACTTCCATGTTTTCAAATGTATCTGATAAGCTTGAAGTTGATGAATCTTCAGCAGGAATCTCAGCGCCAGACTCTCTTATAACTTCACCAACAATATAAATATCAGAACAACGATTGGTATTTGAATTAATTTGTAGGTTGGTAGATTTTCCCAATATGATTAATCGCAGCCGTTGTAGAGCATGCGTGGGAGTAGGATGATCGTTTAAACCACCTTGTGTTCTCAATTGGCCAAATAGATTTTCTAGCGAATCTTGGTTTAATCTGTGCGTTAATATGTAAGCTATACCATATAGTCCATGTAAATCTTTATATAAATGTTTTAACGAATTGATAGATAACAAGATTCCTTTTTGAAATGTTTGAATGACCCTTTTTCTCTTGAAAATGACCGTGCTATCCAAACTATACATTTGATATAAAATGTCATTTTGAGCATCAATATTTTTACCATATGCAGATTTAATAATTAGGTCGTGATCGGGTGTATACGAGTTCATGATGTCATACCATGAGTTAACAAGCTCTATAAAATTGGAAACTTCAATTGCTGCATTATTATCGGTATAGTAATGTCTTAACGCTATTGCTGTTGTATGACTCAGTAATTCTGCTGCCATACGAACATTCTCTCTTTTGGGGCATTCGACAGTTAAATTATTTATTGTTAGCTTAAAGCAGCTACTGATTTCTTGTTTGTTTGATAATATTAACTGATGTAATGTATGCTTATTAATAACACAATTATTATGTACAAATTCTGAATCTAAATACCAATACCTAATTAACTTGAGAAGATGTGGGGCATCCGCAAAGAAGTAAATATTTGAACCAGTCAGTTGATGTGTACCTAATAAATGGGTTTTCATATGTAACATTTAAATCACGCCACAGTGAGATATTTGTTGATCTGCAATCACTTACACATGCAATAACTTTAAAACCTATGTGGTACAGCGCATTTATAACATTATGTAGGATTTCTGGAGTCATCCTTTGATCGGCAAAAACAGGAGTTTTCCGTTTTCCAATTAAACCTTGAGCATTTACAATTTGCAGTTGTGAATGAGGTTCAACTACCCGGTCATTTTTGACATATTCGTACGATTCAGCAACCTTCATCTCATCATATTGAAGAACTACTAACTTTTCTATTTCTGACAGTTATATCTGCAATTTTTAGGAACTGGAAAACAGTTTTCAGTAAACCATGCTGCATGTCCATTTTAGAAGCCCAACGTTGCAATGTTGAAATTCCTGTATTAATAAAAAAAACTATTAGGTAATTAGGTATCGTAATTTATCACTTTATTGATATGTTATAACATAATGGATCATCAATTAACCTGGTAATGGATTCTCTTAGATATATGTAACTCACCTTGCTCAAATATCTCAAAGTAAAAGCTTGAGTAATATCCTGTGTTGTCCATTTTATATTTCTAGAACCTTTTATTTTTCGTAATTGAAAAGGCGTAACTATTTTTGGAAAGATACTAGCACATTTGCAACACTTTGCGATATTAATTTTCTTTTTACAGCTCATTGTTCTTAATAAATTTATTTTTTCTTGCATATTTTGTATTTTCCTATCCTTTTTTGCCGCGTTGATAAATTAGTGAAGCAACCAGACACTGCACAAGTCACAGGCATTGTAAAGTTTATCAACAGTTATTTGACATTACGATCTTAAATTTCGCGCGGTTCGTATGACGTCATGAGTTACTTTTTGCGGGGGAAAATAATCAAACTATGGGTTTAAATGGGAACGAGGCAACGCTTTCAGTTTTATCAACCTTGGTGTTTACCCAAGTTAACATGCAAGCTGCAGTTCTCCTCCTTGATGTTCTGTGCTGCCGTACGAGAAACACACGTGAAGGTAATGCGCTTGCTTATATTATTGATGGCTTATATTATTGATGCATATGCACTATTCATTTATATGTAGTTCATTTATTCATTTATGTTGTATCCACAGGTGTTTTATTATGCAATAAATCAAGATTACATTTGTACGAGTTCCGAGTCTTTTCTTTACCCACGTGGTTATAAACAAGAAAATACACAACACTGGCGACGAGTTCAAAGAAAGGACGCTTCAAAACTAATTGCAAGGGTGAAAAGGCCGCACTGCGTCTCGAAAATGGTAGACAACGAAAATGAGGCAAGAGGAATCTCCATTCCGATGTTCGCGGAATTCAACCCGAAGAAGGAAGATTTTGAAAGCTACACAGAACGTTTTCAATGCTTTGTGGATCTGTACAAATTACCGAAGGATGACCAGGTGAGATATTTTATAAGCTGCATGGGACCTGAAATGTATACAAAATTGAAAGTTATTGCAACCCCTAAGAAACCTATAAATTTAAGTTTTGGTGAAATCATTAAATTACTGCAAGGAAATATTAACCCAAAATCTTTGCATTGCACACAAAGGCAAAAGTTTCGTTTGCGTAAACAAAAAGATGAGGAATCTTTTGCAGATTTTCTGACTGCTTTGAAAGACATTTCACTACATTGCGGGTTTGAGGGGGATGAAAGGTTAAATGAGGAATTGCGGGACCAAATCATTTTAGGCATAAAAGATGAGGCGACTCAAAATTATTTTCTACGAACAGATGACCTCACATTAGATAAAGTAATCAAAAAGTGTGTGGCTGATGAACAAGCGAGTCAGGGCGTAACGATTTGCAAAGAATTAGATATGCCGAAAATTCATAAAATTAATCATGCCGATCATAGAAAAAAATTCAATTCAGGAGCAGGGCCTAGTAATAATGCACCACGTAATATGCATATGCAAAACACCTTCACAAATAAAAGTACAGTTTGTTTTCGTTGTGGTTGCAAAAACCACATTGCGCCTAAGTGCAAATTCATAAATGCAAAGTGTAATAAATGCAACAAAATAGGGCATCTCGCAAAAGTCTGCCAGAGGAGCAGAAGTTCTATGTTTGCCGCTGCTAGAAGTGTAACAGACGTGCAACCCTCACCGGAAATTGCTCAAATATTAAGTTTGTCAGCCAGTTGCTATCCTAAAAATAAAATTTTATTAGACATGCTTATAGAGAATCGACCATTGCAAATGGAGTTAGATACGGGTGCCACATACTCATTAATATCTAAATGCGTTCTTGATAAATTGCAAATTAAAGCTGAAATACAACCTTGCAATGTTATTTTACAAACATACGACAAACAAACTCTTCCGGTGATGGGAGTTGCCAAGGTTAATGCAAAATTTAGAGATACGACATTTACAGGTAACATTTATGTCATGGATGGCAAATTTGATACCATTTTGGGAAGAGATTGGTTTTTTAAAATTAATGTCAATTTAGCAGATATTAAAACAACATCAGTTACACTGGATTTAAAACTTGGAATAAAAAAGTTAGTTGCACTTTACCAAGATATATTCAAGAATGAAATCGGGCTGCTAAAAAATTTTACTGCAGAACTACTTCTTAAAGAAAATGCAAAGCCCATTTTTTGCAAAGCACGTTCGGTACCTTATGCCCTAAAACCTGCGGTGGAAAATGAATTAGATAGGTTAGAATCCTTAGGTATTATTACACCCACCACTTTTTCAGAATGGAGCACTCCGATTGTTCCAATCGTGAAACCGGATAATACGATCCGTATTTGCGGGGACTATAAGGTTACCCTAAATAAATATCTTCAAACCGATCAATACCCAATCCCCAATATTGACATATGCAAGTTACACCTCAAACTGCAAAATTATTGACAATAAATACCCCAAAAGGTTTATATCAGGTAAATAGATTGATGTATGGGATGACTAATGCCCCTGCAATTTGGCAAAGATGCATGGAATCCTTATTTAATAAAATTGAAGGCATTCAAATTTTTTATGATGACATTAAAATTTCTTCTCCAGATGCTCGTACCCATTTAAATAGGCTAGAATTATGTTTTGAAATCTGTCGTGAAAACGGCGTTCGCCTAAAAGAGGAAAAATGACAATTAATAGAAAACCAAATTTCATATATTGGATTTAATATTAGTGCTTCGGGATTATACAAAAACCAAGAAAAAGTTACGACAATAACTGCTGCACCAACCCCTAAGAATGTTACGGAGACAAAATCTTTCATAGGGTTAATAACTTACTATTCTCGTTTCATTCCAAATTTGGCAGAAATTCTTTCTCCATTGTATAATCTTTTGCAAAAAAATGTTCCTTTTAAATGGACACCGGAATGCCAGTCATCATTTACAAAAATAAAGAAGGAAATTTCGTCAAATCGTGTTCTTGCTCTTTTTGACCCTTCAAAACCATTAGTTCTTGCAACTGACGCATCAAGCTATGGACTTGGCGCTGTCCTATCACATACCTATCCCGATGGATCTGATAGGCCAATTGCTTTTGTTTCTCGAACCCTTACCAAAAGTGAAAAAAATTATTCGCAAATTGATAAGGAGGCTCTATCTATATATTGGGGTGTAAAAAAGTTTTTCAATTATTTATATGGCCGTCATTTTATTCTTCTAACGGACCATAAACCCCTAGAATCAATTTTTGCTGCAAACGCAAGTGCACCGTGCTTAAGTGCTACCCGATTACTGCATTATGCAATCTTCTTGCAAGGATTTAATTATACAATAAAATATCGACAATCGACTAAACATTCAAATGCAGATTTCTGTTCCCGTTTTCCAGTAGAATCAATTGATAATAATGTTATTGATATGCTAGAGATTTTTCAGTTAGAACAAATTCAGACTGTTTTAGAACCTTCAAAAATTGCTAAAGAAACTGCACAGGATTCCGAAACAATTCAATTGTACAGGGAAATAATGGGCACAGTTAAATCCAACATAGGTAAATAATAGTGGTGAATATTCGATACAACAGGGATGTATTATGAAAGGTATTAGAGTATTAATTCCAAAAAAGTTGCAAACAATAGTTCTCAACGAGCTCCATCAGGGCCATTTGGGAATTGTTAAAATGAAAGGCTTAGCCAGAAGCTACGTTTATTGGAAGGGAATTGACTCAGACATAGAAAACATGGTAAAATCTTGTCCCAATTGCATCCAACAAACGAAGCAAATTAGAAATGCTCAAATACACCCCTGGGAGTATCCGTGTGGTCCTTGGCATAGAATCCACATAGACTTTGTAGGGCCATTTAAAACAAATATTTTTTTATCATAGTCGATGCATTTTCAAAGTGGGTCGAAGTTTTCATTATAAATAACATAACGTCAAACAGCACTATCCAAAATTTACGAGAATGCTTTGCAAGATATGGGTTACCGGTAACATTAGTTTCCGACAATGGTCCTCAGCTAGTGTCGGAGGAGTTTGAACGATTCCTAGCCGTAAATGGAATCAAACACATTAAAACAGCACCATACAGTCCCAGTTCAAATGGTCAGGCTGAACGTTATGTTCAAACAATAAAAACGGCTTTGCATGCAATGAACGACGATCCAGGAGACTTGCAAACAAAATTATGTAATTTTCTCTTGCAATATAGAAAAACACCACATGCTACTACAGGGCAATCTCCCGCGTCTTTGTTTTGTAAGAGAAACTTACGAAGTAGGTTAGATTTAATGTTGCCTAATGCAACGGCAACTGTTATAGATAAACAAGCTAAAATGATTAGTCAGAACTCGATAAATAAAGAAATTGAATTTAAAGTAAACCAATCGGTTTTGTTTAGAAATTATGATGGTAAAGCAAAATGGAAACTAGGTACGGTATTAAATAAAGTTGGCTCAGTCTTATATGAAATACTACACGATGGCAAAACCTATACCCGTCATGCCAATCAAATGCGACAATATAGTGAAAATCCTGAATTCAAAGTAATGTAAAGGTTCAAACAGACGATTGCAATAACAAATTGTCTAGTGTACATTTTGGAGCACCTTTGCCAGTTTATAGGTATTCTCAAGGTCATTCCAACAAAGAAATGACTGTACTTCGAGCTACTTCTACCGCTCTGCAGGAACCGGAAATCTGCAACGAGGTAAATTCGGAATTTCCAACTACTGCCACCACACAAGAACGAGATGTAGGTGCAGACCATTCACACAGCAGTGAAGCAGATCAGAACAAAGAAGAAAGTTCTGGCAGTGGAAGGAAAAGGCAAGCTGCAGAAACCAAGTTGACCAATCTAACGAGCTGCTTCATCCCACGACCACCCAGGAAAATCAAACCTCCAATGCGCTACTCTCCTTAAGATGCATTCAAAGAAGGGAGGTGTTATATATTAATCCAATTATAAATATTATTTGTTAGTATAAGTTTTGCTCCCTAATATTAAGGTTTTGCGCATGCTCGTATTGTACAACGGTTTAGGAAAATGTTAAATTATTCATCTGCATTCTGACTGCCGTACGAGAAACACACGTGAAGGTAATGCGCTTGCTTATATTATTGATGGCTTATATTATTGATGCATATGCACTATTCATTTATATCTAGTTCATTTATTCATTTATGTTGTATCCACAGGTGTTTTATTATGCAATAAATCAAGATTACATTTGTACAAGTTCCGAGTCTTTTCTTTACCCACGTGGTTATAAACAAGAAAATACACAACAACTTAATTATCAAAAAACCTTGAAAATTGATAAAGTATATTGGTTACTATAGTTAATAAAACATCAAAATTAAGAATTTTTAGATTCCGATTGCAAATCGACACTACACTAATGATAGTTGTAACTTGCAAGAATGTTCTACTAAATACAACTATATGACAACAATTTCGATTGAAAGCAATTGAAAAAGTAATTTATGTTGTACTTCTCACATATAACTCACATACTTGCTGTAAACTGAAGTCTTTACACCATTTGATCAAATGAATTCCTTCCTTCGTAGAATACATAATTTTTTTACATACTCAGTAACGTTCCTATATTGCATTTTAGTCCAGTCGTTGAAGGTTTTCCGCTACGAATTTTTTGAACCTTGACCGATTGACGTGAAATTTGGTGAGTGGTTAGGGGATGGCTCAAGGAACAAAAGTGACATAGCGCCGATGTGCGCTTTTACCCTGAGAGTGGATGCCACCCCTTCTCGGGGGTGGAAATTGTTCACTCAAAATAACCCCGGAAATGGATAGAGAAAAAAATTCTAAGTAAAAAATGTTCTATATAGTTTTTTCGATAGATCAATATTTTTCGAGCTATTCGCGATTGAAAACTTAGATTTTTCGGGATAAATATGCAAGTTTTTGGACGGTTTTTCGCTAATAAGTCGAAAACTTTGCGTTCTATCAAATAAGTTGTAATAACCAAAAATGAAGCTTAGAAAACAGCAAAGAGATTGGTTGTTTAATAAATGCTCTAGGTCCAAAATAAAAGAAGTTATGGCTCGTTGAAGAAGATTTTTTTTGCAACAACTTTGTTCGAAGTAATCAACGTTAATTAACGAAAAACCGATGCATTTGTCGGGAAAAACTTATAGAACATTTTTTGTAGTGATTGAAAAGACCTTTAAAATGAACACTGTTAAAAGTCGATTGCATTATAGCTAAGCGAGTTACGATGCAAAAACGATGGGACACTCGAATTTTTGAAAAAAAAATGAGCGCTAAAACCCCAGCCATTCCACCAGAATTGATATTGACCATTATCCCTTTACAAATTACTTTATTTTAGTATTACTTATGTAGTCCAAAAGTTTGGGCGGGTTAGAATGCGTATTTTTCAAAAAAATATGATGAAAATAGAAAACGTATTTTTCTAATTTCTTAAAAAAATACCTTATTTTGAAAATACTTAAAACTAAAGAAAAAAACGTAAAAAATAATATAGTACAAAAATGTGGATTTCTTCTTAACGAACATTTTAGTTTTTTGTTTATTTCTGTAGGAAAAAAAATAACGGAGATATAAATGTTACAAGTTTGCATTATAGTGCTCGCACCACCCTTCCCGAGCCCTTTAACCCTTTACTTTTTGAATATGCAAAGTCTGAGCATTTCGAAAAACTTTTGGATTACATGAGTAATACTAAAATAAAGTAATTTGTAAAGGGATAATGGTCAATATCAATTCTGGTGGAATGGCTGGGGTTTTAGCGCTCATTTTTTTTTTCAAAAATTCGAGTGTCCCATCGTTTTTGCATCGTAACTCGCTTAGCTATAATGCAATCGACTTTTAACATTTGAAAGGTCTTTTCAATCACTACAAAAAATGTTCTATAAGTTTTTCCCGAAAAATGCATCGGTTTTTCGTTAATTAACGTTGATTACTTCGAACAAAGTTGTTGCAAAAAAAATCTTCAACGAGCCATAACTTCTTTTATTTTGGACTTAGAGCATTCATAAAACAACCAATCTCTTTGCTGTTTTCTAAGCTTCATTTTTGGTTACTGCGAAGTTTTCGACTTATTCGCGAAAAACCGTCCAAAAACATGCATATTTATCACGAAAAATCTAAGTTTTTAATCGCGAATAGCTCGAAAACTATCTATCTATCACAAAAACTATATAGAACATTTTTTACTTAGAATTTGTTCCTCTATCCATTTCCGGGGTTATTTTGAGTGAAAAATTTCCACCCCCGAGAAGGGGTGGCATCCACTCTCAGGGTAAAAGCGCACATCGGCGCTATGTCACTTTTGTTCCTTGAGCCATCCCCTAACCACTCACCAAATTTCACGTCAATCGGTCAAGGTTCAAAGAATTCTGAGGTAATAGCATATTTTTACCTTTAACGACTGGACTATTTAGAATAAACGCATTTACACATGGTATGGGCATGGCGTATCCGTAGAGACCGCATTGCTCCTTGTAATAGATTTACTGTATGTACGATAACAACAAAAGCTATGTAAGAAAGGATAACGTACAATCGGAGACTTTTGAAATTAGTGATAGTTTAAGACAAAGTGGAGTAATGAGGCCGATATTGTTTATATTAACAATGGATGACATAATTAAAGCAACAGCAAATAAAACCAAAAAGATATATACCTACCGAATTCAATAAATTACCTCATGAGTGTAAGTATTACAATATGCCTTCGCCGATGATGTAATGATTTCCGCTGCAAGAGAGAAATACCTACAGATATTGGAGGAAGAATCAACGAAAAGAAATATGAAAATAAATACAACCAAAACAAAAGTAATGGTAGTTAGTAAAAAAAAAGAACATAGGAGTAAACCAAAGAAAAATAGAGCAAATTGGTGTATTCAAATATTTAGGAATACCGATAGGCAAAGACGGAAATATGGAAAGCAAAGTGAATCGCTAATGATGCAAGATTATATCAGAACTTAAAGAAATGGTTTGTATGAAAAAATAAGATAAATAGTTTTTAGGCCAATCTTAACGTATGGAAGTGAGAGTTGAGTTTTAACGAACACAAAGAAAAGTAAAATACAAGGTTATCATAAAGTAAAAGATTTATTTCAGCTTTCTATATATTTTTAACAAATTAAGCTAATAAGAAGTAAACGAGATTTAATAGCTTAAATAATGGAATTTTGTATGGCCAAAACTGGTTTCGGCAAATGTTGAATATGACCTCCATTTTGTTGGTGTAAGATTACCAAAGTTTCATATAAATTTTACGTCATTATGTAACATTTCTGGTTGAATTGCACCCTTTTGCCCCCTAATTTCGTCTTTTAATTGTTGCAGCGTCGTTGGCCGTGTTCTGAACACCAACTTTTTTTTTAAATAACTCCACAGCCAGTAATCTGGTGGGTTAAGATCAAGTGATCTTAGTGGCCTAAAATTCACAAAAGTCTGCTTAAAATTGAGGTGCTTTCGTTTTGACATCTGTGTCAATAGTTGTCATGACAACACTTGTTTTCCATAGTTACAAAACAATCCATTATTATTATTATAAAAATTTACCTTTAACTTTATAATAACCCTAAATAAGCCATCGACATTATCTAAGAAGAGTTTAAGGCATAACGAGAAGAAACAGAATAGGAAACAACACAGTAAGAGAAGAACAAGAAATTGAAACGATTATTAACAATAGAGAAACAACAATTAAAGTGGTTTGGGCATATGTTCGAAATTGCCAACAACAGACAAGTTACGCACATATGAGAATTAGGTGTACAAAGAAGCGGAATCAGAGAAAGATCCAATAAGACATGGAATGATGAAATAACAGTAATATTGATTTAAAAATCCAGAACGTGAGCAGAAACAAAAAAGTTGGCAACAAACAAGAAGTAATAGACAAAATTTGTGCGTGCAATTGAGATGTAACATAATAAAAACACCTTACACCATAGGGTAGAAGGTTTTTGATTATATACTGCTCAACAAATGAACTGGACCATTTGCATTATTGGTGCAATTTTAAAAGTATTTTCCAAAAGGACAGTCATGGGATTTTTGGTAACCTTTCAGGATTGTGGCACTATAAAAAGCATTTGTTTTCATAATTTGGTTTAAATAAACCTAAGTCCATTAATAAAATATTATCATTTGAAAATTGGGTAACCTTTCAGGATTGTGGCACTATAAAAAGCATTTGTTTTCATAATTTGGTTTAAATAAACCTAAGTCCATTAATAAAATATTATCATTTGAAAATTTTGAATTTTACCTTTATACTGATAACGCATTGCATACAACCGTTGATTGAGGTACCTCAATCAACGATACAACGTATGCCAAATCGTTGCCAAAAATGTTTAAACGTTTCGAGAAGACTCAAAAAACAGTTAATTTCCTTTTTTTCTCGTATTTTGTTAAATATAGTATTTTTATAATTTCATTATTTTTTATTTTATTAATATAATTTTGTTAATGCTTCGGTTAATATTTGAGGACAGTGCAATTAAATATGCTTAATATGAGTATACTATAAAACAAAAACTTTTATATATTTTTTTTCATTGCCTTCAGAAATGATCGAACGTTTTTGAATGGTCATGGTTATACAACGTATGAGTAATATGTTGGTGGCACTGTAAGTCTATGTCAAATTCAAAGTTAGCAGATTAGGTTTTGCGTCAGTCTGTGTCAAAACTGACGCAAAACCTAACGTGATAACCTAGAATCTGACATAGACCTACAGTGCCACAAACATATTGGGAGTTCAACAAAGGTGTTGTCCGTGTTAAGACGTGCAACGCTGTTCTGAACGTAAGAAAATGCAAGTGTGAACTTATATCATGTGTGATAACACGAAGCCGATTTCTCGTAGGAGCTTAATGATAGTTTCATGTTGTAATTTCAAAACATATAGAAGCGGGTGTAGAAATTATTAAAGAACACCTGCGGAGGGGTTTCCCCATAAATATGAACAAAACTATCAATAAAAGGAGCTGCGATGACCTTTCGTCACCTGTAGCTGAACCAAACAAAAAATACCTTTTCGAGCTAGAGAAATTAATTGCCAATAATAAATTCTTCATAACTGAAAAGCAAATCGAAAAGGCAGGCAACATTATTTATCAAGACAAGCATACTGCTGCAATAAACGATATGAATACCTCACCACCAACACAAGACCAACAACCTTCTGAGCCCATTGAGAAAAAGATAAAAATTCCGCCAATATATCTGCACAGTGCGGATAAACTCAAATACCAAGAAATACTTGTAGATCTTAAAGAAATGGCTAAAACTGAATTTACGACGGTAAATAAAAACAACCAGTTACGAGTCAATTTAACAAGCATAGACGATTATCGGAAGATGACTAAATACTACAGTGATAACAACCTAAGCTATCACACGTTCTAGGATTCCGAGGCTAATAACTTATCGCTGATTATTCAAAACGTACCGGTATCACTAACCGAATCTGAAATACAAGACGAACTGAAAGCTCTAAAATACCCTATTGTTAAGGTTGCTCGACTTTATAATAAGAACAGATACCCAATTCCGCTATGCGCCGTGGATCTCAATAATACACAAGAAGGCAAACAAATATTCAGCTTAACAACATTTAATTATAGCATAGTAGAAGTGGAACTGCGAAGGAAATCCAAAGAGATTCCCCAATGTAAAAAATGCCAATTGTACGGACATACCCGCAACTACTGCCGGTCTCAACCCCGCTGCGTAGAATGCACAGGTAATCACTTGTATAATAATTGCCCTAAGAGGCCCGAATAGGATCCACAGTGTGTGAATTGCTTAGAAAAACATCCGGCAAATTATAAAGGATGTAGCTATTTTGTGAAAATAATCCAGAATCAAACGAGAAACAGTAGCTACCGAACGCAGAACAGATCATACTCCCAAGTGACTGCAACTACATGGGAAAACAAGACAAGTCAGCCATCAACTTAAAGACAACACCAACAAAGTGCATTCCAAATCAACAAAAATCTATCTCATGAATCGCAAGATTGGACAAACTTAATTACACCTATAGTTAAAAAAGTAGTTGAATTGCTCATTCCCCACATAGATAAGTTAACGCCAATCCTAACAGCAATAATTCTATCCCTGCTAAGCAATGCATCCAAATAATGTGCCCATAATAAATAACATAACATTGGCCAATTGGAATGCCAATGGCCTTAAAACCCAACGCTCAACTTTTATTGACTTCTTGACACTCCACATCGATATAGCTTGTGTAGCTGAGACGCATCTAATAAGCACGGCAAACCTTAGAATCCCTGGGTACCAAGTACACAGAAATGACAGAGATGCTGTAATTGAGTAGCCCACGCTACTACTTGGGGATTTAAATGCAAAAAACGCCGTTTGGGGCTGCCGTGCTAATAATCCAGCTGGAATCAAGCTATATAATATTGTAACTCAACATGGCATTCTAATATTCGCTCCAGGCGAATAGACCTATCATCTCTTTAGAGCTGATCATCAACCAGATATCTTGGATGTGGCACTACACAAGAACCTCAAAGAACCTCTCCGGCAAACGGTAGTAACCGAGCTAGACTCGGACCATCTTCCCATCATTTTATCTTTCCAAGACACCCCTCAAATAACAGCACGTGCTCCAAAATTAGCAGAAGGAAGAACTGATTGGGAAGTTTTTCAAGCACTTCTTGATCAAAAATTGAAATGGAGGGGCCCTTTGAAACAATCGCAAAATATAGATGAAGCAGTAGAACAATGTACTGATGCAATACAAGAAAGTGTCAAAGAAGCTACCAAACCAGGGAGACGCAGGAGTGTAGCTCCGCATAATAGAACACCGGATTACATACTAAAGTTGATTAAAACAAAAAATAGAACCAGAGGAGAATGGCAAAGGTTCCGTCTGCCCTATCTAAGAACCTTATATAATCGACTATGTCACCTAATCAAGCATGAGTTAGATAGTTTGAGAGTACGAAGATACAGTAGCTATCTTGAGGAAATACATCCCAGTGATCCCACCATGTGGATGGCAACCAAACGTTTGCTACGTCAACCAAATATTATGTATCCATTAGTATCAAACGACTCTACCTATTCGACTGAAGAGGGAAAAAACAGTAGGTGTTCACCCCCAATACTGAAAAACACGATGAGTATTTCTCGAATGTGGTAAAAAACAGAATTGATAGCTTCCAAACACAAGATATCGTAGAAATAGCCCCAGTCTCTGTCCTAGAACTCAAAACCTATATACAACGCCTTCCTAAACGCAAGTCTCCTGGACCAGATATGATAACTAATGAAATAATACTTAAACAGTTAACAAAGAAGGCTATGGCTTATCTAGCATCAATATATAATGCTTGTATGCGATTAGGATATTTTCCTATTCTATGGAGAACTGCGGATACACTCCCTATTCACAAAGCAGGAAAACCTAAGCAAGATGCAGACAGTTATAGACCCATTAGTTTATTAACAACATTAGCCAAACTCCTTGAGAAAATCATTCTTGTCCGCCTTCAAGATGACCTATTAGAAAAGGACGTAATTTCTCCTCATCAGTTCGGATTTAGGCAGTCACATTCAACAGTACACCAACTGCTCAGGATAACAGAAACGATTGAAAAAGGGTTTGAGGAAAAGAAATATACGGCAATTGTGTTCATGGACCTAGAAAGAGCATTCGACAAGGTTTGGCAAGAAGGGCTATTGTTTAAAATGATCAAATTAAACATTCCTGCTTACTTAATAAAGATAATAAATTCCTTCTTAAGAAGCAGAACATTCAGAATAAGAATCAATGCAACATTCTCCACTACCAAGTCCATTCAAGCAGGAGTACCACAGGGAAGCATTCTAGGACCGATCCTGTTTAATTTATTTGTTTACGATTTACCTACTGTGAATAACACAATACCAGCCATGTACGCCGATGACACGGCCATAATAGCTCAAGGTACCACCGCAGAAACAGCAATTGAGTACCTACAGGGTGCAATAAATGTTACATGCCAATAGTTCCACAAATGGAAAATTAAAATTAATCCACACAAATGTCAGGCAAAAATGTTCACCCTGAAGCGCTATACCGAGCTTCCTAACATAAGAATAAATAATGATGATATATGCTGGAATACCAAGGACTCGGCAGTAAAATATCTTGGAATCTATTTAGATTCGAAGCTCACTTGGGGATATCACATAAATAAAAAACTAAACGATTGCCATGCCAGATTAGCAATCTTATACCCACTAATTAATCGCCAATCTTCTCTCAGAGCTGAATGTGCTGTGCTCATGTATAAAACCATTCTCCGACCAATTCTTACTTACGCATTCCCACTAATGACTGACTTTATCAAGAAAATCACTATCAAGTTTTTTGAAAACATAGTGCTGTGTGAAAGTGCTACTAAACTAAATCTTGTTCAAAAGAACATTCACAAGCGTCTGAAGCGTAAATTACCACAAGACTTGATATAAAACTTCCCAGCTTTATATAATTTTAAGTAAAACATACATATTGTAAGTTAGAGGTGTGAAGATTCACATAAACCTCATGCGAATTTTATGTTATAGTAGTTATAAGTTTAGCATAACAAAGCTGTGTATTGCATTAGAAATGCAGACCCAGCTAACACTAAAATAAAAAAAAAAACCAATATATTATTCATACGTTGTATAACCATGACCATTCAAAAACGTTTGATCATTTCTGAAGGCACTCTATAACGTAATGTAACAAATACAATTTTTATGGGTGGTCATTTGTTGAGCAGTACCTATATACGTATGCGTGTATTCAAGATTAAAACGTTTACAAAAAATGTCTATATGCCGTTCACGATTTTTTTGGGTCAGGTGAGGCTATGACCATCTAGTAATTTTTTTGGCAGTACTTCTGTGGCAACTAAACTCCCTAATGAAAATTGACACTTGTTGGATTAGGTTAGGTTGTTTTCAGTTTAAGGTTATATTTTCTAAATAGATACATTGTTGCAGGTTCTCTGTTTAAATTAAGGATAAAAACACTGAAATTATTTGACAATTGACGACAGAAACAAACATGAGAACTAATGCATAAGAAAAGCATTCACAATATTAATAATGTTTATTGCAATTTGGATAAGAATTGTGTACATAATATGAATATGCCACTTTATTTTACATGCTTGCTTGCTTTCTGGGGTGGAAGGATACAGACGTTACAAACTTATGCCAAATAAATTCAGTAGAGTTTGTTTGTTTTCAATTGATCAATATTGGTCTTATAGAAATTAACATGTGAAAAATGTAAATATCTTGTCAAATGGATGGCTTGCTGATTTTACTTCATGTTGATTTTCACATCTGCCACATAACATTTCAACACTAAAATAGTAATAAGTAGGTAGGTAGCAAATTACGCTGGATTGTTTTTCCTTTCCAAAATTTTATTTTTTAACGTACAGCAAATATATTCTGTAGTCTCCACATCAGCTCGTGTTCTTTTAAATCTGGTCTGTCCTTTTTAAATTGGAAGTAGCATCGTTTAATGGAAATTTTTTGTTGTAACAATAGTATATTATGATACAAGTGTATAAGTACGCCTTTAAAGCACGCGCCACGAGTTTAAGAGCACGACGCGCTAGCGGAGTGCTTTTAACGTCGCTAGTGCTGTAATGGCTCTTATACACGTGTATCATGCGCTATTTTTTCTACGATCGTAACAGAAATATAAAAACTTAGTTGGGTGACACTTTTTCCATCATATTGTGTTATATATTCTAGGTTATGTTGACATTAAAATTTACGGCAAAGCGTGTTTAAATAAATTATTAAAACATGCCTCCAACGGCAACGTGCGAATAAGACGTATTTTGGGTGCTACAAATGTCGCTTTTGACACTAGAAACAGTGCAAAAAATTGTCATTTTGACATGATCGTAGAAAAAACTATTTTTTCTTCAAACGGCAGTAAAATATGGCATTATACTGCTGGATTGATGATGCTAAACTGTCACTTTATTGCCAAGCGGCAGATAATATTATCTGCCGCTGCCGAGGTGCAGATAAAGTTATTATCTGCCGCTGACGGGATCAAGTAATTTTCTTCGAATTTTGTTCACAAAGTTGTAAATAATTTGTTATAAAAACGTTTGAAGAAAAAATACTATATGTTATTCGGAGCAAAAGTATCTTTATGTGGCTCGGGTGTACTTATCTGCCTCGCAAGCTCAGCAGATAACCCGTCCAGCCTCGCCACATAAAATATAACTTTTGCTCCTAATAACATAATATACTATTATATATCAAGGACGCAAGGTAAGCGATTTCAGCTTGCGCTGATAGTTTGGAGCCCGACCAAAGGGAGGGCTGTAAATCATCAAAGGATGAAATCGCTCTTGCGCCAGAGATATATACATAATTTTATCCTCAGCCGGAAAGACGTGGTGCGATTTATTTTTATACGTAAAGATTATCCAACTATTAACATTAAAAATCATAATACCAGAATCTAATAAAATCAAGATGCATTTCCGTAGCAGCTACGTAAACATGGTCAAAAAAATTGACTTTTCCGCACCCGGGCGAGAATGGTTTACTTTGGGCCCTCGGGCGAGAATGGTTTACTTTGGGCCCTCGGGCGAGAATGGTTTACTTTGCGCCCTCACATGCGGGCGGGAATAAGGTACTTTGCGCCTGGTTGAGGATAATAATAGTTTATCTTCAACCGGGCTTTTATTAGATCCTTGTATTATGATTTTTAATGTTAATAGTTGGAAAATCTTCACTTATAAATATTGTAACGATTCGGCTGACGGTTATTTGCCCCGATGCCTCGATTATTCTAGAAATTCCAGAGGCGGCTGCCAGCGCGTAAATCATAGGCCGCCGACGAGCGGCCTTGAACGCAGGTGTACGCGAATGACTCATTTTCCAGTCGATGCTAGAGCGGCCCTGACGCGACACGTCACTGTTGCCGAGAACAACTGGAGGCTTCTGGAAGAATTTACTGGCGCGATATACTAGCTGGCGGAGTTCACCCGCAAGGCAGTTCTGAAATAATTCTCCGGCAGTTCGAACTCACGTCGAGGCTTGTGCCCCCACATAAATAACCGCGTGTACATAACCTCTCATGAACTAATAGAAATAAATAAATATATAATCGTTAGTGTTTAAGAGTGATATAAATAAATCCGTATGTAATAGAAATACATGTACCGATAGTTCGTTAGTGCTTGTATTAATTTGTAATCTGATTGATAATTCTCGTGTGCTTGTAAATAACAATAATCGTAATAATTCATTGTTGTAAATAAATGTTTGAACCCATGTTTGTCGTATAATTTTAAATAGCCAGAACGTTAAAAACGTACCAGTGGTGTCGGTGTGAGGTTTTGAACCTGGGGCTATAAGAAAATTATTGAACAAACATTAAATAAATAAATTATTTAACAAGTGCCGATAAAACGACGGTCAGATAAATAAATTGAAGTGAGTATTGTGCATGCCTTTGACGCGATCTCAAAGCAGCAAAATGGAAGCCCAATTAAGCCAACTTTTGCAACTGATGCAAGTTAGCCAGGACAAGGCAGAGAAGGCGCAAGAGAAAGCGGAAAAAGCGCAAGAGAAAGCGGAAAATGCACAGGAGGAACTTAAGAAAGAGATCCAAGTTGGCCAGGAAGAATTGAAAGCCGGCCAAAAGAAGGCAGAGGAAGCCGCGAAAGCACTTAAGGAATGGCTGAAGGCCGAGCAAGAGAAAGCAGTCCAAAAACTTAAGGAATGGAAAGCCGGCCGAAAGAAGGCAGAAAAACTTGAGGAAAAATTGAAAGCCACTCAAGAAAACCTCAAGGATAAATTTGAGGAAGAATTGAGATCCGGTCAAAAGAAGGCAGAAAAAGCACAAGAGGATCTTAGGGAGCAGCTGGAAGCCGGGCAGAAAGCACGAGAAGAGCTGGACACCGCAGAAGAGAAAGTAGTCCAAAAGCTTGATGGGAAAATAAATGGAAGAGTTCGGTCTCTGCTGTTGGATACTGGAGCGACGAAGTCCATCGCCAGGTCCGACGTAGTAAGGGACGAGGGTCAGCTGCTGCACAACGAGACACGCCTTCGCACTGCCACGGGGGGCGCGGTGACCACACATGGGGAAACTGATTTGAAGATTGGGAATCAAACCCTCAAGCATCGGGACCTGATGGCTGACAGTGCGGACGAGTACATCCTGGGAGTGGATGTTATGGATAAGTGTGAGTGCGTTTTGGACCTGAGACGCGGCGAGTTGCACGTGGGTGGGGAGGAGCTTTCCCGACACTCAGGAGGAGAGATCGCGGCACAAGTGGTATGGGCGGAAGATGTTATTCTGCAGGGACGAACCGAGAGGGTCGTGGATGTATACCTGGATGGCGATCTCCGGAGCAACGTGGTGCGCGTGGTTGAGCCCGATTATGCTGACAGTGCGGACGAGTGCATCCTGGGAATGGATGTTGTGGATAAGTGTGAGTGCGCTTTGGACCTGAGACGCGGCGAGTTGCACGTGGGTGGGGAGGATCTTTCCCGACACCCAAGAGGGGAAATCGCGGCACAAATGGTATGGGCGGAAGATGTTACCCTGCAAGGACGAACCGAGAGGGTCGTAGATGCATACCTGGATGGCGATCTCCGGGGCAACGTGGTGCGCGTGGTCGAGCCTGATGGTGGCAAGAAGCTCACTCATGGTATCCTGGTAGGGAAGACGTTGGTGAAGACTGGGCTTGGGGTCCCAGTAAGGATGATGAACGTCAGCAGGGAACTGGCAACCGTCAGGAGGAACCCAATACTGGGAGGGGGCATGAGCCAACAAAAACGGAAGAAGATAGAAGATTTGGTGGCCCGGTACCAAGACATCGTCGAGTGCGGAGATCATCCCAGCGGCCGTACTGATGTAGGAAAACATAAATCAGTTGAGTTTGGCAAAAGAGTCTTGCTGAGGACCGACCATCCTGCTCTGAGATGGCTGCTGCAATGCAAGAACCCTGAAGGGCAGGTGGCTGAGTGGATCAAGCGCCTAGAAGAGTTCGACTTTGGAATAAATTATCGACCTGGCACAGTCCACCGCAACGCCGATGCGTTATCCAAGAGGCCTTGCCCTACGGACTGCAGCCACTGTTCGAGACTGGAGAGTCGTGTGGTACCCATTAATCGTACCACTGTGGTCGACGACTCGTGGGAGCCAGACGAGTTGCAGAGTAGTCAGGAGAACAACCCCGACTTAGGCGCGGTTATAGCCTGGAAGCAAGATGGCCGTCGACCTACCTGGCAGGAGGTCCCCGCCACCAACGCAACAGTGGAGGCTTATTGGGCGCAATGGGACTTCTTGCAGCTGGACAACAACGTTCTGACCAGAATCTTGGAAGATGAGGACAGTAGGGCAACGAGATCACGATCGATGGTTCCAAGGAGTAGAGTGGCCGAGGTGCTGCGCCACCTGCATGATGGCTCCTCTGGGGATACTGCAGATTGAAGAAGACGTTGCAAGAGGTCCAAGAAAGGTTCTACGGGGCAAGCTGCGAAGGTGACGTCCAAGAGTGGTGGCGGAGGTGCTAAGCATGCGCTACAGGAAACGGACCGGTTGGAAGACGTGGAGCTCCGAGGTGGCAGTACAACGTCGGTGGTCCGTTCGAGGATATAGCCATTGACATCGTCGGACCATGCCCCGAAACCGAAGCGAGAAATAAATACATCTTGGTGTGCATGGGCCACTTCACCAAGTGGCCCGAAGCGTACGCCGTTCCGAAGAAAGAGACCGGTACTGTCGCTGATGTTCTGGTGAAGGAGTGCTTTAGCCGTTTTGGAGTCCCCCTGGAGTTACACTGCGACCAGGGCCGGAATTTCGAGTTTGGACCGTTCCAGAAAGTCTGTAAGCCACTGGGGATACGCAAAATCCGGACCACTGCCCTCCATACTCAATCGGACGGCATGGTGGAAAGGATGAACGGAACCATGGGGAAGCATCGGCCCAGGGGGGTTTCCGAGCATCGGCGTGACTGGGGCCAGTACATGCACCTGTTCCTGATGACCTACCGATCGGCAGTACAAAAGACAACCGGCGTCCAGATCGAGGTGTGCTGTTGCGAAGCCTCGAGACCGCGGTGGGCTGCTGCTTCTTCGGCCGGTCCGTGTGCGGGAGGGGCGCCGCCTGCAGGTACCGCCATCGGACCCCCACAAGAGCGAGAAGACAAGCACCCGACGCAACTCGTTCTGGGACAGAACGATCTAAGGCGGGGGCAGTGTAACGATTCGGCTGACGGTTATTTGCCCCGATGCCTCGATTATACTAGAAATTCCAGAGGCGGCTGCCAACGCGTGAATCATAGGCCGCCGACGAGCGGCCTTGAACGCAGGTGTACGCGAATGACTCATTTTCCAGTCGATGCTAGAGCGGCCCTGACGCAACACGTCACTGTTGCCGAGAACAACTGGAGGCTTCTGGAAGAATTTACTGGCCCGATATATAAGCTGGCGGAGTTCACCCGCAAGGCAGTTCTGAAATAATTCTCCGGCAGTTCGAACTCACGTCGAGGCTTGTTAGAAGCCCCCATATAAATAACCGCGTGTACATAACCTCTCGTGAACTAATAGAAATAAATAAATATATAATCGTTAGTGTTTAAGAGTGATATAAATAAATCCGTATGTAATAGAAATACATGTACCGATAGTTCGTTAGTGCTTGTATTAATTTGTAATCTGCTTGATAATTCTCGTGTGCTTGTAAATAACAGTAATCGTAATAATTCATTGTTGTAAATAAATGTTTGAAGCCATGTTTGTCGTATAATTTTAAATAGCCCGAACGTTAAAAACGTAACAATATAAACCGCACCACGTCTTTCCGGTTGAGGATAAAATTATGTATATATCTCTGGCGCAAGAGCGATTTCATCCCTTGATGATTTACAGCCCTCCCCTCTGTCGGGCTCCAAACTATCATCGCAGGCTGAAGTTGCTTACCTTGCGCCCTTGATATATAAACTACTAATTGGGCATTTTGACTTTTCCTTTGACGGAAATTAAAATTATTTTTACGCACTTGATAAATCATTTATTTTCTTACGAATATTAAAGTAATCAATCTGGCAATGTGGTGGCAATAAAATGTCGAACGGGCACTGACAGAACAAAAAGTTGCATTCGCTACGTCACCGAATCAGTTAGTCCATCATGAAAAGAAGAAATCATAGCCAACTCTGTCCCAAAAAGGTCGTGAATTTTTTATATATTTCTGTTTAATATAACAAATCATTAACTTAACTTGTATTTATGTCTTACCGTCGTTTATTATCCTAAAATATTATTTTGAAGGAACACATTAAATAATTGGATATATAAATCTTTAAAGTAGAATTCGATACTTATTATATTTACAAATAAATATATCTGTATTTTGAATGTATACAACTTAAAGTCAGTAAACACAGATTTAGACAAAGCTTCAAAAATCTTAATTCGAACTTGATATTTTTACCATATTTCTATTTGAATTAGAATGCTGAAGTATACCGGGTGTCCATTCTCAAAGTCGAACATAGGCAATTAACATTAGTGCATTCACTCGTTCTTCATTGAAATAATTCATTTTTCTGTAGATAATTTTTGCAGCCGTTGACAGAAAATACCTGATTGACACCAACTAATTACCAATTTTTTTGACAAATGCTATCGAACTTGAAACGCAAGGTATGACATATTTGAAAATTCTCAAGTTTTAAATTAGTATTTTAAAATAAAAATCGCACCTTAAATATTATGATTGGTATCATTTGATGCGTAATAATTTTATCTTTCCATTGATACCATTACCTTTCCTGTAAGTTGAATTGGCGAGCAGGAAACGGCAAAAACGTTCAATACAATGTTAATCGCCTATGTTCGACTTTGAGAACGGACACCCGGTATATAGTAGATATTTTATTTTCCTAATGTTGCACTTTTGATTTACTTGAATAAGTTTTCCCGTCTTTTATTTGGAGCCAATATGGCGGATTTGCGGTAATAACTCTATTAATATAGGGACTCTAGAATAAGTCAGAGCCAGTATACAATGTGTCCCAGATCGAGTGGGATTGCATCTGTAACTTTCTTATCATTGAAGATGGAGATTTGGTTAAATGGGCAATGTTTTGCAGTTTCATATGCTGATTTAAATTCTGCTTGAAAAAATTCAAAATATCGAACCAGTCAAAAGTTATTTAAAAAAACTAAACACTGTCATTTTCTTGTATATCAAATATCTTTGTAAGTATAAGAGATACGAAAAAAGTTTTATATAAAATCGCTGTTTTCAATGAGACCAATTTAAAATTGGTGCCAAAAAAAATTCAAGATTGCTGCTTTTGAGGTACTTGTATCAACTTCCTTAAGTCAAACCGGCGCCATATTGGATTTTTAGGTTACTGAAATAGTTTTTTATTCTCTTTTCAATGATCTCAGATATAGTATGATTGAATAAAAAATTCCAATAAAATTAATTGTTTTTGCATTTTAATCGAGTAGGCTTACATGGATCCAAACAAAAACAAACAACATTTATTTAAAAACAAAATTCTAGATAACCTAAAACAAGTGAGTTGATCGCAAAATTCAGCATGTCTAAAACTTGTGCTAAATGTGATAAAGTAGATGAGCAATTGTTTTCATGTGATGGTTGTAGAAAGGAGTTGTGTAAAAAGTGTGGTGATATATCAGAGACGGAAATAAGATGCTTAAAATTAAGTAAACGTAAGCTCTTATTTTTTTGTGATGCATGTGAGGTTGGAGTATTTCGTGCCCTGAGCTGATTAATAAAGTACCTACTATTGCTTGAAGACAAAATTAATCAGCTTAGTGCTGGAAATGCAAGATTACACAAATAAGCAAGATAATGATCTAAAGGAGGACCTTATCTCCGAAATATTTGATCGTCAACAGCGTGCTAAAAATGTAATATTCTTCAACATTCAGGAAGCAGACGGCAATTCCTTTTCTGATAAAACAATTGCTGATAAAAACGCAGTCAAGGATCTTTTGAGTGATATTGAAGTGGACACCAAAAACTTTAAACTGTTTAGACTAGGTAAACATTATAACAACAAAATTCGGCCTTTAAAAGTTATTCTAAATTCTAATAAAGAAGCGTTAACTATTTTAAGAAATAAGAATAAAATATCCGATCCTAATGTGCGTATCAGCTCCGATCAGACCCCAGCGCAAAGGGCTTACTATAAGAAATTAAAGGCTGCTTTAGAACAACTTAAGCTGAATGGTGAAACGAATAAGACAATCAGATATATCCATGGCGTTCCGAAAATTGTAGAAGTCAACATTCGTAGTAGCTCAAAAAACGAAAAACGTTAACTGTGTATTATCAAAATATACGTGGGCTCCGAACTAAACTACCTCAACTAAGAATTGCATTAACACTCAATCATATATCTAATACTTACTATATTGCTAGCGGCTATGAGTGGGAGACTCACCAAGGAAGTGAGACAGACAACCAACTCTTCAATGTATAACGGTGAGCGGTGCGCAAGGGCGGCGGCGTCGTCCGCCCAATGGGGAAGTGGTCAAGTTTAAAGTTCGCTTCTAAAGGCGGAGTTCCAATTCCCACGCATGCGCACGAGACGCGTTATACTCTAAGTGAGACTATGTCGGCGCCGTAATGTTTTATAGCGTTCCGAGGCCTTACTAGCAATATATGGGTATTATATATATGCACTCAAGAGCGATTCTGATATAATAGTATTCACCGAAACTTGGTTGCATAAGGATATTTCTGATAAGGAATTGGGGTTCTCCCACTACAATATTTACAGGAAGGATCAAAATAGTGAGACCAGCGTCTATAACAGAGGTGGTGGTGTTTTGATTGCTATTAGGAATCACATCAGCTGCAGTTGCATTAATCTAGCAAATGCTAATATTGAACAGTTGTTTGTGAAAATTTTTTGTCAGTCAAGTTATCTTATTGTTGGAGCTGTTTATTTTCCACCGAGATCAGCAATCGACATATATACTGAGCATTGTAACTCTATTAAAGAAATTATGGATGTAAATATCAATAATAAATTATTAATTCTCGGAGATTACAATTTGCCAAATGTCACATGGATTAACGACAATTTTGGAGTATATTCTGTTCATCAAGCTAATGCAACGGATCTGGAGAATAATGCTGCTCTTGTATTATCAGATACTCTTGGTAGTTACAATTTGTTGTAGTTAAACACTATCCAAAATACCAATGGTGTAATGCTTGACCTGATGTTTTCTAATCTTTCCGAAGCTGTGATATCTAATGTCTTAGAATCTATGTTACCATGTGATAAACATCACCCTGCACTTTGTGCCACTCTGTCTTTAACTACGACGAATTTGGGATTGGTATATGATGATTACTACTACGATTTTAGACATGCTGATTACTATGCAATATGCTCCTATTTTGAAGTTGTAGATTGGGATTTAATTTTTAGTAATATGTCTTTGATTAGCGCCATAAATATGTTTTACCAAATCGTATATGGGTCAATCAGAATGTATGTTCCACTCTGCAAATCTTATTCTACCAGCTTTCCTAGTTGGTTCACTCCTGCTCTCAAAAAACTAATATTATTAAAGAAACTTGCACATAAGAAATATAAGGAAACAGGCAGCATTGAAGACTACTTGCAATTTTCTGAGCTAAGAAGAAAATGTGAAAAACTGTCCAATTCATGTTATAAAAGTCATGCTGGTAGAGTCGAAGATGGGATCGCAGGAAATATTAACAGTTTTTGGAGATTTGTAAACAATCGCAGAAAGGATACCTAATGATCTTCCCAACTCAATGTTCTTAGACGATGACAAAGCAGATGGAGGAGATGAGATTGCTGATCTTTTTGCAAAATATTTTGCGTCTGTCTATTCTGATAATGCTACTGCCCCACCTGACTATAGGTTTTCATCTCCAACTGTTCTGTCGTTGTTGGATATATCATTAATTGAAGTATATGAGCAAATAGACATGTTAAATCTAATAAGGGACCTGGTCCTGATGGTATACCAGCCTACTTTGTTAAAAAATGTAATTTTACATTGTCTAGAGAATTATGGCTACTTTTTAAACTCTCCCTAAATGAGGGCCATTTTCCTGAGTATTGGAAGTCCAGTTTTATTACTCCGGTTTACAAGAGTGGAGATAAAGTTAACATTAAAAACTATAGGCCAATTTCTATAATTAGTTGCATACAAATGATTTTTGAATGCATTATCACTCAAAAGTTGAGTAACTTAATGAAACATCTGATAATTGGCGAACAGCATGGTTTCTGCAAGGGTAGATCTACTGCAACAAATTTGCTGGTATACGAGAATTACATTTCACGAGCTTTTGAGTTTGGATATCAGGTTGATTCCATATATGGCGATTTTTCTAAGGCATTTGACCGTGTTAATCATTGTCTACTAATAGCGAAATTGGAAGCATATGGAGTTATCGGGAATCTGCTCGAATGGATAGTGAGTTATCTAACAAATAGGTGCCAGTTTGTTAAAATTAAAAACTATGTATCTTCTGAAATTAAGGTGTCTTCGGGTGTGCCGCAGGGATCACATCTTGGTCCCCTTCTTTTTGTGCTATTTATCAATGATATAAAAAGTGTTTTTAATTTATGTAACTTTTTATTATTTGCGGATGATATCAAGATTTATTTGACTGTCAGATCACCTTTAGATGTCCAGTTATTACAAAATAAACTGGGTAACTTCGTTGCATGGTGTTATCTAAACGATCTGGAGTTAAATTTTACTAAATGTTTCTGTATGAAGTTCTATCGCCACCACAAACCAATCACGGGTTCTTATACATTGAATAACCATGAGCTTCCGATAGTTTTTGAAGTACGTGATCTTGGTGTTAAGCTAGATAAGTCACTCACTTTTGTAACGCATATTAATGAAATTATTATATCTAAGGCTAACCGTATGTTAGCTTTTATTAAGAGATTTTCTGCTGATTTCCAAAATATTGTTACCTACTTTTAGGATCCTATATATATCGTTAGTTCGCCCACACCTCGAATACTGTTCGGTAATTTGGATGCCTAATTATTTAGTGTATATTAATAGCATTGAACGTATTCAAAATAGGTTTCTTCGATTTGTAGCTTTCAAATTGAAAATTAATATTGACAATATAAATTATGATCACATTCTAAATTGTTTAAATATGAAAACTCTTAGAGTTCGAAGAATTACTTTTGATTTGTGTTTAATTTACAAAATTTTAAACTCTTTGGTTGACTGTCTTCAAATTTTGTGTAGTATTAAGTTACATGTACCTGCTCGTACACTAAGAAATACTAATATTTTGTTTGTAACATTTCATAAAACTAACTATAGTTATTATTCTGCTATTTCTAGGATGTGTCGGAAAGTAAATATCTACTACGCATATATTGATTTGTTTGACACTTCATTCAGCAAGTTTAAATCATCTGTTCTCAGAATTCAATTTGAACATTTTTGATTGGGATGTTATTGGGTTAATTTAGCTTATCTTAACTTACTTAATTTAATTTGTCTAATTGTATTATGTTATAATTTAATTTAACTTGTATATTTTGTTAAAAAGGGTCTTCCCGTTAATGAAATAATAAATAAATAAATAAATAAATAAACATAATCCTGATAATCACATGAAATGATCAAAATGCTGGCCATTGTTAGCTAAACATAGTTGACACCATTTGACGGTACCACGGGTTACTTTACGCAAACTTTTAGTCCAAGAGCCAGCAACGGATTTCTTACAGTATTTTTAACAAGTTTGTAACTGTTATGGAAGGTCCATTTGAATATACTGAGAAGGAAACCCGTAGTCTGGCAAGCCTGCGGTGGTGGTTTTAGCTCCCTTGGGGCCTTGAATGGCAGAAAAAAATAATGTGTCAAAACTGACACAAAACCTAGGAATAACACTGTAAGTCTATGTCTAATTCGAGGTTAGCAGGTTAGATTTTGCGTCAGTCTGTGTCAAAACTGACGGAAAACCTAACCTGGTAACCTCGAATTTGACAGACTTACAGTGCCACCAACTTATTATTCACACGTTTGAATTTCCACAGCCCACTGAGGATCAGATTTTTTGGATCTCACGATATTTTACAGTAAATGGTTAAGTTTATTATGCAACTTTATGTGAATCTGGGGTAAACTTACCACCCGCGAAAGCGTCTGTCAATCTTTTTTCTTACATAAGATATGATTACCTTTAACATAGCAAAGAGCCAGACTTGTTATTATACTTTTTTCTTATTATTTTTTCCATCCTTCAAAGACGCAAGAGGGCCAAAACCACCACCGCAGGCTTGCCAGACTTTGGGTTTTCTTCTCAGTATATTCAAAGGGACCTTCCATAACAGTTACAAGCTTGTTAAAAATATTGTAAGCAAACCCGTTGCTGGCTCTTGGACTATTACAACGTTATGCTGATTTAGAAATTAGACAAAATGTCACTACAGAAATCTAGTCACTATAATGATTTCCTAAAGCAAAACTTTTGAAACTTCGCACAATAGAACATGCGTTCGAAGAAAAAATCATAAAGTACATTTTTTTCTATAATAATTTTCAAGGTCAACTTTCTAGGGGATAAGTTGCATTCCTGCAGGGTCCCTAGTAGGGATGTTCCGAATATACAAAAATTCATATTCGCGAATACGAATACCGATTACAAATACTCTTATGAATATTTGCGAATACGAATACGAATACATGACCTAGAGTGAATAATATCAACATCAACATCGTTTTTGTACGCGCTGCAAATTTTAGAAATAGTGTGGAAAATAGTTTTGTTTTTTATTTAATGTTATAAAATGATTAATATATTAACACATGTTTTATTTAATGTATGAATACCTGTTTTATATTTTTATTAAAATTCTTATCTATATTTCTATAATTTTAATGTCAAATACTCGTATAATATTCGTGTTAATTTTGGCGAATACGATTACGAATACAAATATGAAAATATAGCGAATACTCGCGAATACGAATACGAATACGAGTATTCGGAACATCCCTAGTCCCTAGTGTGAATAATGTTGGTACATATATTTTTTAGTTCTTTTTTTCCACTAAAAAATGATTGTTATTTTGATAGATATGTCATAATAGTGGGTAAAACGAACAGCATAGTAAAATATTGCAAATTTATTAATTATTAAACTTACAATATTTGAAAATAAACATAATGAACATTTGAAAAATTAAAGAAATTTGTCAAGAGTTCAAATTAAGAAACTTTGACATTCACAATTGACACATAACCATAATTTTGAAAAAGTTCTACCAACACGAGGTATAAAAATTTACTAGCTTTTTAATCGCATATCTACCAACATTGTCACACTTTGACAGTTATTATAGAAATAAAAACGTACTATATATACAGTGTGTCCAAGATAAGGAGGGCCAGTATGGGGATCTCGGTAATGGTAAGAGATACAAATTTGGTTAAATGGGAGGAAAGCTGCGCAATTAAAGGACTAAAAAAATGGCGTCTAGAAATTTTTGATATGATTTTTCGTTTTTAAATTATCGCAAAAAACCGAATTTTTGGATTTTCTTTATTATTTTTTTCTGGCGTTAATATTAAAGTTAGAGCGAAACTGATTAAACTTCAACTTTTAGTGGACTTAATGATTACGTTATCAATTGTTTTATCCGACGTTTCGTCTTCGAGAAACCATCATCAACTTAATTTTTTTAAATACGGTTCTGGTTTTTCGGTGCCAAATTTGCAAAGCCTTTGTTACTCTGAATTCAACAATGTGCCACATATTATGGTTTAATTATGTTTCGAGCTTTTTTCTGATCATCATCAGAAATTTTTTTAGATATGGACCTGCATTTCTCATAATTTTGTAAAAATAAGTTCATACAGTAAGTTAGGCCTTTTTACATGCCGTTAAAATATTAAAATGCACATCATAATGTCATAATTCTGATACATTAATTTAATAACCAACCAATAACTATTAACAATAAACAAAGAAGAAATGAACAAAAGATAGAAAGAAAGAATAACAAAACGAACATCGAAACCATTTAATAGGTATTAAATTTACAGAAGGTATTTAAAAAGGTTGCCTTCATTCTCTATGCATAAATAACATCTAACTGTAGAATCTAAAACATTATTCAGCAATACTGGCGTTATACTTTGAAAAGCTTCAAGAACCAATCTTCTAAGTTCTTCTATTTCAAAACGTTAAATACCTATTACATTGTTTCAAGGCTCGTTTTCTCATTCTTTCTGCCTATCTTTTGTTCATTTATTTGTTGTTTATTGTTAATAGTTATTGGTTGCTCATTAAATTAATGTATCAGAATTATGACATTATGATGTGCATTTTAATATTTTAACGGCATGTAAAAAGGCCTAACTTACTGTATGAACTTATTTTTACAAAATTATGAGAAATGCAGGTCCATATCTAAAAAATTTTCTGATGATGATCAGAAAAAAGCTCGAAACATAATTAAACCATAATATGTGGCACATTGTTGAATTCAGAGTAACAAAGGCTTTGCAAATTTGGCATCGAAAAACCAGAACCGTATTTAAAAATATTAAGTTGATGATGGTTTCTCGAAGACGAAACGTCGGATAAAACAATTGATAACGTAATCATTAAGTCCACTAAAAGCTGCTATAAAGAAGTTTAATCAGGATTGCTCTAACTTTAATATTAACGCCAGAAAAAAATAATAAAGAAAATCCAAAAATTCGGTTTTTTTGAGATAATTCAAAAACGAAAAATCATAACAAGGATTTCTAGACGTCATTTTTTTAGTCCTTTAATTGCGCAACGTTCTTCCCATTTAACCAAATTTGTATCTCTTACCATTACCGAGATCCCCATACTGGCCCTTTTTATCTTGGACACACTGTATATCACTGGAGCAAAGGTTTATTTCTTCCCTTGTGTGGTTAATGCGGGAGGAAATTAATACATTTGCTCCCTAGATATATAAATAGCTATTTTTTCACGTCTGGGAGCAAAACACAGTTTCTACGATACCAAAACCCTGAGAGAAATAATGAATTACTCTCTAGAGGAGAGAAATTTCTCTAGGGAGTTTTCATTATGACTGAGCAACAAGAGCTCACAATCAAATTCGAGGTTAGCAGGTTATGTTTTGCGTCAGTTTGTGTCAAAACTGACGCAAACCTAACCTGCTAACCTCGAATTTGATTGTGAGCCAAAACTGACGCAAACCTAACCTGCTAACCTCGAATTTGATTGTGAGCTCTTGTTTTTTTTAGATAATTCAAAAACGAAAAATCATATCAAGAATTTCTAGACGTCATTTTTTTAGTCCTTTAATTGCGCAACTTTCTTCCCATTTAACCAAATTTGTATCTCTTACCATTACCGAGATCCTCATACTGGCCCTCCTTACGTATCTTGGACACACTGTATATAAAGTACGTTTTTTTCTATAATAACTGTCAAAGTGTTACAATGTTGGTAGATATGTGATTAAAAAGCTAGGAAATTTTTATACCTCGTGTTGGTAGAACTTTTTCAAAATTATGGTTATGTGTCAATTTATTGTGAATGTCAAAGTTTCTTAATTTGAACTCTTGACAAATTTCTTTTATTTTGCAAACGTTTATTATGTTTATTTTCAAATATTGTAAGTTTAATAATTAATAAATTTGCAATATTTTACTATGCTGTTCGTTTTACCCACTATTATGACATGTCTGTCAAAATGACAATCATTTTTTTTAGTGGAAAAAAAGAACTAAAAATATATGTACCAACATTATTAAAACTGGGGACCCTGCAGGAATGCAACTTATCCCCTAGAAAGTTGACCTTGAAAATTATTATAGAAAAAAATGTACACTTTATGATTTTTTCTTCGAACGCATGTTCTATTGTGCGAAGTTTCAAAAGGATTGCTTATCTTATCTTGGACACACTGTATATCACTGGAGCAAAGGTTCATTTCTTCCCTTGTGTGGTTAATGCGGAAGGAAATTAATACATTTGCTCCCTAGATATACAGGGTGCCCGGATTTCGTAGGGACAACATGGGTAACTTTTGTATTTGAAGAGATAGAGAAATGGTTAAATTAGCAAAAAGGTGCGGGTTTGAGAGCTCATTAAGAATCCATCTTCAAATTTTACTTGTCATGGCCCACTTGTCTAAAATTTAAAAAAAGAACAAAATCTCCTAATTTCTTTTATATGCCGTAACTTTTTTGTTACTTAAGATATTGAGATGCGATTTGAACTAATTTGCATGGTAATTTAAATACTTTTATTGGCATTTGATAAAACCAATTTTATTTGTGTTAATTTTTAGTAATCTAACCTAACCTCAAAATTGTAAATTGGTACCCTGAAATTTTTTTGGCCCTTTTAAGAGAGGATTTTTTTCTGAATGCAGTGATTTATTACATGATATGGAAACTTCTTCAAAATTTTGAAAAACTGAGTTTATTCTTTTTACAGGCAGAAATCACTAGTGCCATGATCACAATAATTTTGTTTTTTATTTATTACGTTATCTGTAAAATTATGTTTAGAAACAAAAAGCACTCTTATCATCATACGTGCCTTCCAGTAGTGTCAGTGTGTTCCGTATGTTTGACGTATAAGTGCTACGTTCTTGTAGCACTTGATATACGCACAAAATATCGAGAGATCCAAAAAAAACTGTTCCTCGGCGGGCTGTGGAAATTCAACGTATGAATAATATGTTGGTGACACTGTACGTCCATGTCAAATTCGAGGTTAGCAGGTTAGGATTTGCGTCATTTTGTGTCATAACTGACGGAAAACCTAACCTGATAACTTCGAATTTGACATTGACGTACAGTGTCACCAACATATTATTCATACGTTGAATTTCCACAGCCCGCTGAGGAACAGTTTTTTTTGGATCTCTCGATACATCATATTTTCAAAATTTTCCGTTATAAGTTGAAGTAATAACACTCACACTAACAGGCACGTATGATGATAAACCTGCTTTTTGTTTCGAAACATAATTTCACAGATAACGTGATCAACAAAAAACAAAGTTATTGTGATCATAGCACTAGTGATTTCTGCCTGTAAAAAGAATAAACTCAGTTTTTCTAAATTTTGAAGAATTTTCCATATCATGTAATACATCACTGCATTCAGAAAAAATCCTCTCTTAAAAGGGCCAAAAAAATTGCAGGGTACCTATTTAAAATTTTGAGGTTAGGTTAGATTACTAAAAATTAACACAAATAAAATTGGTTTTATCAAGTGGCAATAAAAGTATTTAAATTACCATGCAAATTAGTTCAAATCGCATCTCAATATCTTAAGTAACAAAACAGTTACGGCATATAAAAGAAATTAGGAGATTTTGTTTTTTTTTAATTTTAGACAAGTGGGCCATGACAAGTAAAATTTGAAGATGGATTCTTAATGAGCTCTCAAACCTGCACCTTTTTGCTAATTTAACCATCTCTCTATCTCTTCAAATACAAAAGTTACCCATGTTGTCCCTACGAAATCCGGGCACCCTGTATAAATATCTATTTTTTCACGTCTGGGAGCAAAACACAGTTTCTACGATACTAAAACCCTGAGAGAAATAATGAATTACTCTCTAGAGGAGAGAAATTTCCCTAGGGAGTTTTCATTATGACTGAGCAACAAGAGCTCACAATCAAATTCGAGGTTAGCAGGTTATGTTTTGCGTCAGTTTGTGTCAAAACTGACGCAAAACCTAACCGGATTCATTATGACAAGAGCTCACAATTATGTCAAATTCGAGGTTTTCAGGTTAGGTTTTGCGTCAGTTTTGATACAAACTGACAAAACCTAACCTGCTAAGCTCGAATTTGACATAATTGTGAGCTCACTTACAATGCCATCAACTTTAAAATTTACCATAGGCTACTAATTTTAAAATAATTGTAACTAAAATGTTAATCAATGACGTTTAAAAAATAGGTTTTTCGTTTTAAATCTTCCTGCAACGTGAAAAAAATAGTAGGTATATGCAGCTTGGAGAGAATGCTATTTTGCTTCAGTGCAATTTCGCCTCGAGTCAGAAATTGCCCCTCAGCAAAATAACGCATTTCTCTCCCTCATTGCATAATCTACTATTACGTAAAGATGAATCTAAAGAGAATCTATATTCTAATTAGATATTAATTATGGAAGTTATAAAACACTTTTTGTAGTACTCTTGCTGTTGTAGTTATATGTATATAAAAAAATATACTAATTCTGCATTATTTTGTTTTACATTGGGCATATAGTTATGTATATTTATTACATTGTCTATTACATAAGATTTTAATAAAAGGGAATTATTAATAGTATTAAATTTAAATTTCCCGCTTTCAGTACATTTTGTAGGGCTTCCGCAATTTTTTCAGTACGTTTTTAAAAGGAGTCGCGGCAACACTGTTGAGTTCCTGTGGTTCACTGAATCCTGCATTTAACACACGTGCTCACGCAGAGACGCTGACCGCAGACAACGGCGAAACTAACCTAAAATTCATACTAGAATGGAAAAATGTAAGTATATTAAAAATTGTAGTAATATATCTATGTATGTATTACCGTTTTCGTAATACCTACATGTTATTGTACTATATCAGTACTTTATTTATGGTATTGTCTGCTTGATAGCAATAACAGCCGCGGCCATTATAACCGTTACTTCACTACCAAATTATGGGAACTGTTTTAATTTATTTGAGAACGAAATTGTAAACATTCGTCGCAACATTAGGTACCAAGTTACGTGCGGGACTCAGGTTACTAGTAAATTTTATTTATACAGGGTTAGCCATGATTGGGTTACTTTTGACCAAAAGTTAAATGAAACCCAAACTACAAAGAACGCCTATCACTTGATACAATATTTAATATGAATAATAAATTGCACGGCTTCCTGGATTAATACGAAACTAAACGTGTTTAGTCTCGTATTAATCCAGGAAGCCGTGATAAATTGAATCAAAGTCCCCAATTTTCTGTTTACATGTCATTGGTCGTTGGGGACTTTGATTCAATTTATTAATCATATTAAATAGTGTATCAAGTGATAGGAGTTCTTTGTATTTTGGGTTTCATTCAACTTTTGGTCAGAAGTAACCCACTCATGGCTAACCCTGTATTAAAATCACATATTTGAAAATTGGCCGCTTTTAGTAGATACTACGAAAACTGTTTAACAACCTAACGGCTGATATTACATATAACTGACTCGAATAATCTATTAGCCTCGGCCACAAAATATATCCTCATCCGTTATGTGCTCAATATCGGCTTTACCTAATAAGACAGTATAAATAACAATGATATCGAGCAATTATTCCATGTCATAGATATATCAGTCGGAATGAAACGCAAGTGCACCTCAGCAAGTCAGATCAAAAGTTCGAAGATTAAACATTTTCAAGAACCTCAGATCAATATAGTCGATCTTTCTGACTGCACGTTGCTTCATGTGCTTCAATTTTTGGATGCTACCAGCCTTTATCAGCTTGGAGAGTAAGTATTTCTGTATTTTTTTTATTTAACACCTTTTAAATACATTTTGACAGGACATGTACGCGTTTTCAATATCTGGTTCAAGATGAATCACTGTGGATACATGTAGAGGGAAGGAGTCAACCCAATAATGCTGACAAGTTAGCATTTTGTTGGCAAAACGTTCATAAAAAAACTCGACATTTACTTCTTGCCGGCAGCCAAAGGAGCGAAGTTGTGCTTTCATTAGAAATCCTTATCGGTTCAGAAAAGTTGGATCATTTGACTGTGTTAGCACTGGAACACCAATGCATAAATTATGTAAGTTGGTTCAGCAGATTTTAAGTTTGTACTAAATTTGGATTTTCAGTGTGAGCTGGCACAGTTTCCGAATACAATCGAGGAGCTGAGTTTTAAACATTCATATATATCCCATCATGATCGATTTTTCCGTTCTTCAGAAGTCAGTATGTCTAATTTGAAGGTAAAAACTAGCCATGTATCTAATTGTTTTTCAAGTGTAAGATTCTAGACTTTAATTTTGGACCACTGTCAGTGGTTTGAAGGTGGAAGCTTAAAGTATTTTCATAAATATCCAAAGTTAGAGATACTCTCCCTGTACATGTGTAAGAAACTTTCTGACGAAGACATTGAAAATATCAGTATACGGGGACAGTTTATATTTAATAGCCTTAGAGTGGTCGATTTGCGTTTTACAGGTAAGTCGTTGGCTTGTGATTGTCGCAAAAATTGTGTTCTATCTCGTAGGTGTTGGTCATTCGTTCATCAAAGAGTTTGATGCTAATCCGTCTATACAAATAATATATTTCCAATGCTTTGCTTCAACCTACCGTCTAGAGCGTTACAAACGGAAATTGGATATCATAAGAGGGGCAGTGATAAATGAGCATTCCTATGTGTCTGACGATGAAGCCAATAATGATATGTCAAGACACTCATTTTACAAGCGATTTCAAACTTCTGAATTGATCAAGTACAACTCTTATACAATAAAAGACGACGACATGGGTGTATTCATGCGTTTAAAAAAAATTGGCAGCAGTAGAACTAGGCCTGAAAGCTATTTATATTCGTATCCTTACGAAGATTGCACATGCGGATTTTCTAATAAATCGTCGGAGACTTGTGGTACGTATTTGACTTAAAAAAATTTTTTTTACTATCATGACTAAAGTGGCAGTTTTTAACCATTTCTAATGTCAAAAGTGACTTTGGATTACTAGACAGTGACTGCTATGATCTAAGTTCTTCAAATAATTATGGTACTTCTGTTATGATTGTAAAAAAATAGTGAATGTAATTAGTGCAGAAAGTGTGTTTATGGCACTTGGAATTTTCATGCAGCCTGCCATAAACACAAAGTTTGTAAATAATATTGGTTTTACATTGTATCACAAATGTAATAACTTAAGATGTCATGGATGTCTGTTCAACTCCATTCTTCGATTATAGATTTTTTGCATGATTGAGCTTTTTGGTTCATTTATCGTATGAGTTTCCATGACAGTAAGTAGCATTTATGGAAACTGAATGGTAAGTAATTACTTACCATTCAGAGAAAGGTAAATAATTACTTATCATTCGGAAATGTCAATAAATTTGACACAAGTGTTAAAGGACAAATGTCATTTTTGCCAATACAACATTATAACATATATTAGACAGCTTGCGATCTGACAGAACATACAATGTAACTTTTAACATTATTTTTTACGCTAGGAGAGACAATTGTGTTAAATGTATGCAGGCATAACCGTAGAGCTCTCAGGTGAGATTTGAATTGTATTATCCAAAGCTGTCAAAGGTAAAAAAATGTCTTACGTTTCCCAACAGCTAAGAAAATTGTATTTCCAAGGAGTTATATATTTCGAAGATTATATTATAATTGTCCATATTACAAGATTGCAGAAAAGTACAAGTAGCTCTTTTTAAAACAGAAATATAATTATTTTTGTTGATGACATTTATTGAAAATTTACAATCTTCTTCATTGTGAGTATTGAGTAAGTGGGTTATAAGTCCTTGGCTTGAAACAGAAACGCCCATTGGCATTTCTCTTTATCTATCACTATTCCTTAATATTGTTGAGGAAAATATTCTGGCCAGGATTTGATAAGTCTTCTGTTGTGCGGTCGATTCCTATATAGGTTTTCTATAAGATCGTAATTAGTAGAGACGGTTTTTATTTCTTCCGTGATGTATGGGATCTATAGGTCTTGATGCAGCATTAAACTGCTAACGTACTATGGTGCGTTTACAATCACACGAAGTGTTTTGTTTTGGAATGTTTGTATTGTTTTTAAGCGAGTAGGTTTAGCACAACCCAGGCCATATGACCACATAGGTTTCCCCATGGTCTTGTAAAGTAGGATTTTATTCTTAGTGGCTAGTTTTCATTTTTGGCTCATTAGTCAATACATTTATCTGAGCTTAAGATCCAGTTGTCTTTGTTTCGTCTGTATGTGTTTCTGCCACGTTAGCCATTGATCAAGGTGCAATCCTAGGTATTTGACATCTGATTTTGAAAGCACTGGGGCTGCGTTAATGGTTACAGGAGGACAGATTTCGGTACGAGTAGTAAATGTTACTTGGACAGATTTCGGTACGAGTAGTAAATGTTGGACAGATTTAGATTGGTTTATTTTAATTTGCCATTTATTGTACCATTCGTTAAGCAAGTTTCAGAAGGAGGTAGTAGTTGTTGTTAAGCATATTTTTGAGTTTATAGAGTAGGCCCGTGTGCCACACTTTATTAAACGCTTGTGACACATCTAAAAACACTCCGTTGCAGTATTTCTTGTCCTCAATGCTCTTGGATATTTGATTGACTATTCTATGGGCTTGGTGTATTGTTGACATATTTTCTTGAAAACCAAACTGGTAATTAGGCAGTAAATGTTTTAGTTGATAGTCATCCTGTATTCTTTTGAATAGCAGAGTCTCAAATATTTTACTAGGAATTGGCGGAGTAGGCTTATTGGTCTGTATGACGATGTATCATTATTATGTCTGCATACTTCCATATTATAGGAAAGTAGCAGAGACTTAGCATTCGGTTAAAGAATGATTGTGAGGGGAACGACAATTTTGCGGGGTAGCATTTTCAGGATTTGTCCGGTTATTAAATCATATCCCGGAGCTTTGTGTTGGTTTAACTTGACTATTTCAGCTTTCACTTCTGCCGGGCTTACAGGCCTTATTGGTGGTGACATCTGACATTTGGAGTACCAGGTGTTGGTTCTGCTGCCTGAAAGACGTTGGATAGATGTACCACGAAGTTATTGGCTTTTTCTTTGTTGGTGCGAGCCCATTCGTTGTTGGGTTTTCGTATCGCAGAATTTGGCGGCGTGGGTCTTTTGAACTTCTTGGTGGCTTTCCATAGACTGTGGTCATTTGCGGATAATTTCTGAGTGTACGTTTCAAAGGTTGAGTTTTGGGCTTCTTTGAGTGCCGTAGTAGTTGTCTCGAGAGCCTTCTGTAGTAATGTAGATCTTCAACTAAGCAAGTGAAGTACTGAATGGCAGCATCTAGATCTGCCGGATCTTTGATACGTATATTGAGATTTTATTTTCTCATCTATGTGCTTTTTAAATATTTCCCAGCTAGAGTATCTCGTTGTTAGCTTTGGGTGTGCGAGTTTGTTTATAACTGCAGTGCTCACACTTAAGATGACAGGGGTGTGGTCTGATGATGGATTGTAATTTGAGTATACTAAACAGTTTTGTGTTGGTATGCCGTTGGTTATAAGGAAATCCAGGAGATCCGGCAGATTTCTCGGGTCTGTCGGCCAGTAGGTAGGTTCTCCGTTAGATAGATGGGCGTAGTTGTTGTCGATTAAGGCCCGTAGAAGGTTGCAGCCCTTAGTAGTGATAAGTCTTGATCCCTAATGGGAATGTTTAGCATTCCAGTCTCCCCCTGCAATAATGCTATTACCAAGAGTTTGAAAGAATCGTTTATATTCGTCAGCAGGTATGTTGTGGCTAGGTGGACAGTAGACAGATGTTGCTGTCAGGTTACACTTTTCGGTGTTTACCTGTAGGCATGTTGAGTTCTTCGATCTCAATAATGACACGGCCCAATCCCAAAAGTCGTTTGTTGCTTAACAAAAATTTATTTTTAAAACTTACAATTTTTACATAAGAAAATAATAATAATAATAATAATGAACTTTTATTTTCGGTCTAGACATAAACAAATAGTAATGACAATGAAAATAGTTACATATTACATTAGTTAAAAAAATATATTGTTGAGCAAAAAGAGTAAAAATTAAAATAGTAATGAACTAAAAATGTATAATAACATTAGACCAAAAATCGCAAGGCAGAGTTCAGTAATGTAGTGAAACTACTACTGATCTCCCACTCAAACCTTGTAATCAACATTAAAACTATGTCGTGCAAACGCGAAAAAACAAAATACATAATTTACAAAAAAATAATAATAATCAACTTGCAACACACTAACATGGGAATTTAACTGCATTAGACATTTAACTTTATCGACTCTATTGACTCTCGAAAAGATGACGGCGCATATGTTTTTTAAACAAAATTACACTAAGGCTCTTAAAATCAGCAGGAACAGCGTTATAAAGTTTATAAGCACAGTAAGAAAAAGAACGTTCGAAAAAAACAGTTGTGTGAAGTGGAGGAGTGATCAGACCTTTGTTTCTAATATTTCTAATATCACTCTTGCTTTGCACAAGACGCATATTTCATACGTTTGAAAAAAATACAATAGCTAAGATGTGGCTATGATGCAATACTTTTGTTTTGCAGAATGCGATAACAGAACTGAGCCATAACATAGGGTGAAACCCATTATCGCTTTTCGAAGAACTGGATCCTACAGGAAGCCGCTGGATTCTAAGAAAAACGGAGTTGCTTATAATGCCCACTAGTTCGCGCTCACTTTGGTGATTACAATGTAGTAATTCTACAGAGTGCTAGAGAGAGCTAGAGAAAGCGGCCTACTAAGAAATTTAACTGACCACTATTTCCCTAGAAAACCTTTGTTATTTCAGTTAAATTTTATTAGGAGATGAAAAGGACCAGTCCTAAGAATATACTCTTAAATTTTGGTTTGATATTCTTGTGAAACAAATTCGTAATAAACCTGAAATACATGCATTAAATCAAATATACGGTCAAAATTATTCGCTATAAATGTGAATTCGCTCTAACCGTGATCTTTAAAAGCAAGTTCTACTGTATTTTTAGAACGTTCTCTGGTATATTTGTTAGTGTTGTTCTTCTATAATTAGTGCATTGTTTTCTATCTCCTTTTTTATACATTGCCAATATTATTCCATTCTTTGGTATTTGTTTCTTTATCGTTATATCATTTAATAAGTAGGTATAATAGTTTTTCTCTTCCCGCGTCTTCCATATATTTTAACATCTCTGCTGTAATGTCATCTAGGCCTGAAGCATTTTCTCATTTTAAACTGTTAATAGGTAGTGTGAGCTCTTCTATTGTTATTGGTTGTATATTGATCTCTTCATTATATCCTATTTCTATTTCTTCATCTTTCTCTTCTTCATGGTTTATCTCTAGTAATTCTTGGAAATACTTCCTCCATCTTTCCATTATGTCATTTTCTCCTGTTAGTATATTTCTCTTTTTATCTTTTATTTTCTTTTGTCATGGTGTCTTTTCCTCAGCTGTTTTAATGTGGTATAGAATAGCATCTGGTTTTATTAATAATTTTCTTTCATTTTATGTCAAAATTCTTCCCATGTTTGTTATTTAGCATTTTGAATGATTTGTTTAACGTCATTTCTAGCAATTTTATATGTATTGTAATCCTCTTTCCCAGTTTGTAAGTATCTTTTCCGTTTCTCTTTCTCTTTTTTTAACTTTAAGTTGTATGTGTAGTGTCCACTACCTACTTTTCTTTTGCTGCTTCAAGTATATTTTCTTTAAATTGTTTCCGTTTAATTTCTATTCCTATTTTTTCGTTTAGTTCCTGTTCACATCGCAAAACAGAAATGTGTGTAACATAAAGTCTTTCTGAAGGAGGATGCAAGAAATACTTTAGGTTCCCACGCAATGAACTGAGGCGTTTGAATTCAGCATTAGGGCTACCTGAAAATTGCAGAATTTTAAGTGGAAGTAAATTTTTTTTCTTTGAAGGACTGTTGCTGCGGGTAATGCGTTACCTAAATAGACTAGTGGAACTCGAACTCATGCTCTGCAGGGATATTGGCACGGTATCTCTATTCTCGAATAGCGAATTGGGTGAATCAGTTCATTTATAGAAGATTTCCACACCTTTTGGTTTCACATCATAGTCATCGGCGGTTAACTACTTTTTGTTTGCAAAGATTTGCCAATGCAATTCGTATCTCAGGTTGTGCATATGGAAATATTGTGGGATTTATTGAATAAGACAATAAGACCAAAATATAACCAAGAAAAATTCTCTGTCGGAAACAAAAAACGTGTTCTGAAATACTTTTATGATTTCAAATGGAATTTTGGGACGTTTGGACGAACCAGCTGTTAGCAGGCGACATTGATTAAAGATATCATTTATATACAGGGTGGGAAAATTTCGATGTTTTCATAGGGAATCCCCATAACTATAGGAGATATGGAATTAATGGACCCCCATTTTCAATCTCTTTTTTCTAGTCTTTTATATTCGAGTTATAAACAAAGGTTCGATTTTGTTTTGAGACTATGTCGCGCTTATTTATGAAATTAGGGGAAAGTGATTGTTATGTTCTTCAGGCACTTTTTTGATAAGATTCCAGTGGCGTAGTCAGTTTTTCAGAAAAAGTTTCTAAGTTTAAGCTATAACATAAAGATTTCTTTTTTATGGAATTCATGGTTGGCTGTACTACAAGAAAGATGATTTTTTTCCCATTTCAGTGATATATCATACGGGATCGATTTAATATTTTCACTACTTAATAGCAAAATTATTTGTATTATCTGTAACCTCTTGTTACCTTAGCGGTGTAAAGACTGGTGCTTCGTACGCTAGCATCTAGCAGTGCAATGCTCAACTTGCCCCGGATTTGGGTTACAGAGTTGGAGCGCGTCTTTTGTGCTTTGTGTGAGCTGTGTGTCTTGGTGATGTGTTGACCTTATTACTCTTAGGTTTGTGGTGCTGAGTAGAGCACAGTTAATTTGGTGTCAACTGTGAATGGTCTAACCGAGCTCGATTTCGGTCGCCAAGGACGCAAAAAAAAATCTAGCCGCCGTGGGATTTGAATCGAAGACTTGCTTAATGCAAGCCTAGCGCCTACCCAACTGCGCTACGTGATAAAAACAAAGTATCTGTCTTTGCGTTGTTACAATACCACCGGTTGAATGACAGAATTAATCACGTTTGATTGTCACTTATAATATTATACAATGTCGATCATACATTTGGACACATGGAACATTGTTTCATTATCCATTTATCAGAAAATTTTATTCTTGATAAGGCTCTGCATCTTCTAAAATTAAAAATGCTCTTTTGCATATGGCAGAGGTTCGAAAATATGAAATGGCTCAAGAATAAAATACCTTTATTTGTCAAAATACACAAAAAGGAAATATTTGTTATAACATTTCTATTAAAAATTATAATCAATTTGAATTGTTATTGATGTTTGGATCATTTGTTAAATTAAATACCTTTTTTTTGACACGAGATTTTTTAACACTTTGCTAAGTGAGAAAAACTCAAGTTTGACAGTACACATTTATCATATATGTTGATAACTTAACTTTAAAGTATTTAATTTGGTAATACACAGGGTGCTAAGAATTCAATTCTAAGCACCTTCTTTAAATAACGTTTTTATCTATTTGGAAAAATAAGGGTACTTTATTGTTGAACCATTTTTGTATTTTTAAACCTCCCCGTATACAGAAAAATATATTTAGATGTTGGCAAGTGCATTCTTAGTTTGAGAAGATGCAAGAACTTTTATCGGGAATAACATTTTCTGTTAAATGAATAATAAAAAAATTCACGTGTTCAAATTTATGAGTGACACTGTATGTTATATTATATATTATGATATATATCACTAGAATTGGAAAAAAATGTTCTTCCTCAGGATGCTCCAGACAACTATTGTTTCCATTAAAAAAAATACACTTTATGGTATAACTCGTATTTTCTTTACTTCTTTTGGAAATCTGACTACGCCACTGCTTTCGTAGTGCCTGAAGAACGTAAAAATTACTTTTCTCTACTTGTATAAATAAGTCTTGTTGTTGTCTTTCACTAGTTCTAATATGGCATTCATTAATCTCTGCATCTCCAAAAACTCTTATTGGCAGAATAGCGATTCTTTCCCCATTCGCTTTTCTTTAGCAAGCTCAATTTCAAGACGTCTATTCTCTGTTTGCTTATTTTCTATTTCTGCTTCCAACTAGAAACATTACTCAGTGGCAAGCATTCTGGCTACTGATCTAAGGGTCGAGAGTTCAATCCCGATCCCAGTGAGGTTTTTCAAAAATTTCAAAATGCAGATAAAACATCTACAGAACGCCATGATTCGGAAGTGATGTAAAGCCGTGGGTCCCATGTTACTACGATGTGTAGCATATAAAAGATCCCTTGGTAGGGTTGGAACTCCCTAGTCTCAGCAAAATTCTAAATAGGACTAAGGTACCTGGTATTCTGCATGCCTAGACCTTGTCCACGGAGTTGGCAAAAGGGGCCTATGAAGGCCTACTTGCTTAACTTGAGTCTTCCGACAAATATTTGCTACTACTACGATGACATTTTTAATAAAATCACCGTAACAATATCATTCTAACGTTTACAGTGTCATGCGTTTGCATTACAATTTTTTTGCAAACTATTTTGACCAGAACATGAGAATGTGAAAATTTCAAGTACTATTGACTGCACATTCCTACGGTTCATGTTTTACGTTGGGTTCCATCTTACGTTTCGTGAGATTGCAAACTGTTTATTATAATAAAAATTAGTATTTGAGTTATTCTAATCATGCGAAAAATTCTATACGCATCGTGAATGGTATGGTTTACCAAGTAAACCGTCCTTACCGTTTTTGATGTTTAATATACTCAGTTGTTACCCAGATAAAAAATGTGATAGAGGGAATGTTAATGAGAGCAATAATAATAATAATAATATAATCTTGTCGCAAATTTGTCTAAAGACAATTCTTTAGCCAAAATACACTTGTAGACAAAGATTAAAGCTACTGTTGCGAGAAATTAAGACCACTTAAGTACAAATATTTGCATTTATTTTTTGCCATTTACAGAACAACTTATGTCTTATAAGGTTATTTACTAACTACTAAATTCTCAGCTCAGTTTGACCAAGAAAACTCGTTGGGCGTTCTCAACATTTCTAATAAGGCTATTAGAGCAGCTCTAATTTTTGACTTTTAAATCCGTACATGAACGTGACAATTCATAATCGCTCTATACTGCTATGTATTCTACAAGTTTGTAGGTTTCATACGCCAAAATTTGTCAAGCAGTCGACACCTCGCAATTGATCTCTAATAGAGTTTACAACTCAACTAAAGGAATTTGCTCCAACCGGCACTTATTTCTAAGCCTAATTTTTATGACCGAGTTGCAATAGTTACACTTCTGATCATGTACTAATAAATCTAGCTTCGCCCAATTTTTCGGTTTACTCAGTAAACCCTGTATAAATTTACACTTGTATTTCAATGAGATTCAAATACGTCCATCTTCCCAGAGAAAGGCACGTTCTAGATACCGGCTTTCAGATGACTCTTGTAACTTTAATATGATCATTTTGCCTCCGAAATTCTACCTTAGAAATATTTACGATACAAATTGTTTATGGCAAACTACAGTCTATTCGTACAACCGTGTATAGTTTATTTTCACACAAGAACGCAAATCGTAACAAGCTATACGTTTCTGAAAGAAATTGAAGCTGTTCATATGAACGGAGGAATGGAGGATTAATGTACATTGTCTTCACTGTTTCATGTTTTTATAGGTCGTGGTGCTTCTTTGCTTTAAATACTGTTTTTCTCCATGCTTTGCTATTTTGTATTATTTCTTCCCAGTTCTTTATTTTCATTTTCTTGATGTTTGCTTCTATTTATTCTTACCATCTTAATTTATCAAACAAGTAGAGACACTCATGCCAAATGTTGAAACCTGTCTAGAGTGCCTCAGAACAAAGTTCTACCAATCAGAGCCAGTTACTGGCTCTGTTACCCGGATGTGGTCAGAGCCAGTATATATGTATGTGCCACCACGTTTGTCATGTTTACTCCTCTGATATATGCGTCACTTTGAGGTTTCTAGCACAATTCCGTCAACGTGACGTCTGTTGGCAATCCAAAACTTTACTTAAAATTGGCAAGACTGTAAGCCTATGTCAAATTCAAGGTTATCAGGTTAGGTTTTGCGTCAGTTTTGACACAAACCTACGCAAAACATAACCTGCTAAGTAGTAAAGTTTTAGACATAACTCAATCAATTATTGCAGAGCAAAGAATGGCGGTACTCTCCTATAATATATACTGATTCTGGATATGGTCAGAGCCAGTAGATATAGAGAGTACCGCCATTCTTTGATCCGTGAAAATGCCGCTATCGCCGCCATTTTTGTTCCCACCAGCAATGACTGAATGAGGTATGTCTAAAATTTTACTTGAAATTGGCAAGACTGTAAGTCTATGTCAAATTCGAGGTTAGCAGGTTATGTTTTGCGCCAGTTTGTGTCAAAACTGACGCAAAAACTAACCTGCTAACCTCGAATTTGACATAGACTTACAGTCTTGCCAATTTTAAGTAAAGTTTTGGATTCCCAACAAACGTCACGTTGACGGAATTGTGTTACAAACCTCAAAGTGACGCATATGTCAGAGGAATAAACATGGCGGACGTGGCGGTACTCTCTATATCTACTGGCTCTGGATATGGTTACAGTGACTATATAAGGACAGTGTGGTCAATTTTGGTCATGTTTCTGATTGGTTGTTTTAAAATCGGCCATTAAGAGTCGTTTCACGAAATTACACATAGTCACACAAAATTGCTTCTAAGTCCTTTATTATTGAAAGTAGCCCCAACATGAAGTGGAATGAAATAATCACCATAAAATTATACAGTGTTCCGTCTAAGCGAATGCCAAATTTTCGTTTGCATAAGTAAATGTCAACGAGTTAAAGTAAAATACTTTTTGCGAAAACTGCGCATTAGCCCAAATCAAAAGCTATAATATACTATATAAATGTCTTAATGACACAGATTATTGCATCAAATTAAAGACGTAACACTGAATATTATATTCCTCTAAATTAACTGGTGGTATAAATCGAACGGTTTGATTATGAATATCCAAAAAATCAGTTTTTGTTGAGCTTTTGAACGTAGTCTCTGTGTCGACCAATGCAAAATGTTGTAAATTCTCGTTTTTTATGTACAAAAACACAATAAAAAAGATAACAAAGGACACATTGACCTATATTCCGATATTAGGTTGCTCTTTAACAAGGATTTTTAATCGCTGGCAGCGATTCTTTACGTTTCACGTCGTCTCTTGCCGTTTCATTCTGTTTAAGTAATATTATTGACTTTATTGTAAAATTAATGTTACACTGCACATTTGACCACCTCACATTGCGCACATTTTCTCGATCGTGGGTATACAGCGCTCTGCAAAGCATCTCCGAATTTCACATATGTCCAGTCCGTATAAAATGACGTTTATGTCACAATTTAGCAGGGTGACGTTTGTCTTACAATTTAGCAGGCCTTGCACAGCACAATACCTAAGGGCGTGGCTGGTTGTTGTGGAGACGACTCTTAATGGCTGCCTTTTTTAAAATTGACCACACTGTCCTTATATAGCCACTGTAGATATGGTAAATTAGTGACGCTATCTGTTGGTAATATCGGAAAGTACCCCCCGGGAGCCGTTCAAGGTCATTCAAATCGGTATTTTGACATCAAAGGAACCGACGCTGATTGTCTCTACTTGTTTGATTTATGTACGCTGGTATTTTTTCCTTTCTAGTCATGTGTTCCTACCATCTAATTCTTTGTGCCTTATGTACTCTTACTATGTTTTCGCTGTTTAGTATTTTGTCAATCTCGTGATTCACTAGTGGCCTTATATCATCCTCATGTTTTATTTTTGGTCCCATGATTGTTCTGATAATTCTTCTTTCAAAAATTCTCAATTGTTCCTCTTCTTTTTTTGGTTACGTTTGTTTTTTCTGTCGAGTACATTAGAATTGGTTTTATCATTGTCTTATATACTTGTTTTCTTGTGCTTGCACTTAGCTTCTTGTCTTTCAGTATACTTTTGTTGGCGTACAGGGCTTTGTAGATTTGCTGAATTCTATGTTTTGTGTGTAATCTTTCATTTCTTCTATGTATTAGGAATCCTAGATATTTGTATGTTTCTATCTTCTCGAATTGGTACTTATCGATTTTTATTTCTCTCAATGTTTTTTATTTTCTGTTACAATGCATGTATTTTGTTTTAGTTTAATTTATTTCTAGGCTTTTTTCCTTTGATATTTGTGCTATTATCATGGAAGTACTTTCTAGTTCCTCTTTTATTCTTGGTATTATTGCAATACTGTCTGCGCAAGCCAATATATTTGAACTGATTTGCTGTTAATTGTCCCATTCTGTTTTGTCTCTTTACTGATGCGTCTAGTATTAAGATAAATACAAAGCCAATAAAGCATCGCCTTGTCTTGCGCCTTTATTTACTTCAAAATCCTTTGTTGGTCCTTGGCTAACGAGTACTGAAGCATGTGATTTCTTCGTAGTCATATTAATTTGTTTTTGTGCTTTTAGTTCTTCAATAATTTCCGCCCTTATTATTAGACTATCGAAAGCTTGTTTATAGCCTAGAAATAAAATGTGTAAGTCTATATCATGTTTGTAACATTTCTCAGTGGTTTGTCTGATTGTGTGTATGGCATCTATTCATAATTTGTTTCTATATCCTAATTGACAATCTCCTAAGAATGTTTCCCTGTGTTTTGTAAGTTTATTTTTTATTATCATTAGAATCTTGTAAATAATATTTAATAAGGTGATTGATCTATAATTCCTGCATTTGGATAGATCTCTTTTTTTTGGTATGGGCTTATTTAGTCCTGTTCTTCAATCTACTGGCATTTCTTCGTTTGTCTATATATTTTCTATTAAATTATGAATTCTGTGCTGTAGTTCTTTCCCTCCATGCTTTGTCAGTTCAGCACTTATCTTGTCACTTCCTGCTGCTTTTTTTAATTTTCATCTTTGTTATATGTTCTTTTACTTCTCCAAATTCTGGTATTCTCTGTAGGGTTCCTAGTTGATTATTCGGTTCTTTTTTCTCTTCTGTTAAGTTACTATGTTCTTCTTTATATAGGTTGCTAAAGTAATTTTTCCTTTATCTCTTTTCTATTTCTTCAAATGTTCCATTATTTCTTTCATTTTGGTTTTTCATGTATTGGACCATCAGAGTCCTTGAGTTCTTCGTTCTATTTTTTCCAATGTTTTATCTATCCATAGTTTTTCTTCTTTTGGCACATTTTGTTTGCTTCTTTTCTTTTTCTTGATAGTCTGTCTTGTCTTGTTCTTCCATTGCACTGAGCCGCTTCTTTTTAGCATTATTTTTAATTTTATACTATTTTCACACTCTTTGTCAAACCAGCAGTTTTTGAACTTTTTGTGTCGAATCCAATAGCCTTATTTGCCGCTTCTACTATCGCGTTCTTGATTTTATTCCAATCTTCTTCTATACTGTATGTCTTGTTTCCATTTTCACATTTGTTTTTTATTTCCTCTATATTTTTCTGCTATAATTTCTTCTTCTAGTTTTTCTGTGTTCCATTTTTACTTTGACACGAAGTGTACGAAGTATTGAAATTCCCTCATATCGAAAACCACTTTGAGTCAAATATCTCTAAAATTCGAGCCAACCGACTAATGAACCCAGTATATCAAATCTTCGTCTCGGCGGTGCGGATCTTTTGGTGAGGATCCCAGCCCACTAGATCAATCCCCCGTATTGGGGGGTGCCTAAACGTGCTGTGCGGGGGATGTATGTTCGTATGTGAACACGATTCCGGTCGCCAGGAACCTTCCTGAAGTCTTGGATCGTTTTCATACGATAGGTCCTCCGAAAATGAAGGCAACATCAACTTTTGAGCTATGGTCGTCGGCAAAAAAAAATTTTTTTGTTTTTGTTTTTGATAAATAACTGGTTCATAGCATTTCATTGATGCTGAGTATCGAAGTATTCTTGGAAAGCACGGAAGGGCGCTTTTCTTGGGTGGGGGGTACCGTATAGTTTTATTTTTTTTTTCTTTTCAGTTTTTTTATTTTTACTCCGCTTATCACTAGAAAATGGTCCGAGTCTATATTTGCATCTCTGTACGATTTAACATCATTAATGGATTTGCAGTGGTCAATTTGATTGCCACTTTTTTCATTTCGGTGCATCCATGTACTTTTATGTAGTCGTTTATGTATAAATTTAATACTCATTATGTACTACTAGATTGCATAACACTTGTCCATTGTTATTCGTTTTTGTATGTACTGTTTGTTTCCATGCTACTTCTTCTAACCAATCTTCTTTTCCAATCTGCGTGGTCTCCTATTATCATTACTAAGTCTTGCTTTGACACTTTTTTAAGAGTTTCATCGAGTTTGCCATGAAAAGTGTGTTGTTCGTTTTCTTTTGCTGTTTCCGTTAGCGCATATACGTCTATGGTAAATAAGTTATGAGATTTGTTCTTAATTCGTATATATGATTTTCTTTGGTTAATGGCAAGACTTTGTATTTTCTCAGCTCGTTTGCTACTTCTTACAATTTTCCTGATTTTAGTAGCATTTTCACGTTCCATGATCCTATTCTTCTCTGTTGATTTTTGCATCTTGCTCTTTTCTGTCTTTTAAGTAAATTTTCCTTTACTTCCTTTTATGCTCATGTTCTTAGTCATTGTGGTCATCAGTTTTACCTCTTTGTTCGATATTGTCTAGTTTTTTGTTATTTGTGATTTTTAACATTTTTTCCCTTTGATCGTTTGTTTTTGGTGACCTTTCGCAACTGTCCATGTTCTGCTCTATGTTCTTGTTTCTTGTTCTTCTGGTTCTTCTTTTTGCAATGTCCTTGTGTCTTCGACAGTGTATTTTTCTACGTTTAATATTAGTCTGTTGCAGTTAATTTTTGCTACAAATTTTTATTTTACGCTTCCTTTATGTGTACTATGAGTTCTTTTCTTTGTGCTTGTAGTTTTTTGGTGTAATCTTCATTAATGTATGCCTTTGTTCCTTTAAGCTTACCTGTTGCTTTCAGTATTTCTGTTCTTTCGTTTCTGTTTCTCATTTCAATGAATATTGGTCTTACTTTATTCTCTTATTCTTCTATATCATGTATCGCTTCTTCTACCTTTACTGCTACCTCTAATTTTTATAATACTTTTTGCATTTTTATGTCTTCTTTATCTGCTTCTTCTATTCCATATACCACCAAGTCGTTCCTCCTAATGTCCCTTAACTACTTCCGTTTTTCACTTAATTTTGCTATTTCATTCTTGAGGTTTTTGTTCTCTTGCGTGATTCTTTCATTTCCTTTTTCAGTTCTTTAATTTCTCCATTTATACTATCTAGCTTTTGTTCAATTTGCGCTCCTCTATCATCCATACTTTTTCATTTTTGTATTAATTCTTCTATCCTCGTTGTCGTAACTACTGTTTGTCTATAATTGCTAAGAATTTACTATTTATTCGTAATTTAAGCACAAATTTTGAAAGATGTCTGTTCTTTTTTCTTGCTAATTTATTTAAAGTTGTTCTTATCGTTATCACTTTGTGCAGAAAATCGTAGGCCGGTCAACGCGTCGTACCTTGACTTAATAGTAGATATTTATAAAGGTATGTGTCTTTGAATTGCTAACAAATTGCTGAATAATTAATACTTGACATAATACTCTACATTCACTTCATTGAATTATTTATTCGCAAATCACTAGACATTTGAGAAAAATTGTAAAGCTAAAAATCGTGATTTCAATGCTAACGTACCAGGGCCTGATTTTCTTAGTGAGAGTAAAGAATATTTTTCAATTAGCGGCACATATGCAGGGTGTCAGAGTTAGCATGAATTCTCTAAAAATGGATTTGATTCACGGAATCGTATCACAGAATTTGAATCCTTTTTTCGGATCATGGATTTGAATCCTCAAGCTTAACTTCAGAATTGTTATTACAGTTACAGTTTTATTTTATTAGTATGGTGATTAGACTATTGTTTAATTAAGTAGTATTGATTAATTAAATAAAAATTTAATAAATTGCTCTTTATTGTATATTCAGGGTATACAATCCACATAAACTTAAAAAATTAAAATAATGCTAATGATAAATTAAAAAATGTATTTTCTAGTTATCTCCTGACAAGACCAAAACTTTGGTTTTTGAGAAAGATCTTGGTTCCACACGCCTTTGTACTCCCTGCTCTTAACAACACAAAGAAAACAAACGCACGCTTGCACAAAAGTTGTTAAAAAGTTGACATTTTTTTTTATTGTTAAAATCTTGTATCTGGGTCACTAATTTTGATGTGTGCCTTCTTTAACCTCAGTAATATTCCCTCAACTGTATTTTTTATCTGGCTAACGATAGAGTACTAAATATGATACCCTATGAAATAATTACAAAACTCAATATTTAGGCTTTGTGGATTTCGCTAAGCAAGAGCAGGATTCAGATGATGACATAAGTGATGAATACTCCTTTAAGCAAAGCAAGAAAGGTAACTCGTCCAGTAGCTCTGAAACGTCAGAAGATGAGAACGAGTGGGATCCAAAGCATCTCCTCAGGAAACTGAAGCTTGAAGAAAAACTGCAGAAGATTAACCGCAATCACAGGCAAGAAGGTGGGGTATATTTCATGCGTATGAACCCCCTATGTAATATGATCGGTTATAATTGTTGCACTATCTCCGACCGGTGCCAAGTGCAAGCATCGCCCAGCTCAGGCACACAGGAGTGGCTGTATGCGCGGGAACCTCGAAATGACTATGAAATTGCTATGCTGGAGCATTCGCAAAAACAAATGCAATGGAGATTTACAGGAGGGTAAGTGTAGAGAGTAAATTCGGTAATAGTGGACAATTTTAAACTTACTTATTAACCTCATTTCATGAAATAACAAGTATGGTTAGTAGAGAGGAGTGATAACGGCTAAAAAAATGTTTTACTGCATTTTCCATTTACTGTGAAAACTTGGATTTTTAACATTATATATTCCGGTGCCCCCACGGCCTTAAATATGTGGTTAATTGGTTATTGCTTTTTTTAAATTAATTTATTTTGTTTTCCTTTATTCAGCTCTGCTAGTTTTTTTGCGAAAATAATCCAGAACTCACCACAAAAAGATGGCTAGGCTATATGTGAAGTTAAAAGAAATGTTTAAAAAATTTAAGACTTTGTCTTAAAAAAATCGGATTTGATTTCGAATGTAGATAAGAGCTGTCTAGATGAAATACGACACCTTTTAAATTCACCTCTGTTTTCCGACCCACAAACAGTTGACGATGCTTCTGTTACTAACTACATTGGTGATCATTTCTTTAAGTAGGTCTATAGACTAGATTTGTTGGTGATCGAAAGCTCGGTAATAATGACTGCTTGCCGGTTCATTAATTCAATGTAATCTTTACGTTGAAATTTATAGTGGGAATTTGAAATGTTCATGTTGTAGCCTGAAAATTGTCGGCTCAGGATTTTAAAATAGACTTTAAACCCAACTGCCCTAACATGTAAGTGCACATCCCCAAGCATCCCTAATAATACTTTCTCCAGGTGTGCAAAGTAACCATTAATTTGTGTGATGTGATCAACTATCTTTCTTAACTCTACTGTCAAATATTGCAAACGCTGAACAGATATTTCTGGTCGGTGCTTAAAGCTAGTACATCAATTTCTGGAAGGACCATGTAAATTTTTTTTAAATTGAATGACGAGTAGCGTTTCACGCAATTCAAGTTTTTTCCAATCTCGCCCAAAAATCCGGTAGGTTTAGTTGTTTCCCCATCCAAATGCTTCATCAAATGGAGTAATGGCAACATATTCATGTAACAAGCAAATAAACCACTAATGGTTTTTCATATTTAATTTCGGCCTATGTATTACAGCATTATGAATTGCAGTATTCACAGCGGTTCCATCACAACATTTAATTCATCCATTTCTTCTCGTAAAAACTAACAATATTGTCTTCGATTTCCTTTGCTGTACTGGATGAAATGCTAATATGCCTGAAATATGTGGAACCTGGTTCCCAGCTGATACTAAGACAATGCGTGCTTCAGTAATTGTTGACCTGCATGTTGCTCGAATGTCTAAGAAAAGATGAACCAGAAAAACAACAGAAGAGCGTTGGAGGGCCTATAACAAGATGGTACGATGACATTCGAAAAAATTCAGGTAAAAATTGGATGAAGGATGCCGCAAGCAGAACGGAGTGGTAAAACATGGAGGAAGCATACCAAGTGTCCATTTTCAAACTGGAACATAGGGATTTAACATTGTTTTTAACAGTTTCATGGATTCCTGCTCTCCTATTCAACCTACAGAGAATGTTTTGGTATTAATGGAAAGAGAAAATTATTACTAATCTATTGATATCACAAATTAAATTATTATTGTCCATTTTCATTGAAAAATATTAATCAAAAGTTTTCATACTTTTTAAATATCAGTTGCCTTGACTTGAAAAAAGTTGACAGCTATACTGAAATTAATTTGTTATTTGATGATATTTACAGTTAGTTCAGTAGTTTTTACTTTGTAAAATGAAAGATTACTCGAACAAAGAGAAAGTTTGTATCGTTAAAACATATTAGAGTGGGGTTAGTTTGCGTACAGTGAGAGATTTGTTTTCCGTAAAATTTAATAACAGTAACTCATCAAATAATAAATTAATTTGAGTAAAGATGTCAACTATTTTCAAGTCAAGGCAACTGATATTTTAACAACTTAAAAGCTTTTGATTAATATTTTTTAATGAACATTGACACAAATAATTTAATTTTTGAAACCATTAGATGCGCAATAATTTTCTCTTTCTATTGATACCAAAACATTTTTTGTAGGTTGAATTGGAGAGAGATATTTTATTTTTAGGTTTGCATTGAACAAATGATCTGTTACAGCAGTTCCCTGTATTACTAATAGAGCTACCACATGCACCAGACTTGGGTTTCTTCTGCTTTGCAATCCTATTCTGTTTTATACAAATTACAAAAACCCTTCCATCCCGAGTCACGGGGTGAGCAGCCAATGACAAAAAAATCTAAATTTCACTGTCAGAGCAGCCCTACACTAATTGATGGCTGCCCTTCCAAACACCACAACTGGTTAATCCTTTTCCAATCAAGTTTTGAATTGATATTTCCCATGGCGTTCTCAAAACTACCCCCAACACGTGTTCTTTTCGTGAAATAACAACCACATAAATTTTGACCTAAATTAACTTGCGGTTTTTGGGCTGTTTGTTTCGACCGTCGTGACGTTTCAATGTCACCTAATCCGTTCGTCATAATTTTACATAGTTTTCGGCTCTTGTTATGCCATGTGCCAAAATATCATGTTATCACTCATAAGTCTCGCTATATTCCTAACAACTGCAAAAGATATCAGCTTACACCTTATTCAAATCAAACAAAAGCTTTCGTTAAGATCTATAATTGTATGCCTGTAACTACAAATAATTCCTTACATCTCGCTATTAAAATACGAGTCTTTTATTATCTTTCCTGAAAGTAACCTAAACAAAATGTTGGTGCGTACCTGACCCTTATAGTATGCTGTTTTTGTAAAGTTTGTCTAGCTTGTTTCCTTTCTCTTCTTACTTTGCTTCTATCAATTTTTTTGCGTTTATCATTATCTGTTACAACTCCAATTTAACACAGCACTTGCTATGATATACTCGACCTATTTTAAAGTGGTGGGGGCACCGAAGAGTGTTTACTCAAACTCACATTTTAACTTATGTAATAACCCTCCAGTAGACCACTTTTCCTCATATAGCAGTTTTAAAAGTTCAAAAATTATATGCTAAATCAATATGAAATAGACAATTAGACCTCATAGATAGGGCTGGATGATATTGAAATTCTGATATCGATTATTATCGATAATTGAGAAATATCGATAATTATCAATAAATTTCGATAAACATGGATAGTATATTATACTTAGTAGGGTAGATATCGGTGTACATATCGCAGATATACCTAATTTGTTCATTCTAACATAAAACGAAAAAAATTAGGTACATTAGTTTCGCAGTTACATAAATATATAATAAAATAAACAACAACATAAGAGCGTGATTTTTTATTTGATAAACTAATTTTTATACGGGCATTTGATTGCCTTGGTAATACTTTGAGAAGCAAAGGTATGAAAAAATTTTCAAAGCCCAGTTTAAACAATTTCGATCTATCGATATATATCAGCTATCGATAAATATCGATAGGTATCAATATGTATTAATATGTATTTGTATGTATCGATATACAGATTGTCTGCAGGTACTAGGTACACATTGTAACTAGATACAGAGACGGTCTGACTCTCAGACAAACACACCGTCTCTGTATCTAGTTGCCATGTGTAACTAGTACCTACGGTCCATTTTTTTTTAAATCAGATGTCAATGTCAAAACTTAAAAAAAAAGCCAGACAAAAAGCCAGACTGTGTTACCCTAAATTCTGTACTTAGCGACCAACTGTATAACAATTCTCCCCATGTCCAAATTTGAGGTTATGTCTGTCTAACGTAATTGAAATGTTGAACGTGCATGACCTTCAACGGCTCGACGCTGCCAACCTAGATTGTGAAATGCACTATTTGCTACTTTCAATTCCTCATACCAACTTGACAACACTTTGACAGCTGATTTAAAAAAAATAGACATTACAGATAATCTGTATATCGATATGGGAGAAACTTAGAAAAGCGTTATTATATATCTTTATATATCGATCTGTTGATATTTAGATAATGGTATATTGATAAATGATATTTCGTTATTTTTGTCCAGCCCTTTTCATAGATGCTTATTCACTCATAACTTACTCTACTTGTATGAAAAGGACTAAAATTAATTATAAAAATGCTTAAAACTACTTTTTGATGTAGATGCGGACCTGCAGATAAAGACCCTTATCCATCTATCATGCTGGGACATAGAGCTAATATCATCATAGATCGAGCTCCAAATGCTGTTATAGGGAGCGACGTAAAATATTTGATCAAAAAAACATCTGAATGCATTCAAAGGCTTAAATCAAACCAATCTCCAGGGAATGAAGCCATGACTGTCGTCAATGAATTTCTGATCACGTTGGACGAGTGTTTGAAAAAGGTAGAATTCTTCATGTTTTTTGAAGACGTAGATTTTATTCGCCAGCTGTGCATATTGTTTTACCAACTGTCACAGAATGTAAAACACAACATCTACTACGTCCTGGATTACCATTTCTCATGTTTTGAAGACCTCTTAAGACAGCTTCTGAGGAACTCTTCGAGTGATGCCAAAGGATTATTGAAACGCTTCTTTAACAATTTATTGTTGAGTGAAAGTCGCTTGCCCATCCTCAATCAAGATTGCATAAATTCGCAAATGCGAGAAGTTAAAGCCCTACCTGAATCAACTGACGACAATTTGAACATGCCTGGCCCTAGTAGTTCAAAGTTCTCAAAGATCAGAAAAGCATGTAAGCAAAAACATCAGAACAAAACTAAAAGTCCCATGATTTCTAAACATCGTTCCGATTCGAATACCAGTAGCAAATTTTCCAATAAGAATGGATCGGAACAGAATTCTCATCATTTTCATAATGATGAGAAGTTTAATGCGGTGGAAGGGTCAAGTGTATCCACTTTCATATCAGGATATATAAAAAAGAACGAATGTTTAAGTTCAGGCAGTGATTCAGACGAAGGGGTTGAGCATCGGTTGTATTCAGAATGCAGAAATAATTCGGATATAAATATTATAGAACAGCCACAGGTCAGGTCGATCATGTTTGAAAAGGTGATGCACGACATCTTAGCTGCACAGGCAGTGCCCTTCGTAGTTGCACAGGTACAGCGCAACACTACAACAAATATAAAAGAACTTTCGTTCAGAGGCTTTCCTCATGTCACCAACTTGACCTTGATGCTTTTAAAGAAGTTGGAATTGGAGTTACTGGATGTTACAGGCACAAATGTAACGCAATTGGGGGTGCAGCAATTCATGCTGTACAATCCACAGTGTAGACTAATCCATGAGACGGCGTGCGTGTGTCCACCCAAATTACATTTTTAACTTATGGGCATTTGTTCTCAAAACATTATTACTAAGTTTGAACATTTGATGTATAATTTACTGTAAAAACTTAAAGTGTAACTCATACATATTTTTAGTTCCTTTAGCTTTTGTCAATTTTGTCATGTTACCAATAAATAAGTATTCGACAGTGGACAACGTTTTGAGCTGTGAACAAGTGTTTGTTTTAATTTTTTGAATGGCAATTCCCTAATGCTTTTGGGTAACTTGTAATGTTTAAGTGTTATAAAATTTGGACCATTTTGACACTTGTTAATTCTGTATCTAGGCGTTTGTAGATCAGTTTTATTCCTGGTGTTAAGTTTGTGTACATTTCCGTGACTTGTGAAAAAATGTGTTTTTTTTACACGAAATATATTTTTAGATTATTCAATTCAACTGTCATCTGTCAAAAAGTGACCAATGAAAATTCACAATTTGACATTTCTTGACCAATCAAAAAAATATCAGCGGATATATCTTCCTAGAAGGCATTCAAATGAATATTTTAAACAAATGTGATTTTTATTAGAAAAAGTCAATATTAGTGTTCTGTTACTATAGAAATTGCATAGTTTGTTGCTAGATTTACTGAAAACTAATTTGAAAAAGTAGTTTGGTTCATTGAATAGTCTCTCGAATACCGTGAGTAGTCAAAGTTATGTCGAATATTTTTGCGCTGGTATCACTACTCATGTCCATTGCACTTAGGATTGCGACTCGTGCTAGAGCACTTGTTTTAATCGTACCAAAGCGCAATGGACATTTGTGATACCACAGCAAAAATATCGACATAACTTTGACTACTCATGGTATTATAAGTTAATAAATATGCATGGAAGTGTTAGTATGTTTAGGTTTATCAATGAAGCCGTGCAGTCCTCTCTATATCCTATATTTGCAATAATTCTTACTGCTTTTCTTTGCAAGGCAAAAATCCTATGCCAATCTCCAGCCTGACCCCAACTATTATCCCATAAGCAATGGCAGAATGAATAAGACTGAACTAAGCGGTCTTTAGACCACTTGAGCTAATACAGTCAGTAAGATTTCTTAAAACCAAAATATTTGTAGAAAGTTTCTTTGAAAGATTTTCAATATGGGCGTTCCATTTAAGTTTGGGATCTAAATAGATGCCAAAGAATTTGATCTCATTTATAGAATTTTTGTTGTTTGTGTCTCTTAGGCTGAAGATTACTTTATGTGTTTTTACTGTATTTAAAAAAGTTTATTTGACTGAAACCAGTGTGTTACCTCAAACAGGGCTGCGCTCGACTCCGCTGTTACTTCATCCAATCTGTCGCCCCAGCAGTCAGATTGGTGTCATCGGCAAAGAGAGTATAACTTATTTTATCATTTCCCAAAGGAAGGTCTATATTTGTTTTGTTGTGTGTGATTCAAATTTCCTACTATAGGGAAGTAGCAAGTAGCGCACACAACTTGCTCTCCTTTTCAGGCGGACATGCATTGTAAGATATTTATTGTACTCATCCTGCAATATATTATTTTATATGTATTGTAATCTTCTTTCCCAGTTTGTAGGTATCTTTTCCGTTTCTCTTTCTCTTTTTTTAACTTTAAGTTGTATGTGTAGTGTCCACTACCTACTTTTCTTTTGCTGCTTCAAGTATATTTTCTTTAAATTGTTTCCGTTTAATTTCTATTCCTATTTTTTCGTTTAGTTCCTGTTCACATCGCAAAACAGAAATGTGTGTAACATAAAGTCTTTCTGAAGGAGGATGCAAGAAATACTTTAGGTTCCCACGCAATGAACTGAGGCGTTTGAATTAAGCATTAGGGCTACCTGAAAATTGCAGAATTTTAAGTGGAAGTAAATTTTTTTCTTTGAAGGACTGTTGCTGCGGGTAATGCGTTACCTAAATAGACTAGTCGAACTCGAACTCATTCTCTGCAGGGATATTGGCACGGTATCTCTATTCTCGAATAGCGAATTGGGTAAATCAGTTCATTTATAGAAGATTTCGACACCTTTTGGTTTCACATCATAGTCATCGGTGGTTTTATTTGCAAAGATTTGCCATGCAATTCGTACCTCAGGTTGTGCATATGGAAATATTGTGGGATTTATTGATGGTGCAATAAGACAATAAGACCAAAATATAACAAAGAAAAATTCTCTGTCGGAAACAAAAAACGTGTTCTGAAATACTTTTATGCTTTCAAATGGAATTTTGGGGTGTTTGGACGAACCAGCTGTTAGCAGGCAACATGATTAAAGATATCATTTATATACAGGGTGGCAAATTCAATGTTTTCATAGGGAATCCCCATAACTATAGGAGATATAGAAAAAATGAACCCCCATCTTTAATCTTTTTTTTCTAGAAATGGCTATCGTCTTTTATTTTCGGGTTATAAACAAAGGTTCGATTTTGTTTTGAGACTATGTCGCGCTTATTTATGAAAATAGGGGTAAGTGATTGTTATGTTCTTCAGGCACTTTTTTGATAAGATTCTAGTGGCATAGTCAGTTTTTCGGAAAAAGTTTCTAAGTTTAAGCTATAACATCAAGATTTCTGTTTTATGGAACTCATAGTTGGCTTCATTACAAGAAAGATGATTTTTTTCCCATTTCAGTGATATAATATCATACGGGATCGATTTATTCATTTTCACTACTTAATAGCAAAATTCACAATTTTCAAAATAGCTTTTGATATTTCTTCTTTTTCTAGTTGAAGGCTTGTGCCATTCAGAGTATATTTGTATTATCTGTAACCTCTTGTTACCTTAGCGGTGTAGAGACTGGTGCTTTTTACACTAGCATCTAGCGGTGCAATGCTCAACTTGCCCCGGATTCGAGTTACAGAGTTGGATCGCGCCTTTTGTGCTTGCGCAGCAACCATTGTGTGAGTTGTGTGTCTTGGTGATGTGTTGACCTTGTTACTCTTAGGTTTGTGGTGCTGAGTAGAGCACAGTTAATTTGGTGCCAACTGTGAATGGTCTAACCGAACCCGATTTCGGTTGACAAGGATGCAAAAAAATTCTAGCCCCCGTGGGATTTGAATCGAAGACTTGCTTAATGCAAGCCTAGCGCCTACCCAACTGCGCTACGTGGCCATTCTGAGTATACGTGATAAAAACAAAGAATCTGTCTTTGCGCTGTTACAATATCACCGGTTGAATGACAGAATTAATTCCGTTTGTTTGTCACTTATAATATTATACATTATTGATCATACATTTGGACACATGAAACATTGTTTCATTATCCATTTATCAGAAAATTTTATTCTTGATTAAGGCTCTGCATCTTCTAAAATTAAAAATGCTCTTTTGTATATGGCAGAGGTTCGAAAATATAAAAATGGCTCAAGAATAAAATACCTTTATTTGTCAAAATACACAAAAAGGAAATATTTGTTATAACATTTCTATTAAAAATTATAATCGATTTGAATTGTTCTTGATGTTTGAATCATTTGTTAAATTAAATACCTTTTTTTTGACACTAGATTTTTTAACACTTTGCTAAGTGAGGAAAACTCAAGTTTGACAGTACACATTTATCATATCTGTTGATAACTTAACTTTGAAGTATTTAATTTGGTAATACACAGGGTGCTAAGAATTCAATTCTAAGCACCTTCTTAAAATAACATTTTTATCTATTTGGAAAAATAAGGGTACTTTATTGTTGATCCATTTTTGTATTTTTAAACCTCCCCGTATACAGAAAAATATATTTAGATGTTGGCAAGTGCATTCTTAGTTTGAGAAGATGCAAGAACTTTTATCGGGAATAACATTTTCTGTTAAATGAATAATAAAAAAATTCACGTGTTCAAATTTATGAGTGACACTGTATGTTATATTATATATTATGATATATATCACTAGAATTGGAAAAAAATCTTCTTCCTCAGAATGCTCCAGACAACTATGGTTTCCATTTAAAAAAATACGACTTTATGGTATAACTCGTATTTTCTTTCCTTTTTCTGGAAATCTGACTACGCCACTGCTTTCGTAGTGCCTGAAGAACGTAAAAATTACTTTTCTCTACTTGTATAAATAAGTCTTGTTGTTATCGTTTACTAGTTCTAATATGGCATTCATTAATCTCTGCATCTCCAAAAACTCTTATTGGCAGATTAGAGATTCTTCCCCCATTCGCTTTTCTTTAGCAAGCTTAATACAAGACGTCTATTCTCTGTTTGCTTATTTTCTATTTCTGCTTCCAACTAGAAACATTACTCAGTGGTAAGCATTATAGCTACTGATCTAAGGGTCGAGAGTTCAATCCCCGATCCCAGTGAGGTTTTAAAAAAATTTCAAAATGCAGATAAAACCTCTACAGAACGCCATGATTCGGAAGTGATGAAAAGCCGTGGGTCCCATGCTACTACGATGTGTAGCATGTAAAAGATCGCTTGCTAGGGTTGGAACTCCCTAGTCTCGGCAAAATTCTAACTAGGACTAAGGTACCTGGTACTCTGCATGCCTAGACCTTGTCCACGAGTTGCCAAAAGGGGCCTATAAAGGCCTACTTGCTTAACTTGAGTCTCCCCACAAATATTACTATACTACTACTACGATGACATTTTTAATTAAATTACTGTAGCAACGTCATTCTAACATTCGCAGCGTCATGCGTTTGCACTACAATTTTTTGCAAACTATTTTAACCAGAACATGAGAACGTGAAAATTTCAAGTACTGTTGACCGCACATTCCTACGGTTCATGTTTTACGTTGGGTTACATCTTACGTTTCGTGAGATTGCAAACTGTTTATTATAATAAAAATTAGTATTTGAGTTATTCTAATCATGCGAAAAATTCTATACGCATCGTGAATGGTATGGTTTACCAGGTAAACCGTCCTTACCGTTTTTGATGTTTAATATACTCAGTTGTTACCCAGATAAAAAATGTGATAGCGGGAATGTTAATGAGAGCAATAATAATAATATATAATCTTGTCGCAAATTCGTCTAAAGACAATTTTTTTAGCCAAAATACACTTGTACACAAAGACTAAAGCTACTGTTGCGAGAAATTAAGACCACTTAAGTACAAATAATTGCATTTATTTTTTGCCATTTACAGAACAACTTATGTCTTATAAGGTTATTTACTAACTACTTAATTGTCACTTCAGTTTGACCAAGAAAACTCGTTGGGCGTTCTCAACATTTCTAATAAGGCTATTAGAGCAGCTCTAATTTTGGACTTTTAAGTCCGTACATGAACGTGACAATTCATAATCGCTCTATACTGCTATGTATTCTACAAGTTTGTAGGTTTCACACTCCAAAATTTGTCAAGCAGTCGACACCTCGCAATTGATCTCTAATAGATTTTACAACTCGACTACAGGAATTTGCTCCAACCGGCACTTATTTCTAAGCCTAATTTTTATGACCGAGTTGCAATAGTTACGCTTCTGATCATGTACTAATAAATCTAGCTGCGCCCAATTTTTCGGATTACGCAGTAAACCCTGTATAAATTTACACTTGTATTTCCATGAGATTCAAATACGTCCATCTTCCCACAGAAAGGCACGTTCTAGATACCGGCTTTCAGATGACTCTTGTAACTTTATTATGACCATTTTGCCTCCGAAATTCTATCTTAGAAATATTTACGATACAAATTGCTTATGGCAAACTCCAGTCTATTCATACAACCGCGTATAATTTATTTTCACACAAGAACGCAAATCGTAACGAGCTATACATTTCTGAAAGAAATTGAAGCTGTTCGTATGAATGTAGGAATGGAGGATTAATGTACATTGTCTTCACTGTTTCATGTTTTTATAATACCACTTTTCTCCAGGCTTTGCTATTTTCTATTATTTCTTCCCAGTTCTTTATTTTCATTTTCTTGATATTTGCTTCTACTTGTTCTTACCATCTTAATTTATCAAACAAGTAGACACTCATGCCAAATGTTGAAACCTGTCTAGAGTGCCTCAGAACAAAGTTCTACCAATCAGAGCCAGTTACTGGCTCTGTTACCCTGATGTGGTCAGACCCAGTATATATGTATGTGCCGCCACGTTCGTCATGTTTACTCCTCTGATATATGCGTCACTTTAAGGTTTGTAACACAATTCCGTCAACGTGACGTTTGTTGGTAATCTAAAACTTTACTTAAAATTGGCAAGACTGTAAGCCTATGTCAAATTCAAGGTTATCAGGTTAGGTTTTGTGTCAGTTTTGACACAAACCTATGCAAAACATAACCTGCTAAGTAGTAAAGTTTTAGACATAACTCAATCAATTATTGCTGATGGGAGAAGACATGGCGGTGATGGCGGTATTTTCTCAGAGCAAAGAATGGCGGTACTTTCCTATAATATATACCGATTCTGGATATGGTAAATTAGTGACGCTATCTGTTGGTAATATCGGAAAGTACCCCCCAGGAGCCGTTCAAGGTCATTAAAATCGGTATTTTGAGATCAAAGGAACCGACGCTGATTGTCTTTACTTGTTTGATTTATGTACGCTGGTATTTTTTCCTTTCTATACATGTGTCCCTACCATCTAATTCTTTGTGCCTTATGTACTCATACTATGTTTTCGCTGTTTAGTATTTTGTCAATCTCGTGATTCACTAGTGGCCTTATATCATCCTCATGTTTTATTTTATGTCCCATGATTGTTCTGATAATTCTCCTTTCAAAAATTCTCAAATGTTCCTCTTCTTTTTTTGTTACGCTTGTTTTTTCTGTCGCGTACATTAGAATTGGTTTTATCATTGTCTTATATACTTGTTTTCTTGTGCTTCTACTTAGCTTCTTGTCTTTCAGTATACTTTTGTTTGCGTACAGGGCTTTGTAGCCTCGCTGAATTCTATGTTTTGTGTATAATCTTTCATTTCTTCTATGTATTAGGAATCCTAGATATTTGTATGTTTCTATCTTCTCGAATTGGTACTTATCGATTTTTATTTCTCTCAATGTTTTTTATTTTCTGTTACAATGCATGTATTTTGTTTTCGTTTAATTTATTTCTAGGCCTTTTTCCTTTGATATTTGTGCTATTATCATGGAAGTACTTTCTAGTTCCTCTTTTATTCTTGGTATTATTGCAATACTGTCTGCGCAAGCCAATATTTGAACTGATTTGCTGTTAAATGTCCCATTCTGTTTTGTTTCTTTACTGATGCGTCTAGTATTACGATAAACACAAAACCAATAAAGCACCGCTTTGTCTTGCGCCTTTATTTACTTCAAAATCCTTTGTTGGTCCTTGGCTAACGAGTACTGAAGCGTGTGATTTCTTCGTCGTCATCTTAATTTGTTTTTGTGCTTTTAGTTCCTCAATAATTTCCGGCCTTATTATTAGACTATCGAAAGCTTGTTTATAGCCTAGAAATACGATGTGTAAGTCTATATCATGTTCGTAACATTTCTCAGTGGTTTGTCTGATTGTGTGTATGGCGTCTATTCATAATTTGTTGTTTCTATATCCTAATTGATAATTTCCTAAGAATGTTTCCCTGTGTTTTGTAAGTTTATTTTTTACTAGCTGAAACCCGCGGCATTTGCCGCATTTAAAATGTACGACGAATTTAATAACTTTTGTTGCACTAAAGAAAGTTTTAAAAGCACGCTAGAGATTTGCAGTAAGGAAAAGTTCCAAAAAATATTTTTTCAAATGGAAAGTCTCTGGAAAGGAAACGCTCGCCTCTGGAAGGCGTCCTAATTAATACGACGTTGTTGGAACGCAGTAAAAAAAAATTGCGGAAAGAATTGTTCTACAAGTTAAGAAAAGTGAGAGTTTTCCAGTGAATGTAAAAGTTTTACGTGAGCATGGAAGAATGACGTTGTAGCCCACGGCACATGCTGCATTTAAAGTTTTGCGCGTTAGATAGATACACTTGGTGACATTACAAAAAAAAATTCTTTTACACACGTCTACTATGGCAAATGCTACACCAAATACATACAATATATACAGTTCACATTTAATTATATATATTTATTCCTAATTCAGTACGTAAAACATGCTTAGAGTCATGTTTTTGATAACAGTGATAAAACTTAGATTACATTTAGATTTTAGTTTATTGGCATACATGTTTAACGTCAGCGTACAAACAATTTCCAGAATATTTATACCACATTGAATATTATGTATCATCGGATGAAAAATTGTATTATTTGGCCTGAACGAGATCAGCTGATTAAATCAATGCCAGAATGCTTCAATAATCGATTGTTTTGAGATGAGAGTGGAAAAATCAAGTAGCCTTGAAGTACAATGTACTACATGGTCTACGTACAAAAAACATAATACGGTAAAGGTACTAATAGGCATCACTCCTCCTGGATCAATATCATTTGTATCACATGGATATGGTGGCAGAATAAGCGATAAAAGTCTAACAGAGGATTGTGGGATTTTAAACAATCTCTTGCCAGAAGATTTTGTATTGGCAGAGGCTTTTTAATAAAAGACTCCGTAGGACTACATATGACCACAGTGATAACGCCTGCTTTTCTAAAAAGGAAACGGCAGCTCGATCCAAAGGATATAGAATCAACCGGGAATATAGCAAGCGTGAGGTAGTGCAAGTATATTGTTACAATAATTATCTTAATTATCCTTTTTTCAGAATACACGTCAAACGCGTTATTGGAGTCCTTCGTCAAAAAAATACAGTTCTTCACGAAACGATGCCCATGTTGTTCCTGGCAAAAAAGAAAACTGACGATGTTGCTGTGGTAGCTCAGATATTAACAGTTTCTTGTGCACTCGTAAATTTATGCCCTCCTATAATTGTATAATTATGAAATAAATTGTATTAACAAAGTTAATGTAATTATTTTTACTTTAATAATAATAATAATATCTACAAAATTATTAAAATTAGTTAATTAAGAATCTAACGTTAATACTATCCACCACCATTTATTATACAGTGTGTTCCCGGATTGAGTTCACTATAGGTATAATTAACAAAAAATTTTACAATTTTATTTTAATGTTTTAGGATTCCGCCCTGCTTGGTCTGAAGAGAATTTTAAGAATATTTACAGTTTTTGAAAACACAAGTTGGCCTTGACAGTGAAGCAAAAACTATTTTCTTTTCAGGTAAACTACCCTTTCTGTTTATGATACAGCAAAATTTTACCAAAAAAAGTTGTTCAGAATGATAAATTATGGCCCTATACAAAATTTCAGGAAGATCTACCTACTTAAATTAAACCGTTAAAATTGTACCTATTTATTAAAAATTACGGTTTGATTTAAGTAGGTAGAACTTCCTGAAATTTTGTATGGTGCCATAATTTCCCATTCTGAACAACTCTTCTTAGTAACATTTTGCCGTATTATAAACAAAAAGGGTAGTTTACCTGAAAAGAAAATACAATAGTGTGTCCTAGGATTGATGTTACAAGAGGCGAGATGGATTAAAAATTTTTGCATTTTATTTTAAGGTTCTGGGATTCGGTCCTGCTTGGTTTGAAAAGAATTTTAAGAATATTTTCAGTTTTTGAAAAACAAGTAGGCCTTGACAGGGAAGCGAAAACTATTTTATTTTCAGGTAAACTATCCTTTTTGTTCATGATACGGCAAAATTTTATTAAAAAAAGTTGTTTAGAATGATAAATTACGGCCCTATGCAAAGTTTCAGAAAGATCTGTTGACTTAGAAAACACCGTTATTTTTTAGATAATTGTATTTAATTTTCAGGTAAACTATCCTTTTTGTTCATGATACGGAAAAATTGTATTAAGAAAAGTTGTTCAGAATGAAAAGTTGTGGCCCTATACAAAATTTCAAAAAGATCTGTCGACATAGATGAAATCATCATTTTTAATAAATGCAATTTGTTTAATCTAAAAAATAACGGTTTTATCTAAGTCCACAGATCTTTTTGAAATTTGGTACAGGGCCATAATTTTTCATTCTGAACAACTTTTCTTAATAACATTTTGCCGTATCATAAACAAAAAGGATAGTTTACCTGAAAATTAAATACAATTATCTAAAATATAACGGTTTTTTCTAAGTCGACAGATCTTTTTAAAATTTTGTATAAAGCCATAAACTATCATTCTAAACAACTTTTCTTAACAAAATTTTGCCGTATCATGAACAGAAAGGGTAGTTTACCTAAATAGAAAATAGTTTTTTCACATTTCTCATGGCCGACTTAATTTCGAAAAATTAAAACTCTGCTTAAAATTGTTTTCAGACCAAGCAGGGCGGGATCCCAAAACATTAAAATAAAATTGTAAATTTTTTTTGTCAATTATACCTATAGTGAACTCAATCCGGGGACACACTGTATAATGTAAAATTATTTGATTACCTTTTTCTGCATGTGGCCAATTAATAAAAAGCAAAATTACAATATCACATAGCAAAAATTATTAAATAGTACCTATACGATAAGAAACATAAGGATATTTCTAAACTATGTAAGCTACATTAACAATCAATAAAATTACACATGCTGTCTACACAACATAAAAGAATAATTAAATATGAAAAATAATTTTTCCTAAAAAAGGATGGATTAATAGAAGTCATTAATACACTGTTTTTGATTAATCCACTCTTTTTCATTAATTAACTGTTTTTGTGATTTTGAGGTTTTGATATTTTGCATGGAGGTTAGTTGTATCAATCAAATTTTTCACCACAAAAAAAAATTTGCGGTCAACGAAAAAATTTTGTGTAATTGTAGGCATACTGAATGGTACCATTTTATTCTACATTTTCTGTCAGAACATTTTACCATTTGTTCGCCGTCGTCTGGTTTCCTACATTGACACCATAGCTGCAATCCATAATTAAAATAGGTACATTGTAACATATAATTCACAAAAATACAAACCTTTTCATCATATGTGCCTATTACGATGTCACTGGAAATTGAACCAACACCTATAGCTCGCATGTCCATGGGGATGTCGTCTGAACTTGGACCACGGCCAACTAAATTAAATACTATGGCCTGAACATAGGGAACACCCCCTAGAGACATCTATTGATTGATACTGAAACGTAGATTATTTATGGCGGCAAATTTCAATATTTGACATATGGAATACAATACCGTCAACCGGGGCTAAGTGGATTTGCTGGGCCAAAGTGGATCACAACTTCCTGCTGTATTAAAATGCACAATCGAAAACCTGTAACGTGATTGCCAGTTTTGCCGGCGCAAGTCAGTCTTGTCTTTATCTATGAGTGTGAGTCAGTCTAACACAGAATGGTGGTTGTGCTGACGTGTTAATTTTCATAAACAAAGGTAAGTTTGCATAAAACACTATGCATTCTAAAATTCCGAAATGTAGATTTACCGAAACCTCAAAATTCGTTTATTTGCACAGACGATCTGTTAATAATATTTATGTGTATTTCACCCGCGCATATACATAACCTAACATCTGACTTAGAGTAATGAACCGGCAAGATCTTTGTGTTTTAAAAGGGAGCCCCTGTGGGATTTTTTGAATGAACTTCTTGGCGCAAAGTAGATCTCATCAAAAAAATTGTTTTTAGTCCCCTAATCCTCTTTTATTATTAAAATGGTTGATGCATTTTATTAAAATTTTGGTATTTCCAGTGTCGTTTCATATGGGGATTAGGGGAAAGTTTTCAAAGTAGAAACTGAACGTTTTTGTTTTACAAATTTGTTCCAGATGGTTCGTAAATATCAAAAGAAACTACTAACTAGGCAAATACGGCAAAAGGAGCTACGACCCTGTGCATTTGGAGAATGCTGTTCGCACTGTAAGAGATGGAATGTCAATAAACTGTTGACCGTTTACCACCTTATGTTGTCTATACGGCAAAACACATGTATGAGGGCTGGAAAGAAGGTGGCCTCGATGGTTCAAGGTACAATAGAACTTTAAGTAGCTGGTTTGATTCTGATAATAATGCTATCCTATTTTAGGAAGGTTGATGGCAAAAAAGTCTTAATCGGTGATAATTTGAGCAGTCATTATCACGGTAAACGTTCTCCAGATATGTGAGAATAACGACATCTGTTTCGTTCTATTGACACCAAATTCAACTCACATGCTACAGCCATTGGACGTAACTCATTTTGCACTGCTCAAACGTAAGTAGAGAGAAGGCATGGAGGAGTGGAAATTGAAGAATCCTGGGGTTTTACCCAAGACAATTTTTCCCGCCAAACTTAAAAATGCTGTTTTGAGACTCGGGCAACACTCGAGTGCAAATGCTCAAGCTGGGTCCAAAGCCTGTGGAATTGTGCCTTTTGAGCCAGAAGCAGTTTTATCAAAGATTAAAACAAAAAATGGGATTCAAGAAGCACGGAATTCCTGGACAGATGTAATCGTAAACCATGTGGACCAACTGAAGACCGGCTACGCCACGACACCAAAAAGGGGCAAGAAGATGTCTTTACCTGCTGGAAGAGCATTGGTGTCTCCGACCTAGCTGTAAAAGGATCTGAAAAGGGAAAGCAGGTTAAGAAAAAAACATTACGAAGATGAGAAGTCCCAGCATCAGTAATGCCAGTGATATCAATGATCGCGGTATCGATACTGATTTCGGCGAGGTTGAGGAAGATGAGGATCTAGAAACTGGTATTATAAGAAATGCTGCAAAAGATATGAACAGCATGTACGAAATTGGTGAATCATCTAAGACCATAACAAAACCAGACTCAGTTCCAGAAACCTTTGAAAAGGACGAATTTGTTATTGCAAAGTTTGAGACTAACAAACGAGATCGTCACTTCATTGGAAAGATTGTGGAGGTGGGTGAAGAAGAATTTACTGTTAGCACTTTGGAAAGAAGAGCTGTACCAAAGAATATATCTTCATTTATCCTCAGAATATAGATATTGCCTCTATATTGCACGGGCAAATAGTGAGGAAAATCACAATTAAACATTCCCGAAGAAGTCGCTACGTCTTTCACCTGAGAAACAACGAAGCAGAAATCTTAGAGTGTTTTTTATCTATTTTTTTGAGTTCTTTGTTAGTATTTTTCATTGCCTAGGTATATTTTATAAGTAGGTACCTACCTACCTACAGAATTTAATTTTTTGTTGATAAAGACATATTTTGACTGTATAGACAGAGACTGAGAATAAAGGACTTATTTTTTAAGTTTTCCATTGATTTTAATGATTCACAAGGATTTTTTCCCTACGAAATCTTTCAATTTTTATTTAGTTTTAATGCACTTTATCCAGCATATGTTTAAAGTGAAATTTGTATGATTTTAAATGTGTGATCCACTTTACCCGAAATTATGGATAAAGTGGATCGCTATATAGGGCGGGCCACGAAACGTGTAGCTGCTGACAAATTTTGAATGCAACCCAAATTACAGATATCATTGCCACCTAGACTGCCTCATTTATTATGAGGCAAAAACAGATCACAGTAATATCATGACGGCTGTCACAGAATTAATTCGAGAACGACACATTTTTATTTTCATACATCTACAGGAAACAAACTCAACCAAACATAAAAAATTATAAATTCCCTGTTTGAAATTATCAACAGTAATATCCCAAGTGCATTAAATTAGCCGATTAAATTTTGATGTTTTCTGTCTGAATCAGTGGCGTAACTTCATATTTTGGGCCCGGGGGCCGTGATCTTCACCGGGCCCCTTAATTGCCAAGTGTAAGTCCTATTCTTGCCAAAGCATTTTTGGTTATCATTTTTCAGTTATTTTTTTTTAAATCATAAACAGAAACATCAAAGCAAAATGAACAATAGCGAGTGTTTTTCTCGAACTCATTGAAACTGTATACGGGACCGAGTTTGGACCTGCCGGGCTTTAAACTTCAGAAGACCCGTTGGGCCCCCTGAAGTTCAGGGCCCGGGGGCCGCTGCCCCCTTTGCCCCCTCGGTAGTTACGCTACTGGTCTGAATGTTGTGCTAAGAAACATGTCGCTCAACAAGAATCCCGAGTGCGTAGCACGAGGGATTTTGGGGTGGAAAATTTACAAGATATATTTCTTCAGAGCAAAACATTTTGACAGAAAAACGTCAAAATTTATTCAGGCTAGTTTATATGCATGCGGGATATTCGGCATGATTATTGCCTGAATAAATAGATAAAATTCAGTTGGTAAAGCACCTTTAATAATCATGTATGCACAAGCGATTAAATGTTGAGACATATTTAACCGCGGTTAAATTTTGACGATTGAATTTTTTTAATTATTAAACTGATAGAAACCATAGTGATTACGCATTATTATGGGTATGAAGGAAATAATCACCATTAATATGTAAACATTGTTTCCATAGAAACACTTATTTTTTCAATTGACTAAAATTGAAATATACATAGTCACCTTTGAAAATGTATTGACAACTTATAATTGTTATTCTCAAACAAAACAATCAAAATAGTTATAGCACTTGGTATTCTGCTTGTTAAAAGTATTGAATATAATTTTATTATCACACTCTGTGTACATCTTTAAAATGGTTAGAAGATGTTTTTTGTGTAAGAATAAAAAGTATCCGTTTTTTCAACTGCCTAGTGAATTGTGTGTTCGGCAGCAATGGGTTGAATTTTTACAAGAATTTTGTGGTATTAATAAACAGTAAAAAAACTACATGTTGCATGTTAACTACATTTTTCTTGCAGATATCTCTAAAATTACAGACTATACAGCCTTATGTAAAGATCATTTCGAACCACAGCAGCTTGTTAACAGTGGTAACTCCTGCCGTTTGAGAAAAGGAGCAGTACCCTCTGTATTCGTTAGTTTCATGTATGTAAAGCTTTCCTTTACTCTTAAAAAGAATTTTTATTTTAGAATTTTACATCTTCGGAAAATTCTGCTGAAACTCAAAATGTCACCAGTAATAATTATGACAACGGATTGGAGTCTTTTGTTTCCTCTGAAACCATTGACTACCAAGCAAGATGTAATGCTCTTACTGCAGAGCTAGAACAACTACAGGAAAAACATCAAAGGTGTGTGTCTGAACTGAGAAACATCAAACAATATGTAAATTTGGCCGTGTTTGAATCTATAAAAGAAATTATTAGCGACGCAGATAATTCCGATGAAAAGGCAGTATTCTTGATGGATTGTGTGAGAAATTATAAAAAACTAAAACCAAAATGGTCAGAATTATCTGCAAGAATGTGTACAGTTTGGAGATTCTGTTCGACCAAGGGATACCAATTTTGCCGGAAAAATGTGTTAGCCTTACCATCAAGAACTACCATTTCCAGATATCTTGGAAAGTTCAATGGGGCAAATGAACTAATCAAGGAACGTCTACATGCAGAAATATCTGTACTTAAACATCCTGTAGAAAGAATATGTTCCTTGATAGTTGACGATATGGCTATCAAACAGAAAATACTCTACAGCCGAACGGAAGATCATATTTATGGTCTTGATACCTGCGATACAAATACTATTACACAATCACCAAGAATTGCCAACAAAATGCTGTGTTTTGTTATACATGGACTGTCAACAAGGTTCACAATTCCAGTTGGATATTTCTTCCATGCTTCATTAACCACCGATACATTGTACTCGCTAACTTTGAAAGTATTGCAACTTGTAACTGATTGTGGTTTTGTTGTGTTACGACTGGTCACGGACAATTTTTCATCTAATGTCGCACTTTTTAAAATGTTAAGTGGGGGATCAATTAGAAATTACATCGAGCATCCTTTTCTTCCGCCACTACCACTATTTTTGTCATTCGATTATTGTCATGCTTTAAAAAATGCCAGAAATTTGTTTTTAGAACGTGATATGTATTCCTCGAATGGTAAAATTACTTCAGCATATTTGAAATTATTATATAATTTACAGAAGGGATTGCCAGTTAAACCTGTTCGATACTTAACAAGAATGCATTTATATCCCACAAATTTTGAAAAGATGAATGTTCTGCGGGCTATCCAAATATTTACTCCTACAGTGACTAGTTCATTTAAATTTTTGAAAGAATCCGGAGACAATAATTTTCTTAACGTTGATGCTACAGTACAATACATGGAGAATATTTATAATTTTTTCCAAATACACAACGTTTCAAACAAAAGTCAATACATTCGTTCCTTGGATAGCAGCATTGCACCTTACGTTCATGTGTCGGATGAACGTCTCCATTGGTTGCATGTAACTTTTCCAAATTATATAGATGAAATACAAACTAACTCCAGTAGCATGGGATTGCCAGGATTGACAAAGGAAACTGCACACGCTCTAAAATTCACTTCAGAAAGTACTTATTTATGCATAAAATTTCTACTTGAGCAAGCTGGCTTCTATTATGTATTAACACGAGCATTCAGTTCTGATGCAGTTGAAGCAACTTTCTCTCATATACGACTAAGAGGTGGATCCAATGACGCTACAGATGCCCGAACAGCAGAATATGCACTAAGGCAAATTTTGCGGTGTGGAATAGTTAAATCATCTGCCAGTTCAAATACCGCAGAACAGTTTAGTTTTATTAGTAGTATTGGCCAAACGTCATCTCTCCCAACAGCATCCATCAATAGTGAAGGATTGTTATTACCAATAGAACTACGGTTGAAAATCCAAAGTTTACAAATCAATGATATCCCTGAAACCAACATTTATTCGGCATCCATAGCATTTGTATCAGGTTACATAATTAGAAAAATACAACAAAAGATTACCTGTGATAATTGTATCTCCCCATTATTGTCAACTACGGTGCCAGGGCCCTTGCTACGATTAATTTATCTGCAAGACCGTGGAGGTTTGATTTATCCCAGTAACGAATTCGTAGCGCTTGTAAAAAAAGTGGCAGACACAATTGGAGAAATGTTGCCCTTGTTAACATATATGGATCCCTGTCTTCAATTAATAAGTCAAATTTCACCTTTTTTGATGCAAAACCCATTAGTTTCTTGCACACTACATGAAAAAGAATTAAGTGTTTTAATTATTAAAACAATAGCCAAGCCGATAATAGATAATTTTTGTTTAGAACGAACCGATTCTACAAAAAGGAAACAATTAGCTACAAAACCTCTCAGCCGAAAAATTTTAAAAACATAACATTACCCTACTAGTTCTCGTAAATAAAACATTAAAACAGGATTACAAAAAATGTATACTTTGGCTTAAGCACTACTCTCCATTCATCGTGACCGAAAATTTGATTTCACTTGTAAGTTACTAAGATGTGTAGCATGTAAAAGATCCCTTGTTAGGGTTGGAACTCCTTAGTCTCGGCAAAATTTTAAGTAGGAATTTGACCATATGACCAAAGCAGTCGGTGTCTAAAGGTAGTACCCGGTACACCACATGCCTAGATCTTGTCCGTAACAAACAACGAAACAAGTGGACTAGTTGCTGATGATAACGTTGAACCACATTTGAAGATTTGAAACCTAAACGTTCGAACATGGCAAAGTCAATTTCTTCTACTACAAATTCGGTCACAATTAAAGGCGACGTCATTCAAATTAATACCATGCAGCTATTACAGAAGATAATTTGCACAGTTCTTTCTCCAAACGAATTAAAAACATGTTTCAGTTTTGAACTTGCCTCGGTGCCTGTTTCCTTGTTTGACGAAAAAGGAGTAATAAGAAAAACAAAAAAGGCTTCTCTCTCTGAATGTTTAACAAGGTTCAGGAACAACCGTTTAACTGTAGCGATGATTGCCAATTTGTAATTGACGGAGGCAATTTGATTCATCGTGTGGTATGGCCAAAATACGGCAGATTTTGTGACATTTACTCTGCCTACATTAACTTCATCCTTAAAAATTGTAGTCAAAATGTAACTGTGATGTTTGACGGATATGCTGACAATGCCAACAGTACTAAGAGCATTGAACGACAGCAACGACTTTTAAAATAATTTTCAGCTACAATCACGTTCAATGAGAACACACCAATACATGATCAACAAAAGTCTTTGTTAACTAATCTAGCTAATTAGATTGTTTAATTTCTCAACTAGTCGAGAGATTGGAAGCTGAGAATATTAAAACCCTTAGTCCTGTAGACAATGCTGATTTGCTAATTGTCACAAGTGCTATCAATCTATCACATCAGCATGACACAGATAAAGATATCCGCCTTTTAAAACCTGCTCAAGGAAATATAAAGAAAAGACTATATAATTCCATCAATTTACAATCTTCAAATGCCTTTAAAAATTGTAAAGAAACCGTTTTATTTGCGCATGCGTTTAGTGGTTATGATACCATTTCTGCTTCCTTTGGAAAAGACAAAGCAGAAATAATAAGCATACTAAACAGAACGGATTTTGAAGATATTGTTCCTCTTTTCAACAATCCTCAATCTACCAAAGATGTTACTGCAAGTGCTGGTGAGAAATTCACACTTGCATTATATTAAGCAGTACGAACAGAAACTTGTTTAAATAGCTATAGATTCACTTCATTTAATAAATTGGCTGGCCAATCAAAACATGCTGTAAATTTTATGTGGATTGCCATCAACATCTGCCGCGTTAAAACAACATTGATACCGGATATTTCACCAAATTCAATCTTGGCGAGGGGAAAATAGGCAATATGTTATCACCAGTTTTTACTACTGAAACACCAGCTTTGACTTCTATTCTGCAAGTTATATCGTGCAGCTGTAAAAAGGGTTGCGGTAAACAATGCAGATGTCTTAGAGTTGGATTACATTGTTCTACTATGTGCTCCAACTGCCACGGACAAGGTTGCCTAAATGCAGCATCTGAAGAAATATTAACCGAAGATGACCCAACAAACAAATAAGGAAGAAAGCTGTTAGTGGAATAGGTCTTCTGGAGATACCACTTAAAAAAAAACGCGCCGAGGGCTCTACCTCATATAGGTGGTGTGGAAACGAGCTTAAGTTAGAAAATGCATGGTTCCAACAGTCGATAAAGCCCAGAAACTGTTAAAAATTGTAGATATAGTATGCGTTGTGTCGACAATGATCTGCTCCACTATATTTAGGTAACGTTCATTTCATAAATATTAACTTCTTGAGATAGTTTCTGTGAGAACCCACATATATTGATTTCTCACAGCGCTTTCAGAACTGTCGCTTTAACTTTAAACGCAATTTGCCAGAGTTGGATGGAAATTAGCCAAAAAGACAATATAACCTTTTTTGTGTAGAATTTGTTTCTACCCCTATTGGGAATATATCTACGTGAATATGAAACCTTTATAAATGATTTCTTCTAAAAAGTACTACTTCTGTGTACTATACTAGTTTTGCTTGTTAACTTTATCTGTACTAATTAAAGCTCCCACAAATATACTTACCTTACGTATTGATTTATTAGAAATCGTCATGGTGGAAAAATAACATGGTGTGCCAGCACGCATCTCTAACCCCACCACTCTGTGACGTCAGTATCGAGGAGAAACTACGCTATTCTCTATGATATTATATCCTTGCGATGATTTTAAACTGAATTTATTCGTATTATAAGCTCACAGCATGTGTTAAATCTCTTGGTATACATCTGCCATGTTGCCTCTGAAGTCTGTTTATAAGCATACATATAAACATACAGAAGAGGGAAACTTTCAGGAGTCTTATTAGAAAAAATTCTACATTATGCTAAAATTAAATACATATATTACAATCATACTTATTCATTGTTTTTTCTTATTCGTAAATTTACCAATTTTACTTTCTAAATTTTGTTGAGTATTCGAATAACTTTTTTTATTTAATGTTTGCAAATGGATATAAGTTCGGGTACGGGCCAAACACAACAGCACTTCAAAGGGCAATTCAACGTTTGTCGGCAATTTCGAAGCAGTATTTTTTTGCTAGAGTAAGTAGTGAATAATTTTTTTTCATTTGATAAACCTCCATGCATATAAGAAAATTTTTCGTTTAATACTCCAGCAGCACTCAATAAATCATCACTAGACACCATCAAATTACCCCTAGAAATACATTCGATCCTACCGAGCTTGGGCGATGGTGGGATCATGACTTTTCATGATTAAATCAGGATATTTCGTTGAGAAGCGGTAAGCAACGTACCCTGCAATGTATCGAAGACTTTCGTCATTGATGTGATCATTGAATTGTAATTTTTCGAAATCGTCCAACAGGTCCATGTGATCCGAAGGTATCTCAAATGATGGTCAAAAGTATCTACGTCATCACAATCGATAAATGTCGAAGACAGTTGGAATTCTTCTTCTAATAACGTCGATTCTGACTGCTCCTTTTCATCCACGTTAGAGGCCAACATATCGTGAGTAATACAGTTGTTTTCCTCATCAAGTTGTTGTAGAGGGGTGGCTAGACATGTCTCGGAACCTTCTTGTGCGTTTTTATTAACTGTAAAAATTACAACGGAATGTTTGCTTAAAATATACCATTGTAAGCGATATTTAATATCAAGGGCAGTGGGGTGGTCATTTTGACAGCCCATTCCGCTAACATAAGAAAATAAGTTCTCAACCTCGTCCTGATTTATATGGTACATGAGTATTTACTCCAAATCGTACTTTGATTTTAGATAGATAGATATTTATTTATATACAAAAAAAGATACAAAATATATATACACAATATATATACAATATGAAATACATACGATAGGTAGGTACCTAGGTGCTGGAGCACCTGTATGTATCAGAGAGTAGTATTTCTTTATAATATTCAAATAGAACTAAAATACACATTTTTAAATTAAACTTTTATAGTATATTATGATAATAGTGTATAAGTACGCTTTTAAAGCACATGCGACGAGTTTAAAAGCACAACGCGCAAGCGGAGTGCTTTTAACGTCACTAGTGCTTTAATGGCTCTTATACACGTGCATCATACGCTATTTTTTCTATGATCGTAATAGAAATATAAAAACTTAGTTCGGTGATACTTCTTCCGTCACATTGTGTTAGATATTCTAGGTTATGTTGATATTCAAACTTACGACAAAGCGTGTTTTAATATATAGTCCGGGAGTCAGTGACCGTTTAGAGTTAGTCATTTCACAAAAGTTGAAAATTTTTCCTAAGTTTTATTTGGTATCACTAGTAAGTGAATGAACCTCCAGCTGGCGCAGTTCCGGGGGGTGTAGCTGCGGCAGCCTCCCACACACGTATAATAATAATAAAAAAAACTAATACCGCAAGAAGCTGAAACTTTGTTAACATGTTGATTATGTTATAAATAAATGAAAAAACGTATCCAGCCAATTTTAGAGTGGTGGATTATGCCCCAGCTTTTCACGTAAAGAAGTAAAAAATATGCGCTGAGTAAACTGATACTGCAAAAGCTGACATTTGGTAAACTAATAGTTAAGTTAAAAACTTAAACAAAAAAAAAACATCCAGCTATATATTTAGTGGGGGAAAAGTGCCCAGCTGATGCAGTGAAAGACGCTGCGCATCGGTATGCGCTTGGGCGCATTGTATCTTTGACTGCATCAGCTGGACACTTTTCCCTCACTAAATATAAAGCTGGATATTTTTTTCGTTTAACTTATTCAGTTAACTATTGTATTACCAAATTTCAGCTCTGACAGTATTAGATATCTATGCTTTTCTTATTAAACACGTCCATGCAGTTATTATACTATCTCACAAGTTTTTGAATTTAAAAAGTTTTAGTAAATATTTACACATTTAAATATTTATACATAACATAAACAGTAAATATGTGGACATTCAAATGCGAAAAGTAAATATTTAGATGGCGATGAATCCGAAGAAGACCAAATCTAAAAATTTTGTTAATACATTACTTTATTAATTTACACGTATTAGTACACTATACCAGGTGTCCGTTCTCAAAGTCGAACATAGGCGATTAACATTGTATTGAACGTTTTTGTCGATTCCTGCTGGCCAATTCAAGTTACAGGGAAGGTAATGGTATCAATGGAAAGATAAAATTATTACGCATCAAATGATACCAATAATAATATTCAAGATGCGATTTTTATTTTAAAATACTAATTTAAAACGTGGAAATCTTTAAATATGCCGTGCCTTGCTTTTCAAGTTCGATAGCATTTATCAAAATAATTGGTAATTAGTTGGCGTAAATCAGGTATTTTCTGTCAACGTCTCTTAAAATTATTTATTTTACGTGTGTGGGAGGATGCCGCAGCTACACCCCCCGGAAGTGCGCCAGCTGGAGGTCCATTCACTTACTAGTGATACCAAATAAAGCTTAGGAAACATTTTCAGATTTTGTGGTTTTGGTCATTAAAAAAGGTTGCTGGCTCCCGGACTAATAGTATTAAAACACTCCTCCAATGGCAACGTGTTAAAAAGACGTAATTTGAGCACTAATATTAAGAGTGCTATAAATGTCACTTTTGACACTAGAAACTGTGCAAAAAGTTGTCATTTTGACACGTTCGTAGAAAAAATACATTTACATATAAAAGGTCTAGATTATAGAAATTTAATTCTAAAATAAATAGAAGTCACAACTTTCAGCTAATATCTACATTAAAAAGGAGAGACTACAAGTTATATGTTACAAAACAGATTAGAATTTTCTACAATAAAGAGTTTGCTATCTGAAAGCATTCCGTTAAGATTATGACTTCATGAAATATTACATTGTTCAATTAATATAAACAATTAAACAACTGGTCTATAATCTTATTTATACTTCTAATGTTAATATGGGGGATATTTAAAATTTTGTTATTTACTACAATTTTTTGTTTTAATATTTTTTCGTTCACAAGTTGGCCGTTCAAGTTTGTTTCAATTAATTTCAGTTGTTTTACGATATCATCTTGAGATAAACGTACACACTTAACAATGACCGGTTGCTCAATAACATGCCCTTTTGGAATGGAACAAGTCCTTTGTGTTTTCCGATCCGCAAACGTGAAATGGTGGAATTAACCTCATCGAGAAGTGCGATTTGTTTTTCAATATCAACTCCACATGCGTTGTTTTTACAATCGTACTTGATGGACGTATTAAACAAATCAAACCAACCGTTGATTAAGTTACCGCAATAGTCAATAGCTTTTGAAATGCTTCTTGATAATAGTTGGCATGCAGGCGCAACTTTTTGTCTTTGACTGCCGGTCACGTTCAAGTGATATTGATTGACTTTATACGTGATTGTAAGTTCCGCGTTAGGCACTGACTTTTCAAAACAGGATTTGTCGATGATTCTACTGTCAATATTGAACGTTAATCTAAAAGATGATTCCTCAGAAGCTTCGTCTGTTGAAGACAAAAATTTTCATTGATGGATCGTAAGGATGTGAGCAAAAACACTGTTGGTTGTGTACAACTCCGAGTTCCGACCAAAAAGCAACATTTCCTGGACCCATATCACTAGTAATCGATACAACAGGGAAGCCAGCATTGTACATTTTCGTTGCAATTTCGTCAATGATATTCTTCGTCATTTTTTGATCGTATTTATAAAAAATGGGCTGTTTCTAGTTTCCGACCAATCCGCAAACCATCACTGTCTGACAAGTTTTGTGAGGACCTACCTTCTGCTCATTTGTCTTGTCGATATAAATTTGATTGGATATGTAAATCTCATCAAATGACAAAACCGTTAAGCGCTCTAAGGTACTCATGTATTCACCTTTAGTCTTCATTAAAGTTATCACATCATCCAATGTTTCCTGACTCAAGTTCAAACGGAAAGCCCAAGAGCGTAAAGTTGATAAGGCAGCAAATAGGTACCCGTGAGATCTCAAACATCGATAAGCTCTTGGGCTTACGCTTCTCAATGATATCGCTGCAGCAATATCTTCTGAAGATCACTTAGCTTTTTTCCTTTCTGGATGCAAGAACATGATTGCCCAGGCGTGAAGATTTTTCCCAGTACCTTCCTAAGCTTTCTTCTCTCACGCTAAGTCGGCGTTCTTCTTTGTGCGTTCCTCGAGTTCCTGCTCCAGAAATAAGATCATAGCCTTGAGGTTTTCCTTCTCCAATAGACAACCGCAACTGCAAACAATACAAGTCTCATTAATTCGTATTTTTGGAAGAGGATGATTTAGACCATCACAGATCAAAATCTATTTCATTTATGTACTGAGAAGAGACAGTCCCTTCTGCATACGTTTTTCCTTACCAGCTTGAGATGTCAGGTAAGCTCGATGCACCATCACCCATCGGAGTCTCTGGCCTGACAGGACTCTCTGTGATGTTACTTATTTCATCACAATCCATCACCGTGGCTAAAATTTCCTCTACTGCAGCTCGTCGTTCGCTTTTACCGGCTCGCTCTACACATTCGTCCAACTTTCGCTTCCTTTTCATTACTAGAATGTTTGGAGACACTTGGAGGCATGGTTGGAAGGTGTTTGGGAATTCCAACGTGGGTACAGCATCTTGTCTCAAAAGTCTTGCTGTTTTTGGAGTGTAATTCAACAATTGGTGCTTCAGAGGTACTTCGTATGCATTACTCGCAAAGTGGATTGAACATATACAAGCTGTATGTGAAGCAAATAGCATACATTAAATACAGATTAAACCAAACATTTTCGACTTACCATTTTTGAGATTAATTTTAGCTTTCCGCTTCCAGGGGGTTATCAACCTTTTCACTACACCCGCATCCTTTGGAAACCAGAAATATTTTATTTCGGCACCCTTAGTTTTCTTGTTGTCATTCTTACAACTCGAAACGGCACAGGACGGCATTATTACTATTAAAAAACTAAACACAACGTGTACTCGCTAAATTGGCGGTCTCAAGATTCTCCTAGATACTGACTTCACTGCGCAAACACGACAAATTTGGGTCGGCCGTCTAGCACACCATGTTATTCTCCACCATGGAAATTGCGTTAATTTTCAACAAAAACAATACACTGAGATTTCACGTGCAGTTGCAGCTAGCTAACCTTTTAATTTTTAAACGTCAAATTTTGACATTTGAGCTAAGAAACGCACCAAAATGCTTCTAAATTCTCACAATAGGTGGCTATAGGTGGTGTTCCCTATGTGCAGGCCATAGTAATTTAGTTGGCCGTGCTTGGACCAGCACTCATAGATGGCATATCCATGGCGATGTCACTACAACTTGAATCCAAACCAGTGGTCATAGATGGCAGAACTAATGTTAGAATCTAGTAATTTCCAAGTTTTGTATTGGTAACACTTTTGACATCTATCATATTGACATTAAATCGTTAACCTTATTTAAGCTAAACGACTCAATAAATCGGAGGCGTACTCATCATTGTGGTATGGCGCATTTCAAAACAGAATTAACAACACACACAAAAATAGCGACAATAGCAATAACAAAATAACAGAATTAACAAAATTAACAGCAATTTTCACACTTTGACTTGCACAATATCGCAAGATAGTCCAGTTACATTAGACGGACAACCGCAGCATCTGCCGAAAAAATCCAAGTGAGCTGAAATTTTGCATACACCTTTATTTTGAAATTACAAATAATGTCTCAAAAGTTCCCATCGATATGGCGCTTGCGTTTTGAGTTATTCAAGGTCAAAGGTCACAGAAATAAGTTTTTCGCAAATATCTCGCTTTCTATGGGTCGTATGACTTTTTTAGTTATTACAAAAAATGAAGGCTAGGAAATTCTCTACAAAAAAGACTATATAGCTTTTTTACATACAACTAACCGTTCAGTAAATAACACACTATTAAGTTTTGCAGACGGGTTTTACTTCTTTTTACGATAAAGTATTGGATTCACCCCAAAAATTCGGAAACTGGGTTTTCAACAGATCTTCACGTTGTAGAGTCCCCTGAACCCAAAAAACATGTTTTTGCTCATTGGTCTGTGTGTCCGTCCGTCGGTCTGTCTGCCAACAGAATAACTCATTAACGAAAAGAGGTATGGCGTTGAAACTTCATATATAAGTTTTTTGTACTATCTAAATGCGACAGCAAGCTTCTGAAGAAAATCGCATAACCGGTGTGTATTGATGTGAGATAAGTGATTTTTCAGTTGAATACCTCTAAAATTCAACTTGAAAATCACTCATCTCAATCAATCCACATATAAAATGTAATAAAATGTAAAGTTTGAAAAAACTCGTTGGAGCCGTTTTTGAAACACAAGAGTAAACATCATACTTCCGGTTATGCGATTTTCTTTAAAAGATAGCTGTCGCGTTTAGAAAGTACACAAAACTTATATATGAAGTTTCAACGCCATACCTCTTTCCGTTTATGAGATATTCTGTTCGCAGACAGACAGACAGCCCAACCAATGAACAAAAACACGCGTTTTTGGGTTCAGGGGACTCTAAAACGTGAAGATCTGTTGAAAACTCAATTTAGAATTTTTGGGGTGAATGCAATACTTCCTTTATCGTAAAAGGAAGTAAAACCCGTCTGCAAAACTCAACAGTGTGTTATTTACTGAATGGTTAGTTGTACGTAAAGCACCTGTATAATCTTTTTTGTAGAGAATTTCCTAGCCTTCATTTTTTGTAATAACTAAAAAAGTCATACGACCCATAGAAAGCGAGATATTTGCGAAAAACTTATTTCTGTGACCTTTGACGTTGAATAACTCAAATCGCAAGTGCCATATCGATGAGGACTTTTGAGACATTATTTGTAATGTCAAAGGTGTATGCAAAATCTCAGCTCACTTGGATTTTTTCGGCAGGCCGATCCTACTGTAGCTGGCCTAAGAGATTTTTGTAGGTATAGATTATAGTACAAAACGCCACCATAACGATGCAATAAGCATAAAATTGTGGGTTGAAGATACGAAAAGTCTATGTGACGAGTGTCCAGTATTGTTATACCGGGTGACCATAAATATCTGAGATCTCGGTAGCCATGGAATTAGCTACTTATAAATGTTGGGTTAGTATTATATTTCAATTACAATAAGTATTGGTACCTATGTAATGTAATAAAATGCAATAAGAGGAGGAGAATGTGCCCCGGATTCTGCAGTTTAGCTTACGACTCGATTATAAAAATATCCTGTTCTAACTCCATTACTTATTGCAATCAGCAATAATTTTTGACAGACAGGAATTTTAGTTGTGATGACATTAATGACATTTATTAGTTTAGTTGTATTCATCGCTTTAATAAAGCGGTGTTGATTCCAAAGGTAATGTGATATCAGGTACTTATGGCCACCCGGTATAAAGAACAAGGTGTTGAAAGTGATTTAGGGCTTCTTGATATCAACGATTTTGCTTTGATAATAATGACGTCTTTTCAAATTCAACAGTTGCTACAATTTACTTACTTTACTTAACCGGCGTTACAATCCTTTGTGGATTTTAGCCTCCTTTACAACGTTGTTCCACCGGGCTCTGTCCTGTGCGACTCGTCTCCAGTTGAGCACCCTTAAGGTTCTCAAGTCCCGCTGAACACCGTCTAGCCATCTTTCCTTGGGTCTTCCCCTGGTCCTTCCGTAGTCCGGCCTCCATTCGAAAACGCTTTTTACTGCCCTGTCACTCGCCATCCGCTCGACATGCCCCAACCACCTGAGTCTTTGTGCTTTCACAAGACGCACTATATCTGCACCACTTATTAGCACGTCTAATTCCACGTTCGTTCTACCCCGTGGGCCATTCATAAATTGCACTGGGCCCCATATCTTCCTCATTATTGCTTTTTCTGCAGTTCGTAGTGCGTTTTGGTCTCTCATTGTTAACGACCCGTAGATCATCACTGGCCTTATCATTAACTTATACACCTTCCATTTGGATGCACGTTGCAGTATTTTCGATTTCATCAGATTCTTGTACATAAAATAAATTTTGTTTCCATTCTGAATGCGTCTTGTTATTTCCTCGCTAGTGTTATTTGTGGTGTTTAGTTGTGAACCTAAGTATACGAACTCGCCTACCCCTTCAAAATTATAATTTCCTATTTTTAGATTCTGCAGCTGGTTTTCACCTTTGTTAATTCGCAAGTATTTCGTTTTTTTCTCGTTTACGATCAGGCCAACCTCTTTTGCTTCCATCTCCAGTTTTCTGAACACTATTTTGAGCTCGTTCATGCTTCTACTTGTTAAGACGAGGTCATCTGCGTATGCGTTGATATGGATCATTTTGGTTCTGATATTTCCTTTAACATCTATTTTTCTTATTACTGACTCCAACATTAGATTAAATACCTTTGCTGATCTCCAAATTACTTTGCCTAGAACACACAAAAAGTTTACAGAGCGATGACAGTTGTAATATTGTTTCTTACTGCCATATGCCAGCAATTTAGAGGAAGTGCGAAAGTACATACGATGAAAAACTGCGTCCTTCAATTTGGTCTTTCAGTGAAAATAATAAATGTAAACTTTAACCACACTTACAAACATAAACGGCAAGGATCGGTTACGTCACCGATGGCATCGGCACTATCGGCAGGTCGGCACGACTCGGGTCAGAATATGCAGGGTTGCCAGACTGAGCGCATGTCCGTTTTAAAAATGTACTTTTGTAGGAAACGGTTTTAGAATGTACCAGATTCGTAGAATTGTACCAGGTCTGGCAACGCTGCTAATATCAAGACCACGCCCACAATCGAACTACACATAGACCAGGCGCATGCATGTTTGACCTTGGGAAGTGTTCTGCTTTATTATAGAGTTATGATTATGATGATGATGATTATGATTATGATTATGATGATTATCATTAGAATCTTGTAAATAATATTTAATAAGGTGATTGATATATAATTCCTGCATTTGGATAGATCTCCTTTTTTTGGTATGGGTTTATTTAGTCCTGATCTTCAATCTACTGGCATTTCTTCGTTTGTCTATATATTTTTTATTAAATTATGAATTCTGTACTGTAGTTCTTACCCTGCATGCTTTGTCAGTTCAGCACTTATCTTGTCACTTCCTGCTGCTTTTTTTATTTTTCATCTTTGTTATATGTTCTTTTACTTCTTCAAATTCTGGTATTCTCTGTAGGGTTCCTAGTTGATTATTCGGTTCTTTTTTCTCTTCTGTTAAGTTACTATGTTCTTCTTTATATAGGTTGCTAAAGTAATTTTTGCTTTATCTCTTTTCTATTTCCTCAAATGTTCCGTTATTTTTTCCATTTCGGTTTTTCATATATTGGTAGAGCCCTTGAGTTATTCGTTCTATTTCTTCCAATGTTTTATCTATCTATAGTTTGTCTTCTTTTGGCACATTTTGTTTGCTTCTTTTCTTTTTTCTTGGTAGTCTGTCTTGTCTTGTTCTTCCATTGTACTGAGCCACTTCTTTCTAGCATTATTCTTAATTTTATACTATTTTCACATTCTTTGTCAAACCAGCAGTTTTTGAACTTTTTGTGTCTAGTCCAATAGCCTTATTTGCCGCTTCTACTATTGCGTTCTTGATTTTATTCCAATCTTCTTCTATACTGTATGTTTTGTTTCCATTTTCACATTTGTGTTTTATTTCCTCTATATTTTTCTGCTATAATTTCTTCTTCTAGTTTTTCTGTTTTCCATTTTTTTATTTGTTTTTTTTCTCTTCAGTTTTTTAATTTTTACTCCGCTTATCACTAGAAAATGGTCCGAATCTATATTTGCATTTCTGTACGATTTAACATCATTAATGGATTTGTAGCAGTCAATTTGATTGCCACAATTTTCATTTCGGTGCATCCATGTACTTTTATGTAGTCGTTTATGTATAAATTTAATACTCATTATGTACTACTAGATTGCATAACACTTGTCCATTGTTATTCGTTTTTGTATGTACTGTTTGTTTCCATGCTACTTCTTCTAACCAATCTTCTTTTCCAATCTGCGTGTTGAAGTCGTCTCCTATTATCATTACTAAGTCTTGGTTTGACACTTTTTTAAGAGTTTCATCGAGTTTGCCATGAAAAGTGTGTTGTTTGTTTTCTTTTGCTGTTTCCGTTAGCGCATATACGTCTATGGTACATAAGTTATGAGATTTGTTCTTAATTCGTATATATGATTTTCTTTGGTTAATAGCAAGACTTGTTATTTCTACTTTGTATTTTCTCAGCTCGTTTGCTACTTTTTACAATTTTCCTGGCTTTAGTAGCATTTTCACGTCCCATGATCCTATTCTTCTCTGTTGATTTTTGCATCTTGCTCTTTTCTGTTTTTTAAGTAAATTTTCCTTTACTTCCTTTTATGCTCATGCTCTTAGTCATTGTGGTCATCATTTTTACCTCTTCGTTCGATATTTTATAGTTTTTTGTTATTTGTGATTTTTAACATTTTTTCCCTTTGATCGTTTGTTTTTGTTGACCTTTCGCAACTGTTCATGTTCTGCTCTATGTTCTTGTTTCTTGTTCTTCTTGTTTTTCTTTTTGCAATTTCCTTGTGTCTTCAACACTGTGTTTTTCTACGTTTAATATTAGTCTGTTGTAGTTAATTTTTGCTACAAATCCTTATTTTATGCTTTCTGTATGTGTACTATGAGCTCTTTTCTTTGTGCTTGTAGTTTTTTTGTGTAATCTTCATTAATGTATGCCTTTGTTTCTTTAAGCTTACCTGTTGCTTTCGGTATTTCTGTTCTTTCGTTTCTGTTTCTCATTTCAATGAATATTAGTCTTACTTTATTCTCTTATTCTTCTATATCATGTATTGCTTCTTCTACCTTTACTGCTACCTCTAATTTTTATAATACTTTTTGCTTTTTCATGTCTTCTTTATCCGCTTCTTTTATTCCATATACCACCAAGTCGTTCCTCCTAATGCCCCTTAAGTAGTTCCGTTTTTCACTTAATTTTGCTATTTCATTCTTGAGGTTTTTGTTCGCTTGCGTGATTCTTTCATTTCCCTTTTTCATTTTTATCTTAATTCTTCAATCCTCATTGTCGTAACTACTGTTTGTCTATAATTGCTAAGAATTTACTATTTATTCGTAATTTAAGCACAAATTTTGAAAGCTGTCTGTGCTTTTTTGTTGCTAATTTATTTAAAGTTGTTCTTATCGTTATCACTTTGTGCAGCAAATAGTAGGCCGGTCAACGCTTCGGAATTTGACTTAATAGTATTTATAAATGTATGTGTCTTTGAATTGTTAATAAATTGCTGAATAATTAATACTTGACATAATACTCTACATTCACTTCCTTGAATTATTTACTTACGAATCACTGAACATTTGAGAAATATTGTAAAGCTAAAAATCTCAATTTCAATGCTAACGTACCAGGGCCTGATTTTCTTAGTGAGAGTAAAGAATATTTTACAATTAGTGGCACATATACAGGGTGTCAGAGTTAGCATGAATTTTCTAAAAATGGATTTGATTCACGGAATCGAATCACAGGATTTGAATCCTTTTTTCGGATCATGGATTCGAATCCTCAAGTTTAACTTCAGAATTGTTGCTACAGTTACAGTTTTATTTTATTAGTATGGCGATTAGACAATTGTTTAATTAAGTAGTATTGATTAATAAATAAAAATTTAATAAATTGCTCTTTATTGTAGATTCAGAGTCTACAATCCACATAAACATAAAAAATTAAAATACCTAATGCTAATGATAAATTAAAAAATGTATTTTCTAGTTAGCTCTTGACAAGACCAAAACTTTGGTTTTTGAGAAAGATTTTGGTTCCACACGCCTTTGTACTCCTTGCTCTTAACAACACAAAGAAAACAAACGCACGCTTGCACAAAAGTTGTTAGAAAGTTGACATTTATTTTTCTTTATTGTTAAAAATCCTGTATCTGGGCCACTAATTTTGAAGTGTGCCTCCTTTAACCTCAGTAATATTCCCTCAACTGTATTTTTTATCTGGCTAACGATAGAGTACTAAATGATACCCTGTGAAATAATTACAAAACTCAATATTTAGGCTTTGTGGATTTCGCTAAGCAAGAGCAGGATTCAGATGATGACATAAGTGATGAATACTCCTTTAAGCAAAGCAAGAAAGGTAGCTCGTCCAGTAGCTCTGAAACATCAGAAGATGAGAACAAGTGGGATCCAAAGCAACTCCTCCGGAAACTGAAGCATGAAGGAAAACGGCAGGAGATTAACCGTAATCGCAGGCGAGGAGGTGGGGTATATTTCATGCCTATAAAACGCATGTGTAATATGATCAGCTATAATTGTTGCACTATCCCCGACCGGTGCCAAGTGCAAGCATCGCCCATCATAGGCACACAGGAGTGGCTGTATGCGCGGGTACCTCGAAATGACTATGAAATTAATATACTGGAGCATACGCAAAAACAAATGCGATTGACATTTACAGGAGGGTAAGTGTAGAAGGTAAATTTGGTAGTAGTGAACATTTTCATACTCATTTCATGAAATAACAAGTATGGTTAGTAGAGCGGAGTGATAATGGCTAACAAAATGTTTTTCTGAATTTTCCATTTCCTATACATGGAAAAGTGGCTACATATAGCATCTAGCTACTGTGAAAACTTGGATTTTGTAAGATTATATCTTCTGGTGCCCCCACGGCCTTAAATATGTAGTTAATTAGTTATTACTTTTTTTAAATTAATATATTTTGTTTTCCTTTATTCAGCTCTGCTAGTTTTTTTGCGAAAATAATCCAGATCTCACCACGAAAAGGTGGCTAGGCTATATGTGAAGTTAAAAGAAATGTTTAAAAAATTTAAGACTTTGTCTTAAAAAAATCGGATTTGATTTCGAATGTAGATAAGAGCTGTCTAGATGAAATACGACATCTTTTAAATCCACCTCTGGCTTCCGACCCACAAACAGCTGACGACGCTTCTGTTACTAACTACATTGGTGACCATTTCTTTAAGTAGGTCTATAGACAATTTCTTGGTGATCGAAAGCTCGGTAATAATGACTGCTTGCCAGTTCATTAATTCAATGTAATCTTTATGTAGAAATACGCTTACACTCCTAATAATACTTTCTCTAGGTGTGCAAAGTAGCCGTTAATTCGTTTGATTTAATTAACTATCTTTCTTAATTTACTGTCAAATATTGCAAATGCTGGACAGATATTTCTGGTCGCTGCTTAAAGCTAGTACATCAATTTCTGGAAGGACCATGTAAATTTTTTTTAAATCCGGTAGGTCCAGTTGTTTCCCCACCTAAATGCTTCATCAAATGGCGTAATGGAAAAATTTGCATGTAACAAGCAAATAAACCACTAATGGTTTTTACATATTTAAATTTGACCATTATGACTTGCAGTATTCACAGCGGTTCCACCATAACCTATGGCAACTACATTTGATTCATCCATTTCTTCTCGTAAAAACTAACAATATTGTCTTTGATGTTCTTTGCTGTACTGGATGAAATGATAATATGCCTGAAATATGTGGAACTTGGTTCTCAGCTGATACTAAGACAATGCGTGCTTCAGTAATTGTTGACCTGCATGTTGCTCGAATGTCTAAGAAAAACAACAGAATGAAGACCATGGATAGGAGAGAGGAGCGTTGGAGAGCCTATAACAAGATGGTATGATAACATTTGAAAAACTTGGATGAAGGAAGCCGCAATGAGAACGGAGTGGTAAAACATGGAGGAAGCATATATCCAAAGATGAATGAGAAATGCTGCAAAAGAAGCAAGAAGAAGAAGATATCTTATTTTTAGGTTTGCGTTGAACAAATGATCTGTTACAGCAGTTCCCCGTATTACTAGTAGAGCTACCACATCGACCAGACTTGGGTTTCTTCTCATTTGCAATCCTATTCTGTTTTATACAAATTACAAAAACCCTTCCATCCCGAGTCACGGGTTGATCAGCCAATGACAAAAAATCTAAATTTCGTTGCCAGAGCAGTTCTGCGCTAATTGATGGCTGCCCTTCCAAACACCACAACTGGTTAATCCTTTTCCAATCAAGTTTTGAATTGATATTTCCCACGGCGTTCTCAAAACTACCTCAAACACGTGTTTTTGTCATTGGCTGATCAACCCGTGACTCGGGATGGAAGGGTTTTTGTAATTTGTATAAAACAGAATATAGTCCGGGAGCCAGTGAACTTTTTGTTACGTCATAAGGTAAACGGCTAAATTATACTTCATGAATTAGTTTTTGTGCTAATGTAAACGAAAACTGATTTCTGCAATCCCAAATCCGGGGATAACATTTAGGGTTGTGATGTGAAAGTTGTCGTAATTAACAACTATTTTACGTCATTTTTAAATGCATAATACAAGTTCCCATCAAAAGTTTGATTAACACAGAGTAATAAAATATGTTTCTGCAATGTGGAATCCGGGGATAACCCCTTCTGCAAAGAGGGTGAATATGTAGGGTTGAAGTGGTGAAAAATTTTATAAGATAAATGAAAAATTCTTTTTGCATGCACTATGCGAACATTAAACATTACAAAAATGATATTCTGCATAACAAACTCCGGGGTCATGACTTTCTGCAAGCGCCTGAAAAGTAACTTGTTGCGCGCAGTCAAATGCTCGTGCCGAGTCATTTCACGTTATTATATTCAACAAATCAATGCGATTTGCACAACAATAATTTCTCGCAATAAATATACACGAATTTAAGAATAATCAAAATTTTGTATTTTATGTTTATGAACAAACTTCAGGAATTTTTCGAAATTGTATTCAATCGCGGAAGATTTAATTTTTAAGTAATAAAATTTAACGTAGTGTTCTAATATTTTGCGCTGGCAGACAGCTTTGTTTGTGTAGATTAACCGTTCATGTTTGCTATTCTTAGATATTTCACTGTAAGTCTGGTGCCGAAACCTTTAGTTAACGCGCCTCCCAGCTGGGCGTACCTTATAAGCCATTCTTACGAGCCGGCATAGATGCCGAATATACCTGTATTTTTGTATGGTATTTGGTAGGTCACTTGGTGTGGCCAATAGATGTATTAACTGAACAGTCTTATTCTTTGCCTTTTTGTGTCTTGTGCATGTTTGTGTACAGGGGGACTGTGTCACTGTGTTACGACCATTGTAAGGTGAGGCCCGGACGTGGCGGACGGGCATTCCAGGTAGGTTTTTGCTTCTGTCGCTGCACCAGGGTTCCCGAAATAGTTATTTGAGTACTTCTCGCTCCGTTTAAACCTCCAGGTCCGGTTGAACGTGGGTATCTTGAGTTGGATCTGGTGGCACCAATTTCTTTAGAAATACCCTGTATATATCTCGACACGCTTGCCCTGCGGTGTACCGTCTTGAACCACGCCCATCTCCCTGAGCGCATTCGAGCCGAGGTCTTTAGCCTGTTTTTAACGATTGTCAGGGTGAACGTGCCCCATTTCCCGGATTTGAATAGCATTGGATACTCGCCCATTCGTTAGTGTCGTAAGGTTAATTTGATACTGTAACAGAACATCATAATTTTAATATCATTTTCCTTTTCGCTAAAAAGTCCTCCGCTTAGTAAGAAAAATTCGTGTATATTTATTGTTGTACAAATCGTAATAACGTGAAATTGACTCGGCACGAGCATTTGACGGCACGCGACAGGTTGCTTTTGAGGCGCTTGCAGAAAGTCATGACCCCGGAGTTTGTTATGCAGAATATCATTTTTGTAATATTTAATGTTCGCACTAGTGCATGCAAAAAGAAATTTTTATTTATCTTACAAAATTTTATACAACTTCAACCCTACATATTCACCCTATTTGCAGAAGTGGTTATCCCCCGATTCCACATTGCAGAAATATATTTTATTGCTACGTGTTAATTAAACTTTTGAATGCAATTTGTATTTTGCATTTAAAAATGACGTGAAATAGTCGTCAATTACGACAACTTTCACAGCGCAACCCTTAATGTTATCCCCGGATTCGGGATTGCAGAAAGTGACAACTTATTTGTCTTTATTGACAACGTAAAAGTGTCACTTTATCTGCCTAAGCAGATAAAATAGCAACTTTTGCGTACTTTATCTGCCTAAGCACAGAAAATCGTTGCTCTCTTTCTTTCTGTGTTTGTTCGCTATCTCCTCCGAAGATACTGGACCCATTAAATTGTATGATGGCTTAAAATTTTGCTAATTTTTAGACTTAGATCGTAGGCCGGTTTTTATTTTCAAAAAGAGTACGAAAAAGTTTTAAGTTAAATAAACCTTTTTAAGCAGCGGATCGAAGCATCTGTCGCCGTGGGTTATAGAGTGACAGCTGCTGTGGCGTGTGCTATTAGCTCGGGTGATTGCGTATGTTTATATATCATTACAGTAGCGCGTTATATGAACAACATCGGCTGTCGCAGGGGGGCAGTGCTCGCTTGTCACGCGGGTAGCCTGGGTTTGATTCCCGGCCAATGCAACTTTTTTTTTTAAATTTATATTACTTAATCAAATTTACCTGAATACGTTTGCTGATAAAATAGTATATGTTATTCGGAGTAAAAGTGACTTTATGTGGCTTCGCTGAATTATTTGCCTCACTAACGTTCGGCTAAATAAACTTCAGCTTCGCCACATAAAGTATCACTTTTACTCCTAATAACATAATCTACTATTTCTACTCACTGTATAGAAAGTCGGCTTTTGTGCCCTAGTTTTAGGAATCAAAACTGTCAATTGCCAACCAGCGAGAGCCAATTTTTATTAACTCCCGGCGGGAGCCAATATTTTTTTACTCCCGCATTTGTATTTATGTCACCATGGATATCACACCAAATCTTTACAACGTTATGCTGATTTGGAAATTAGACAAAATGTCACTACACAAATCTAGTCACTATAATGATTTCCTAAAGCAAAACTTTTGAAATTTCCTCCCTTGTGTGTTTCACACGCGGGAGGAAATGAATACCTTTGCTCCCTAGCTATACAAAAATAGCTACTTTTCACGTCTGAAAGCACAACACGGTTTCTACGATACCAAAATCGTGAGAGAAATAATGAATTACTCCCTAGAGGAGAGATATTTCCCTAGGGAGTTTTCATTATGACTGAGCAACAACAGCTCACAATCAAATTCGAGGTTAGCAGGTTATGTTTCGCGTCAGTTTGTGTCAAAACTGACGCAAAACCTAACCTGATTCATTATGACAAGAGCTCACAATTATGTCAAATTCGAGGTTTTCAGATTGGGTTTTACGTCAGTTTTGACACAAACTGACAAAACCTAACCTACTAACCTCGAATTTGACATAATTGTGAGCTCACTTACAGTGCCACCAGCTTTAAAATTTACCATAGGTTACTAATTTTAAAATAATTGCAACTAAAATGTCAAGCAATGACGTTTAAAAAACAGGTTTTTCGTTTTAAATCCTCCTGCAACGTGAAAAAATAGTATATGCAACTCGGAGAGAATGCAATTTTGCTTCAGTGCAATTTCACCTCGAGTCAGAAATTGCACCTCAGCAAAATAACGCATTTCTCTCCCTCATTGCATAATCTAGTATTACACAAAGATAAATCTAAAAAAATCTATATTCTAATTAGATAGTATTAATTATGGAAGTTATAAAACACTTTTTATAGTACTCTTGCTGTTGTAGTTATTTGTATATAAAAATATACTAATTCTGCATTATTTTGTTTTACATTAGGCATATAGCTTTGTATATTTGTTATATTGTCTATTACATAATTTTAATAAAAGGGAATTATTAACCAATAGTATTGAATTTGAATTTCCCGCTTTTAGTACATTTTGTAGGGTTTTGGCAAATGTTTTCAGTACGTTTCTAAAAGCAGTCGCGGCAACACTGTTGAGTTCCTGTGGTTCACTGCATCCTGCATCTAACATACATGTGCTCACGCAGAGACGCTGACCGCAGACAACGGCGAAACTAACCTAAAATTTATATTAGAATGGAAAAATGTAAGTATATTAAAAATTGTAGTAATATCTCTATGTATGTATTACCGTTTTCGTAATACCTACATGTTATTGTACTATATCAGTAATTTATTTATGGTATTGTCTGCTTGATAGCAATGTTACCCGCGGCCATTATAACTGTTACTTCGCTACCAAATTACGGGAATTGTTTTAATTTATTTGAGAACGAAATTGTAAACATTCGTCGCTACATTAGGTACCAAATTACGTGCGGGACCCAGATTACTAGTAAATTTTATTTATACAGGGTTAGCCATGATTGGGTTACTTCTGACCAAAAGTTGAATGAAACCCAAAATACAAAGAACGCCTATCACTTGATACAATATTTAATAATGATTAATAAATTACACGGCTTCCTGGATTAATACGAAACTAAACGTGTTTAGTCTCGTATTAATCCAGGAAGCCGTGATAAATTGAATCCAAGTCCCCAATTTTCTGTTTACATGTCAGTTTGTGTCAAAACTGACGCAAAAACTAACCTGCTAACATGGAATTTGACATAGACTTACAGTGATACCAATGACATGTAAACAGGAAGTTGGGGACTTTGATTCAATTTATCAAGAGATCCAAAAAAACTGTTCCTCAGCGGGCTGTGGAAATTCAACGTATGAATAATATGTTGGTGACACTGTATGTCAATGTTAAATTCGAGGTTATCAGGTTAGGTTTTCCGTCAGTTTTGACACAAAATGAGGCAAATCCTAACCTGTTAACCTCGAATTTGACAGTGGTGTACAGTGTCACCAACATATTATTCATACGTTGAATTTCCACAGCCTGCTGAGGAACAGTTTTTTTTGGATCTCTCGATATTAATCATATTAAATATTGTATCAAGTGATAGGCGTTTCATTCAACTTTTGGTCAGAAGTAACCCACTCATGGCTAACCCTGTATTAAAATCACATATTTGAAAATTGGCTGCTTTTAGTAGATACTACGAAAACTGTTTAACAACCTAACGGCTGATATTACATATAACTGACTCGAATAATCTATTAGCCTCGGCCACAAAATGTATCCTCATCCGTTATGTGCTCAATATCGGCTTTACCTAATAAGACAGTATAAATAACAATGATATCGAGCAATTATTCCATGTCATAGATATATCAGTCGGAATGAAACGCAAGTGCACCTCGGCAAGTCAGATCAAAAGTTCGAAGATTAAACATTTTCAAGAACCTCAGATCAATATAGTCGATCTTTCTGACTGTACGTTGCTTCATGTGCTTCAATTTTTGGATGCTACCAGCCTTTATCAGCTTGGAGAGTAAGTATTTCTGTTTTTTTTATTTAACACCTTTTAAATACATTTTGACAGGACATGTACGCGTTTTCAATATCTGGTTCAAGATAAATCACTGTGGATACATGTAGATGGAAGGAGTCAACCCAATAATGCTGACAAGTTAGCATTTTGTTGGCAAAACGTTCATAAAAAAACTCGACATTTACTTCTTGCCGGCAGCCAAAGGAGCGAAGTTGTGCTTCCATTAGAAATCCTTATCGGTTCAGAAAAGTTGAATCATTTGACTGTGTTAGCACTGGAGCATCAATGCATAAAATATGTAAGTTGGTTCAGCAGATTTCAACTTTGCACGAAATTTTGGTTTTTCAGTGTGAGCTGGCACAGTTTCCGAATACAATCGAGGAGCTGAGCTTTAAACATTCATATATATACTATCATGATCGATTTTTCCGTTCTTCAGAAGTCAGTATGTCTAATTTGAAGGTAAAACTTAGCCATCTATCTAATTGTTTTTCAAGTGTAAGATTCTAGACTTTAATTTTGGACCACTGTCAGTGGTTTGAAGGTGGAAGCTTAACGTATTTTTGTAAATATCCAAAGTTGGAGATACTCTCCCTGTACATGTGTAAGAAACTTGGTGATGATGACATTGAAAATATCAGTATAGAGGGACAGTTTAGATTTAATAGCCTTAGAGTGGTCGATTTGCGTTTTACAGGTAAGTCGTTGGCTCATGGTTGTCGCAAAAATTGTGTGCTATTTTGTATCTCGTAGGTGTTGGTCATTCGTTCATCAAAGAGTTTGACGCCAATCCGTCTATACAAATAATATATTTCCAATGCTTTGCTACAACCTATCGTCTAGAGCGTTACAAACGGAAATTGGATATCATAAGAGGGGCAGTGATAAATGAGCATTCCTATGTGTCTGACGATGAAGCCATTAATGATATGTCAAGACACTCATTTTACAAGCGATTTCAAACTTCTGAATTGACGAAGTACAACTCGTATACAATAAAAGACAACAGCATGGTTGTATTCACTCGTTTAAAAAAAGTTGGCAGCAGTAGAACTAGGCCTCAAAGCTATTTATATTCGTATCCGTACGAAGATTGCACATGCGGATTTTTTAATAAATCGTCGGAGACTTGTGGTACGTATTTGAATTAAAAAATATTTTTTTACTATCATGACTTAAGTGGCACTTTTTAACCGTTTCTAATGTCAAAAGTGACTTTGGATTACTAGTTACCCTAGACTAAGTTCTGCAATAGTTATTTTCATTACAAGCGTCGAAAGTAGCAAATATCGTGAGAGTGTTGATTAGACAAACGAGGGCGTAGCGAAGCGAAGCCCGAGTGGATCTAAAACACGAGCACAGATATTTGCACTTTCGGGCGAGTTATGAACACTATTTTTTAGATGACCACTCAAAGTAAATTCTATTTTTAAGAATTGTTTTTATTTCGTTTTGCAAAATTGATAGTTATATTATTATTGGTACAATTGGCAAAAGCGTCTGGATGATTTGAATCACGGTCTGCTGAATTGTGGGACAAACGTCAAAGTGACGTTTGTCACACAATTAAGCAGGCCGTGTTTTGAATAACTTTGTGCCGTTACGATATGACTAGTACGATATAATATCGTGCTAGTGTTTGAAATTGTCAACTTTCTGTAGTAGGCTGCTGTCGCGATAATGTTACTTTCATATGTGGTGGTCTAAAAATAATTTATTATGGTACTTCTGTTAAGATTGTAAAAAAAATAGTGAATGTAATTAGTGCAAAAAGTGTTTATGGCACTTGGCATTTTCATGCAGCCCGCCGTAAACACAAAGTTTGTAAATAATATTGGTTTTACATTGTATCACAAATGTAATAACTTAAGATATCATGGATGTCTGTTCAACTCCATTCTTCGATTATAGATTTTTTGTATGATTGGGCTTTTCGGTTCATTTATGGCATGAGTTTTCATGACAGTAAGTAGCATTTATGGAAACTGAACGGTAAGTAATCACTTACCATTCAGAGAAAGGTAAATAATTACTTATCATTTGCAAATGTCAATAAATTTGACACAAGTGTTAAAGGACAAATGTCATTTTTGCCAATACAACATTATAACATATATTAGACAGCTTGCGATCTGACGGAACATACAACGTAACCTTCAACATTATTTTCTACGCTATGAGAGACAATTGTGCGAAATGTATACAGGCATAACCGTAGAGCTCTGACGTGAGCTTTAAGTTGTATTATCCAAAGTTGTCAAAGATAAAAAAATGTCTTACGTTTCCGAACAGCTAAGAAAATTGTATTATATATTTCGAAGATTATATTATAATCGTCCATATTAGAAGATTGCAGAAAAGTACAAGTAGCTCTTTTTAAAACAGAAATTTTATTTTTTTAATTTTTTTTTGTAATGACATTTATTGAAAATTTACAATCTTCTTTATTGTGAGTATTGAGTAAATATGTTATAAGTCCTTAGCTTGAAACGGAAACACCCATTGGCATTTCTTCTTATGTATCACTATTTCTTAACCCTCGCCCGGCGGAAATAATTTCAGTTACGCGGATTGCGAAAATGGGTCTCTAGTGACCCGGATCGAATTCAATTTTTTAAAATTAGTTTTAAAGCACCACAATGTCTGTTTTTCTAATACATACTTGCACATGATAATATAATCATAAAACTTTTATTTTTATTGACCTGCAGACTAAAAAATTCTTCATATTCTGTGTCACTTTTATCGCTGCAACTGTCCTCATCAGACAAAAAATGAAAGTCGTTTTCGTCATCATCACGCATACAATTGTTGTTCCGTAAGGGGAATTTTATTAGGATCCATTCTTTTTGCCTATTATTTTCCACAGTGTTATTATTCTCCAGAAAACAAGAAAAAAACAATGGAGCGCGAAACGCGGAAACCGGGTCTCAAGTGACCCGAACGGAGTATCTTAGGTATACAAAGACATTTTTTCACGAAATTTATTCTACAGCATCTCCATAACAGCTTCGAGGAATACGCAAACACCCAAAACAGTACGTATATTGGAAAACGGTAGAATTATTTTAAAAAAAAAGAAAGTTCGGGTCACTTGAGACCCGGTTTCCGCAGTCTGAGGGTTAATATTGTTGTGGTAAATATTCTGGCCAGAATTTGTTGAGTCTTCTGTTGTGTGGTCCATTCCTATATAGGTTTTCTATAAGATCGTTTGGATGCCCCGCAAGTCGGTGCTGGTAATTAGTGGAGACGGTTTTTATTTCTTTTGTGATGTATGGGATCTGTAGGTCTTGATGCAGCATTAAACTGCTAACGTACCATGGTGCGTTTAAAATCGCACGAACTGTTTTGTTTTGGAATGTTTGTATTGTTTTTAAGCGAGTAGGTTTAGCACACCCCCAAAGTTGAAGGCCATATGACCAGGAAGGTTTCACCATGGTCTTGTAAAGTAGGATTTTATTCTTAGTGGATAGTTTTCATTTTCGGCCCATTAGCCAATACATATGTCTGAGCTTAAGATCCAGTTGTATTCATTTCGTCTGTATCTGTTTCTGCCACGTTAGCGGTTGATTGAGGTGTAATCCTAGGTATTTGACAGCTGATTTTGCAGGCACTGGGGCTCCATTAACAGTTACAGGAGAACAGATTTCGGCACGAGTGGTAAATGTTACTTGGACAGATTTAGATTGATTTATTTTAATTTGCCATTTATTGGACCATTCGTTAAACAAGTTTTTGTGCATTTGCATGTTTTCAAAGGACATTACTGGATTATTAAGTGAAGATAGAATAGCAACGTCATCAGCAAATGCAGCAATCATGGTGATATCTGTTTCGGGCAGGTCAACAGTATATATAAGATAGAGAAGTGGGCCAAGCACGCTGCCCTGTGGGACGCTTGATTGTATAGGATAGTATGGGGAAAGTGCGTCATTCAGAACGAGGTAGTAGTTGTTGTTAATCATATTTTTGAGTTTATAGAGTAGGCCCGTGTGCCACACTTTATCAAACGCTTGTGACACATCTAAAAACACTCTGTTGCAATATTTCTTGTCCTTAATGCTCTTGGATATTTGATTGACTATTCTATGGGCTTGGTGTATCGTTGACATATTTTCTCGAAAACCAAACTGGTAATTAGGCAGTAAATGTGTTAGTTGATAGTCATCCTGTATTCTTTTGAGTAGCAGTCTCTCACATATTTTACTAGGAATTGGCGAAGTAGGTTTATTGGTCTGTATGACGATGTTTCATGAGATGGTTTGCCATTTTTATGTATCATTATTATTTCTGCATACTTCCATATTATAGGAAAGTAGCAGAAACTTAGCATTCGGTTAAAAATGATTGTGAGGAGGACGACAGCTTTGCAGGGTGTTGGTTTAACTTGACTATTTCAGCTTTCACTTCTGCTGGGCTTACGGGCCTTATTGGTGGTGACATCTGGCAGGGTACATCATGGAAGTCTTTGATATGATTATTTGGAGTACCAGGTGTTGGTTCTGCTGCCTGAAAGACTTTGGATAGATGTACTACGAAGTTATCAGCTTTTTCTTTGTTGGTGCGAGCCCATTCGTTGTTGGGTTTTCTTATTGCAGAATTTGGCAGCGTGGGTCTTTTGAACTTCTTGGTGGCTTTCCATAGACTGTGGTCATTTGCGAATAATTTCTGAGTGTATGTTTCAAAGGTTGAGTTTTGGGCTTCTTTGAGTGCCGTAGTAGTTGTCTCGAGAGCCTTCTGTAGTAATGTAGATCTTCAACGTTACGTGATCGTTGCCATATTCCTTTGACTTGTCTTTTCTCACTGATGAGTTGTCGATATATAAGGGAGTGCTGATAGAAGTTGCTGCTTGTTGTTCGGTTCTGGGGGTCGATTGCCACGCTGCTTAATGTATACTAAGCAAGTGAAGTACTGAACGGCAACATCTAGATCTGCCGGATCTTTGACACATATATTGAGATTTATTTTTATCTATGTGCTTTTTAAATATTTCCCAGTTGGTGTATCTCGTTGTTTGCTTTGGGTGTGTGAGTTTGTTTATAACTGCAGTGCTCATACGACAGGGGTGTGGTCTGATGATAGATCGTAATTTGAGTCTACTAGACAGTTTTGTGTTGGTATGCATTTGGTTATAAATAAATCTGGGAGATCCGGCAGATTTCGTGGGTCTGTTGTCCAGTAGGTAGGTTCTCTGTCTCTCTCACTTTGGTGCGTACGATGTAGTAATTCTACAGAGTGCTAGAGAGAGCTAGAGAAAGCGGCCTACTAAGAAATTTAACTGACCATTTTTTTCTAGAAAACCTTTGTTATTTCAGTTACATTTTATTAGGAGATGAAAAGGACCAGTCCTCCGCTTTGCGTTGTGCATATGGAAATATTGTGGGATTTATTGATGGTGCAATATATTATCACTAGAATTGTAAAAAAATCTTCCTCATGATGCCCCAGACAACTAAGGTTTCCATTAAAAAAAAATACAACTTCATGGTATAACTCGTTTTTTCTAAACTTTTTTTGAAAATCTGACTACGTCACTGATTTCTTATAAAAAAAGTGCTGAAGAACGTAAAAATTACTTTTCTCTACTCGTATAAATAAGTCTTGTTGTTATCATTCTCTAGTTCTAATATGGCCTTCATTAATCTCTGCAATTCCAAAAACTCTTATTGGCAGAATAGAGATTCTTTCCCCATTCGCTTTTCTTTAGCAAGGTCAATTTCAAGACGTCTATTCTCTATTTGCTTCTTTTCTATTTCTGCTTCCAACTGGAAACGTTTTTGCTTGATATCCATACCATGTTCAAGTTTTATTTCTATTAGTTCTTGTTGTTTATTTCTTTTCTTTCATTGAACATTCGACCTTGGAGCTATTTCAGGTAGCTTCAATTGACGGCTCGGTCCCTTTCTGCATCAGCGCAATTCTTTTCCAAGATTCTCTGATTACATGGTGGTACCACTACTTATTTATATAACTTCAGCTAACAGCATCGCTCTCTGTGTCACAAATATTACTACTACTATGATGACATTTTTAATAAAATCACCGTAGCAACGTCATTCTAACGTTCGCAGTGCCATGCGTTTGCACTACAATTTTTTTGCAAACTATTTTAACCAGAACATGAGAATGTGAAAATTTCAAGTACTGTTGAACGCTCATTCCTATGGTTCATGTTCCACGTTGGGTTACGTCTTACGTTTTGTGAGATTGCAAACTGTCTATTATAATAAAAATTAGTATTTGAGTTATTCTACTCATGCAAAAAATCCTATACGCATCGTGAATGGTATGGTTTACCAGGTAAACCGTCTTTACCGTTTTTGGTGCTTAATATACTCAGTTGTTACCTAGATAAAAAATCTGATAGAGGGAATGTTAATGAGAGCAATAATAATAATAATAATATAAGCTTGTGGCAAATTCTTTTAGTCAAAATACACTTGTACACGAAGACTAAAGCTACAGTTGCGAGAAATTAAGAACACTTAAGTATAAATAATTGCATTTATTTTCTGCCATTTACAGAACAACTTAAGTCTTATAAGGTTATTTATTAACTACTAAATGCTCAGTTCAGTTTGTCCACAAAAACTTGTTGGGCGTTCTCAACATTTCTAATAAGCCTATCAGAGCAGCTCTTAATTTTGTACTTTTAAGTCATGTACATGAACGTGACAATTCTACAAGTTTGTTGGTTTCATACGCCAAAATTTGTCAAGCAGTCGACACCTCACAATTGATCTCTAATAGAGTTTTTCAGTTGGTCATATTTTAAGTCATCTTTTTAATATCTAAATCCTAGAATAGAACAGCAGCTTAACACATGTTTACCGGAACGTGTTTTAAAATTTTTAAAACACGGAACAAATATAGCAACAATAAGGGTTTATTAAATGTGTTTTTCTACGGTCACCTTTAAAACTGACTATTAAGCGCTCACTGTCAATGCGAAAAGTTAGCGATTCACAAATTTTTTCCCTAGTAACCATTTTAGCATCGCAACCACGTAAACAATGTCTTAATGAAATAATCGCGTCACTTCATTTTACTTTACGCATCGCCATGGCTAACCTGATTATTATTGTAATTCGTCATTTTTCTGGAACTGGCTAAAATTATTGACAATTGCATCACGATGCGTCCATCATCACGCAACAGATTTATTGAGTTTGTGAGTTTTTGTGAAGTTGAAGATGGAATCTGAAGGTAATTACACCCCGCCTGAAGTATTTGAAGCGACCCAGACAGCAACCAACGAGTGTTGTTGCCGGCCAAATCGCGCGGCCTTTATGAACGGCGGTACAACGACTTCATCAAATGTTGTGTATCGAAATTTCAATTATTTAACAATTTTGTTATTTATTTAGGACCGTAGAAAAAATTTTGTATGTATTTCGAGTGTAAAGAGCCATTTTGGTATTCGGTTGCTTTTTCGCGCCTCGCTACCGCTCGGCACGAAACGCGCATCCTCATACCAAAATGGCTCTCTTTACACACTAAATACATAAATATCTATTTTGTATCTTGAAGTGTTACATTTATTTGTTTAAGGTAAGCAATTACATTTCCAAACTGCTCAATGCGCAGGTTTTCTTTCACTTTTAAGGATGACTTCAGCATCAAATAATGCTGCCAAAGTGAATCATGTCACGTTTCTTGCTGCAAATCAAATGAATTAAATATACATGGAAATGAAAATAATCGCAGACTTACCTTCTCTTCTAAATAGGCAAGAATTACCTCTTCTGTTATCGAGAAGACTTTGTTATTTTCTCAGCAATGGCAGAAATTTTAATAAACCTTCTCGTAAGCAGCTTTAGACTTCACGGGCAACAAATTTTCTCGCAATAGATTTCCTTTCTTTAAAATATTTTCAGGAATTTGATTTGACTCATTTCACATTTTTGTTTATAAAATAAACAACATATCCATAGCGACTCGTGACCAACGTGGTTGATCAACAGAAAAAAATTTGAATGATGTGGGTGTCTATGTAACTCGACTGCGTCTCGTTGCATAACAACACCCTCAAACTTTAAGCTTGTGTTTTTGCACTCGTATCATTAATAACTATTACAACTCGAGTAAAGGAGTTTGCTCCAACCGGCATATATTTTCAAGTCTATTTTTTATGACCAAGTTGCAATAGTTGTGCTTCTGATCATGTACTAATAAATCTAGCTGTACCCAATTTTTCAGCTTCGCCCAATTTTTCGGCTTACGCAGTAAACCCTGCATAATTTACCCTTGTATTTCCATGAGATTCAAATACGTCCATTCTCCCAGAGAAAGGCACGTTTTAAATACCGGCTTTCAAATGCCTCTTGTAACTTTAATATGACCATTTTGCCTCCGAAATTCTACCTTTGAAATATTTACGATACAAATTGCTTATGGTTAACTACAGTCTATTCGTTCTCTGAATGTCAGTTTTTGGCAGTGGTCTATTCGTACAACCGCTTATAGTTCATTTTCACACAAGATCGCAAATCGTAACAAGTTATACGTTTCCGAAAAAAATGTTCCTATGAACGAAGGAATGGGGGATTAATCTACATTGTCTTCACTGTTTCATGTTTTTATAATACCACTTTTCTCCATGCTTTGCTATTTTCTATTATTTCTTCCCAGTTCTTTATTTTCATTTTCTTGATGTCTGCTTCTACTTGTTCTTATCATCTTAATTTGGGTCTTTCTTTCGCCCTTGTATGTGATTATTCTTTGTGGAGGTATTTCCAGTGTACATAAAGCAAACGCGTAAAGACACTCAAGCCAAATGTTGAAACCTGTCTAGAGTGCCTGGGACAGTAACTCGGGGGGTATTTCTAAGCTTGACTATCAGATGGCAGAACAAAGTTCTACCAATTAGAGACCCTAGAAATGAGAGACTGGGCATTGGCCGTCGCTGGCCTGATTGGTTGACGCGAACCTGGTCCCTAAAATGGCGGCGCCAATAGTGTGCTCTCAAATATGGCGGGAATTTCAAACTTAAATGTATAAAGGAAGTGACTCTTAAAATAGTATATTATGTTATTAGGAGCAAAAGTTATACTTTATGTGGCGAGGCTGGACGGGTTATCTGCCGAGCTTGCGAGGCAGATAAGTACATATTATCTAATGGTCGAAATTTGGCAGACATCCTTTGGTAGATTTACATGAATTTTTTCATAAATTGAGACATCACGCTTGCAAAATTACATAGACAAAATGTGTATTGACTAAACAAAATTTTATATTCAACAAAAATACTTTACTTGTGTGTAGGCTGTAGAAACTTGAAATTTCCGACAACTTAATTTAGAGGTTAAATACACTTGCAAAATTAGGTTAAAATTGTACGTAGTTTACATAATTCGGGATGGAAGGTTTGGAACAATTCTTAGCTCTGCAGATGCAAAAAATGCAGTTGGTAACCAGCCAAATACAAGAATTGCAGAAGAAAGCAGCAGAAAGTACCGCATGTAGTTCTTCGTTTTTCGAATGTGCCATGGCCAAAGCCATTGCAAGTGGATACAGGTGAGATTCGCCAAAGTTTTAAGCTGTTTAAGTCCAACTGGGAAGCCTACGTTGTTGCTACTGGAATGGGCAGTTTGTAACACGTTTTTTCCTTTTACACCATATATCTGTTTTCCACTTGAGATCTTGAGTCCTTGTTCAACTTTATATCGAGATATTTAACTTTTTCCACTTCTGACAACGGTACATTATTGATAAAAGCTAACGGTGTGTTTTCTTTGCAGTTGATCGTGTTTCATATGGAAGTGCGGTTCTTCTAGGTATGATTTGAGAGGAATGTAGTATGGGAGACTATCATGCCACACTTTATTATATCCCTGGTTGTCATCAACAACGCTATTATGGAGTAAAGTTTCTCCTCAAAGGATTAGTTGATTATAGTCAACTACAGCAAGGACCTGCTATATGGTGGGATGCCATCGCATGGTGCTTGCTCATTGTCTATCTTCGTAGTTACATCAGTGAGATGCTTCCACATACTTTGGACGACTTCCCACTTAACGCGTTCAATTATACTAATCCAAATCACTGCAAACTGCATATTAATCAGTTATCTTTAATACATTACTTGAATGTTTACTGCAATAACTGCAACTGGAGATTCATAACGAACATTAGAGAGTAGTTTAGCGGCCGTAGCAAGGAGATCTGGCTTTGACAGTTTTGGTAAAATCGAAATTGTGTGTTGATTCACATAAATGTGCGTATCTCTGCATGAATTTTTCATACTTTCAATTCTTCTGGGGTACCTAATGAGAATGATATTTTACCCATTTAAATGGTTTTATCAATCAGATCAGACTAGTACACTTCATTTTCTGTTTACTACTATGGCATTTCTTAATACCTATCTATAAGGTATGCAGGGCCTCTAATTTTAAATATAATTTTGTAAGATATGCCGTAAAGGTCACGGTTCACTCAACCTCAACCGTTGTGGGCCATTGACCTAAGAGTACAAATAGTCCAGTAGTATCAACGGCAATCATTCTACATTGAATAATTATTCAAAATGCTTCAATTCTCTGTTCCAACGCTTTTATTGCTTTTGAAGGGGATACTGTGCATGGTATTGGGGTAACTTGACTATAAATTAATATTGTTATAGCTCCACGTTGCGGCGTCTTTTTATTTAACATGCTATATCCCATCCCCCTTTAGACTGCTGTTTTTATTTATGCTATCTAATTTATTTAATTTAACCAGCTCAGTAGCAAGGTGGCATTTTCTAAAATACAAACGTAAATTATTGATTACTTTCACATTATATATTTACTGTTATTTACAATTTTCCAGCTAAATATGAGTACTAACTTGTTTATTTACTATGTGGAGTAAGGTTAGGAAATCTGTAATTTTTAATATATCTTCTATTAGGCCCCTTTCAAACGTGAATACTGTATGCGGGAGCGGGATACAGAATCGCGGTGAGAAATTCCAAAGGGGTGCAGTAAAGCTATAAAAAAAGAACTAGTTCATTCTAGTGAGCGAGCGGTTCTTAGAAATGAACCATGTTGTCCATATCCAGTACAAATACAAATTATTATTATTTAGTAAGTAGTTACTCACACAACTTACATTGATTGAAATCACAAAACAATACCTATAATCCATTTACTTGACATCTGCACTGTCAGTGTCAAAATTAAAAAAAAATTCTTGACTATACCTCAAAAATAATGTGTTTTTTAATAGACTGTACAGTAATTTAATTGTTAAAATGTGAAAAATAGTAGTGGTGCCAACATAATGTCAGTTTGACAGTGCAGATGTCAAGTAAATGGCCTATAATTGAAACCCTCAAATCTTGTAAAACAGCTGAGTTGACACGGTCGCCATTTTCGGGACCACTGCCACCAACATTTCGCTAGGGGAATCTAGTTACTTCCGGTAAATGGCCAGTCTCTCATTTTTAGGGTCTCTACTACCAATCAGAGCCAGTTATTGGCTCTGCTACTCTGATGTGGTCAGAGCCAGTATAAATATGTATAAGCCGTTCACAATCTTTTTGGGTCAGGTGAGGCTATTACCATCTAGTAATTTTGTTGGCAGAACCTCTGTTGCAACTAAACTCCCTCATGAAAATTAACACTTTTTGTGTTAGGTTAGGTTGTTTTCAGTTTAAGGTTATATTTTCTGAATAGGTACATCGTTGCCGGATATTCTCTAGTCTCCACATCGACTCGCGTTCTTTTAAATTTGGTCTGTCCTTTTTAAATTGGAAGTAGCATTGTTTAATGGACATTTTTTGTTGTAACAAAATTATTTTGGGCATTTTGACTTTTCCTTTGACGGATATTAAAATTATTTTTACACATTTGTATCTCAATTATTTTTTTGCGAATATTAAAATAATAAATCTGGCAATGTGGTGGCAAGAAAATGTCGAACAGACACTGACAGAAAAAAAAAGTTGCATCTGCTACATCATCGAATCAGTTAGTCCAACTTGAAAAGAAAAAATCATAGCCAACTCTGTCCCAAAAAGGTCGTGAACGGCTTATATAGGAGAGTGCCGCCACATCAGTCATGTTTACTCCTCTGATATATGCGTCACTTTGAGGTTTGTAACACAATTCCATCAACGTGACGTTTGTTGGCAATGCAAAATTTTATTTAAAATTAGCAAGACTGTAAGTCTATGTCAAATTCGAGGTTAGCAGATTAGGTTTTGCGTCAGTTTTGACACAAACCTACGTAAAACATAACCTGCTAACTTCGAATTTGATATAGGCTTACAGTCTTGCCAATTCTAACACGTTCATGGACACAACGTCTATAGACGTCTAATTTCTACAGATGCAATGTGACACAACGTTTATAGATGTTATTTAAAGCGTAGCTATTTGTAACACAATATTGGTACACGTCTGATCGGAGATATAAATATCATATGAATTAAATTGTAGTGTCACCATACGTATGCAGAAATATTGGTTACAGTCACCTATACTTCAAATTTCGCCATTTCGAAGAGGGGGTACATCTGGGGTGTGTCTGCTCAGCTGGAATTGATACAACGTCTATAGATGTCGCACTCCAACGTGAGTACACTGTGCACGCTGTGCCCATCAACGAGTTAAGTGTGAAGTAAAGTTTTAGACATAACTCAATCAGTTGCTGATGAGAGTAAACATGGCAGCGATGACGGCATTTTCTCAGATCAAAGAATGGCGGTACTCTCCTATATATCCTGGCTCTGGATGTGGTAAAGTAGTGTTGCTATCTGTTGGTAATATCGGAAAGTACCCCCCAGGAGCCATTCAAGGTCATTCAAATCGGTATTTTGCATCAAAGGAACCGATGCTGATTGTCCCCACTTGTTTGATTTATGTGCGCTGGTATTTCTTTCTTTCTATTCATGTGTCCCTACCATCTAATTCTTTGTGCTTTATGTACTCTTACTATGTTTTTGCTGTTTAGTATTTTGTCAATCTCGTGAATCATTAGTGGTCTTATCTCATCCTCATGTTTTATTTTTGGTCCCATGATTGTTCTGATAATGCTCCTTTCAAAAATTGTTTCTGTAGCATACATTAGAATTGGTTTTATCATTGTCTTATATACTTGTTTGCGTACAGAGCTTTGTAGCCTTGCTGAATTCTATGTTTTGTGTGTAATCTTTCATTTCTTCTATGTATTAGGAATCCTAGATATTTGTATTTTTCTATCTTCTCGAATTGGTACTTATCGATTTTTATTTCTCTCAATGTTTTTTGTTTTTTATTACAATGCGTGTATTTTGTTTTTGTTTAATTTATTGCTAGGCCTTTTTCCTTTGATATTTGTGCTATTATCATGGAAGTACTTTCTAGTTCGTCTTTTCTTCTTGGTATTATTGCAATATTGTGTGCGCAAGCTAATATTTGAACGGATTTGCTTTTAATTGTCCCATTCTGTTTTGTTTCTTTACTGATGCGTCTAGTATTACGATAAACTCAAAGCCAATAAAGCATTGCCTTGTCTTGCACCTTTATTTACTTCAAAATCCTTTGTTGGTTTTTGGCTAACAAGTACTGAAGTGTGTGATTCCTTCGTCGTCATCTTAATTTGTTTTTGTGCTTTTAGTTCCTCAATAATTTCCGGCCTTATTATTAGACTATCAAAAGCTTGTTTATAGCCAAGAAATAAGATGTGCAAATCTATATCATGTTCGTAACATTTCTCAGTGGTTTTTCTGATTGTGTGTATAACGTCTATTCATAATTTGTTGTTTCTATATCCTAATTGACAATCTTCTAAGAATGTTTCTGTGCGTTTTGTAAGTTTATTTTTTATTATCATTAGAATCTTGTAAATAATATTTAATAAGGTGATTGCTCTATAATTCCTGCATTTGGATAGATCTCCTTTTTTTTGGTACCTATGGGCTTATTTAGTCCTGTTCTTCAATCTACTGCATTTCTTCGTTTGTCTATATATTTTCTATTAAATTATGAATTCTGTGCTGTAGTTCTTCCCCTTCATACTTTGTCAGTTCAGCACTTATCTTGTCACTTCCTGCTGCTTTTTTTATTTTTCATCTTTGTTATATGTTCTTTTACTTCTCCAAATTCTGGTATTCTCTGTCGGGTTCCAAGCTGATTATTCTGTTCTTTTTTCTCTTCTGTTAAGTTACTATGTTCTTCTTTATATAGGTTACTAAAGTAATTTTTGTATTATCTCTTTTCTATTTCCTCAAATTATTTCTTTCATTTCGGTTTTTCATGTATTGGTACAGAGTCCTTGAGTTATTCGTTCTATTTCTTCCAGTGTTTTATCTATCCATAGTTTTTCTTCTTTTGGCACATTTTGTTTGCTTCTTTTCTTTTTTCTTGATAGTCTGTCTTGTCTTGTTCTTCCTTTTTACTGAACCACTTCTTTCTAGCATTATTCTTAATTTTATACTATTTTCACACTCTTTGTCAAACCAGCAGTTTTTCGAACTTTTTGTGTGATTTTATTCCAATCTTCTTCTATACTGTATGTCTTGTTTCCATTTTCTAATTTGTTTTTTATTTTCTTTTTATATTTTTGTGCTATAATTTCTTCTTCTAGTTTTTCTGTGTTCCATTTTTTATTTGTTTCTTTGTTCTCTTCACTTTTTTTATTTTTACTCCGCTTACCACTAGAAAATGGTCCGAGACTATATTTGCATCTATGTACGATTTAACAGCATTAATGGATTTGCAGTGGTCAATTTGATTGCCATTTTTTTCACTTCAGTGCATCCATGTACTTTTATGTAGTCGTTTATATATAAATTTAATACTCATTATGTACATATCGTTAGCAACTGTTAGATTGCATAACATTTGTCCATTGTTATTTGTTTTTGTATGTATACTGTTTGTTTCCATGCTACTTCTAACCAATCTTCTTTTCCAATCTGCGTGTTGAAGTCGTCTCATCCTGTTATCATTACTAAGTCTTGCTTTGACACCTTTTTAAGAGTTTCATCGAGTTTGCCATGAAAAGTGTTTGTTCGTTCTCTTTTGCTGTTTCCGTTAGCACATATACGTCTATGGTAAATAAATTATGTGATTTGTTCGTAATTCGTATATATATGATATTCTTTTGCTAATGGCTTTGAATAGCGTTACTTGTTTTTTTGTTTTCCTTTTTACTATAAATGCTGTTCCTCCATATTCTTGTTTATCCTCGTTTGCGTACGTGTATTCTCCCTTGTCCATCTTGCATATTCCTCTCCATCTTATTTCTTTAAGACTTGTTATTTCTAACTTGTATTTTCTCAGCTCGTCTGCTACTTCTTACAATTTCCCTGGCTTTAGTAGCAAAAACTTTCCATGATTCTATTCTTATCCGTTGATTTTTGCATCTTGCTCTTTTCTTTTTTTTTAAGTAACTTTTCCTTTACTTCCTTTTATGCTCATGTTCTTAATCATTGTGGTCATAATTTTTTCTTCTTCTTTCGATATTTTCTAGTTTTTTGTTATTTGTGATTTTTAACATTTTTCCCCTTTGATCGTTTGTTTTTGGTGACCTTTCGCGACTGTTCATGTTCTGCTCTGTTCTTGTTTCTTGTTCTTCTGGTTTTTCTTTTTGTAATTTCTTTGCGTCTTTGAGAGTGTATTTTTCTACGTTTACTACTAGTCTGTTGTAGTTAATTTTTGCTACAAATCCTTATTTTGGTGCTTCCTTTATGTGTACTATGAGCTCTTTTCTTTGTGCTTGTAGTTCGTTGGTGTAATCTTCATTAATGTTTGCCTTTGTTCCTTTAAGCTTACCTGTTGCTTTCAGTATTTCTGTTCTTTCGTTTCTGTTTCTCATTTCAATAAATATTGGTCTTATTTTATTCTCTTATTCTTCTATGTCACGTACCTCTTGTTCTACCTTTACTGCTACCTCTAATTTTTATAATACCTACCTCTTGCATATTCATGTCTTCTTTATCCGCTTCTTCTATTCCATGTACCATCAAATCGTTCTTCCTAATGCCCCTTAAGTACTTCCGTTTTTCACTTAATTTTGCTATTTCATTCTTGAGGTTTTTGTTCTCTTGCATGATTCTTTCATTTCCTTTTTTCAGTTCTTTAATTTCTGCATTCATACTATCTAGCTTTTGTTCAATTTGCACTCCTCTGTCATCCATACTTTTTAATTTTTGTCTTAATGCTTCTATCCTCGTTGTCTTAACTACTGTTTGTCTATAATTATTGAAGTGCTAAGAGTTTACTATTTATTCGTAATTTAAGCACAAATTTTGAAAGCTGTCTGTGCTTTTTTGTTGCTAATTTATTTAAAGTTGTTCTTATCGTTATCACTTCGTTCAGCAGGCCGGTCAACACTTCGGACCTTGACTTAATAGTATTTATAAATTTATGTATATTTGAATTATTAACAAATTGCTGAATTAATACTTGACATAATACTCTACATTCACTTCGTTGAATTATTTACTCGCGAATCGCTAGATAATTGAGAAACATTGTAAAGCTAAAAATCACGCTTTCAATGCTATAACGTACTAGGGCCCGATTTTCTTAGTGAGAGTAAAGAATATTTTACAATTAGTGGCACATATACAGGATGTCAGAGTTAGCATGAATTCTCTAAAAATGGATTTGATTCATGGAATCAAATCACAGGATTTGAATCCTTTTTTCGGATCATGGATTCGAATCCTCAACTTTAACTTCAGAATTGTTGTTACAGTTACAGTTTTATTTTATTAGTATAATGATTAGACTATTGTTTAATTAAGTAGTATTAATTAAATAAAAATTTAATAAATTGCTCTTTATTGTAGATTTCGAGTCTACAATCCACATAAACTTAAAAAATTAAAATAATGTTAATAATAAATTAAAAATGTATTTTCTAGTTAGCTCTTGGCAAAACCAAAACGTTGGTGTTTGTGAAAGATTTTGGTTCCACACGCCTTTGTACTCCCTGCTTTTAACAACATAAAGAAAACAAACGCACGCTTGCACAAAAGTTGTTAAAAAGTTGACATTTATTTTTCTTTATTGTTAAAAATCCTGTATCTGGGCCACTAATTTTGAAGTGTGCCTTCTTTAACCTTAATAATATTCCCTCAACTGTATTTTTTATCTGGCTAACGATAGAGTACTAAATGATACCCTGTGAAATAATTACAAAACTCAATATTTAGGTTTTGTGGATTTCGCTAAGCAAGAGCAGGATTCAGATGATGACATAAGTGAGAATGTATCCACTTGCTCCAATGAATATTCATTTAAGCAAAGCAAGAAAGGTAGCTCGTCCAGGAGCTCTGAAACATCAGAAGATGAGAACGAGTGGGATCCAAAGCATCTTCTCCGGAAACTGAAGCATGAACGCAAACGGCAGAAGATTAACCGCAATTGCAGGCGAGGAGGTGGGGTATATTTCATGCGTATGGAAGGCATGTGGAATATGATCACTTATAATTGTTGCACTATCCCTGACCGGTGTCAAGTGCAAGCATCGCCCAGCACAGGCACACAGGAGTGGCTGTATGCGCGGGAACCTCGAAATGACTATGAAATTGCTATGCTGGAGCATACGCAAAAACAAATGCGATGGAGATTTTCAGGAGGGTAAGTGTAGAAAGTAAATTCGGTAGTAGTGGACAGTTTTAAACTTACTTATTAACCTCATTTCATGAAATAATAAGTATGGTTAGTAGAGCGGAGTGATAACGGCTAAAAAAATGTTTTTCTGAATTATCCATTTCCTATATGTGGAAAAGTGGCTACATATAGCGTCTAGCTACTGTGAAAACTTGGATTTTGTAAGATTATATCTTCCGGTGCCCCACGCCCTTAAATATGTGGTTAATTGGTTATTGCTTTTTTAAATTAATTTATTTTGTTTTCATTTATACAGCTCTGCTAGTTTTTTCGAAAATAATCCAAAACTCACCACAAAAAGGTGGCTATATGTGAAGTTAAAAAAAAATGTTAAAAAAATTTAAGACGTCTTAAAAAAATCAAATTTGATTCCAAATATAAGAGTTGTCTAAATGAAATATGACACCTTTTAAAACCACCTCTGGCTTCAGAGCCACAAACAGCTGACGACGCTTCTGTTACTAGCCTAACTACATTGGTGATCATTTGTTTAAGCTCGGTAATAATGACTGCTTGCCGGTTCATTAATTCAATGCAATCTTTACGTTGAAATTTATAGTGGGAACTTAAAATGTTCGCGTTGTAGCCTGAAAATTGTCGGCTCAGAATTTTAAAATACACTTTTTTCTACAGCCGTGATTTTAAACTGTTTCCAAGGGTCATATGCGGCATGCTTTATGTTGTCTATAAAACACGCCATTCCATTTAAAGCACGGAGTACTTTAAGAGGTTATAAAACCTTATTTGTGAAGATTAAAAGTACAGTTATTATATCGGACCGATTTGTGTACGGAGCCCCAAGTGCCCGATTGGAGAGGGGCGAAGCCCAATGGCCCCTTTGGAGAGGGGCGGAGCCCCGAGGGCCTCCTTGGAGAGGGGTGGAGCTCCAAGAGCCCCCTTGGAGAGCGGCCGAGCCCCGATAGCCCCCTTGGAGAGGGGCGGAGCCCGATGGCCCCCTTGGAGAGGGGCGGAGCCCTGAGGGCACCCTTGGAGAGGGGTAGAGCTGCAAGAGCCCCCTTGGAGAGGGGCCGAGCCCTGACGGCCCCCTTGGAGAGGGACCGAGTTCCAAGGGCCCCCTTGGAGAGGAGCGAAGTCCCGAGGGCCCCCTTGGAGAGGGGTGGAGCTCCGAGGGCCGCTTTGGAGAGGGGCAAAGCCCCTAGGGCATTTAAGCTAACAAACTCCTCGGCTGTAGAAAAAATATTGAAGCCAACTCGTGTTTTACAGTTTAAAAATCCTCTGTAAAACACTAGTTGCCTTAATAGCTATAAACCCAACTGATGATTTTTGAGGCTTTCACGGCCATTGTCATTAAGTAACAAACAACTTCCGGGATTGGACCGTGTCATGATTGAGATCGAAGAACTCAACGTTTTGCCCACTTTTGTAAGGGGCTTCATCAGGAGGAAAAAAGCAAAAGAGCACGGTAACTCAACGTGTGAACCACGTCAGAGGCGAAACTCGAGTTACCGTGCTCTTTTGCTTTTTTCCTCCTGATGAAGCCCCTTACGAAAGTGGGCGAAACGTTGAGTTCTTCGATCTCAATCATGACACGGTCCAATCCCGGAAGTCGTTTGTTACTTTAAACCCAACTGTCTAATATGTAAGTGCACATCGGCAAGCATCCCTAATAATACTTTCTCCACGTGTGCAAAGTAGTCGTTAATTTGTGTGATTTGATCTACTATCTTTCTTAACTTTACTGTCAAATATTGCAAACGCTGGACAGATATTTCTGGTCGGTGCTTAAAGCTAGTACATCAATTTCTGGAAGGACCATGTCAATTTTTTTTAAATTGAAAGACGGGTAGCATTTCACAAATCAAGTTTTTTCAAATCTCTCCCAAAAATCCGGTAGGTCCAGTTGTTTCCCCCATCTAAATGCTTCATCAAATGGCGTAATGGCAACATTTGCATGTAACAAGCAAATAAACCACTAATAGTTTTTACATATTTAATTTCGACCATTATGAATTGCAGTATTCACAGCGGTTCCATCACAACCTATGGCAACTACATTTGATTCATCCATTTCTGCTCATAAAAACTAACAATATTGTCTTTTATTTCCTTTGCTGCACTGGTTGAAATGCTAATATGCCTGAAATATGTGGAACCTGGTTCTCAGCTGATACTAAGACAATGCGTGCTTCAGTAATTGTTGACCTGCATGTTGCTCGAATATCTAAGGAAAGATGAACTAGAAAAACAACAGAATTGAGACAAAAGCTTTTGTTAAGATTTATAATTGTATGCCTGTAACTACAAATAATTCCTTACATCTAGCTATTAAAGTACGAGTCTTTTATTATATTTCTTGAAAATAACCTAAACAAAATGTTCGTGCCTACCTGACGCTTATAGTATGCTGTTTTTGTAAAGTTTGTCTAGCTTGTTTCCTTTCTCTTCTTACTTTGTTTCTATCAATTATTTTGCCTTTATCATTATCTGTTACAACTCCAATTTAACACAGCACTTGCTATTATATAATTGACCTATTTTAAAGTGGTGGGGGCACCGAAGAGTGTTCACTCAAACTCACATTTTAACTTATGTAATAACCCTCCAGTAGACCACTTTTCCTCATATAGGAGTTTTAAAATTTCAAAAATTATATTAGATTACTGCTGAATCAATATGAAATAGACAATTACACCTCATAGATAGGGCTGGACGATATTGAAATTCTGATATCGATTATTATCGATAATTGAGAAATATCGATAGTTATCAATAAATTTTTATAAACATGGATAGTATATCATACTTAGTAGGGTAGATATCAGTGTACATATCGTAGATATACCTAATTTGTTCATTCTAACATAAAACGTTAAAAATTACATTAGTTTTGCAGGTACATAAATATATAATAAAATAAACAGCAACATAAGAGCATGATTTTTTATTAGATAAACTAATTTTTATACGAGCATTTGATTGCCATAGTAATACATCGAGAAGCAAAGGCATGAAAAAATTTTGAAAACCCTGTTTAAACAATTTTTTCATATTCCTTTTTTTAAATATTGATATTTAGCTACATTTTTTTCAGATTTAACGTCACTTTCATGGATCTATCGATATATATCAGCTATCGATAAATATCGATAGGTATCAATATGTATTGATATGTATTGGTATGTATCGATATACAGATTGTCTGCAGGTACTAGGTACACACGGTAAGTAGATTCAGAGACAGTCAGACTCTCAGACCAAGGCCGTATCTGAGGGGGGGTTTTGGGGGTTGAAACCCCTCCCGAAAGTATAAAATTGGAGATGCGTTTACTTGGTCTGCTTACAGAATCACAATCCAACCTTGAACTACTGATAACTGACTCAAAGATTCGCAAGTCACAAAAAACGCCCCCATTGCTACATCTTCTATTACCAAATATGTGCAAAACACAAACGGTGGAGATAAAAAACTTTTCTTTGTACAATCAATTTTTGGACCTCGATATGTTGCCTGCAGAGTTACAACTATGAAAACAAAAATGAATTCAGCAGCCTGAAGTTGATAGCCCGAACGATGCCGTTGAAGAATTATCGCAATGTAATCAATCTATCTTTCCAAATATTTATATTTTAAATTTTTTTTATCACATTACCTGTATCAACAGCTATAGCAGAGAGATCATTTTCAACGCTCAGATACTTAAAAAGTTGTTAGTGGAATTCAACTGATTTTTTGTGTTACTTCAACCCCCTCCGAATTTTTTTCCCAGATACGGCCCTGTCTCAGACAAACAAACCGTCTCTGTATATAGTTGCCGTGTATACCTAGTACCTACAGTCCATTTTTTTTTAAATCAGATGTCAATGTTAAAACTTGATAAAAAACCAGACTGTGTTACCCTAAACTCTGTATACTTACCGACCAACTGTATAACAGTTTCCCCATGTCCAAATTTAAGGTTATGTCTGTCTAACGTAATTGAAATGTCAAACGTGCATGACCTTGAACGGCTCGATGCTGCCAACCTACATTGTGAAATGCACTATTTGCTACTTTTAATTCCTCATACCAACTAGACAACATTTTGACAGCTGATTTAAAAAAAATAGACATTACAGATAATCTGTATATCGATATGGGAGAAACCTAGAAAAGTGTTATTAAATATCAATATATCGATCTGTTAATATTTAGATAATGGTATATTGATAAACGATATTTTGTTATTTTTGTCCAGCCCTTTTCATAGATGCTTATTCACTCATAACTTACTCTACTTGTATGAAAAAGACTAAAATTAATTATAACAATGCTTAAAACTACTTTTTGATGCAGATGCACACCTGATGCAGATAGAGTCCCTTATCTACCTATCGTGATGGGAGCTAATAACATCATAGCTCTAGCTCCAAATGCTGGGTTAGATAATACCATAAAGCATTTGATCAAAAAAACATTTGAATGCATTCAAAGGCTCAAAGCAAACCAATGTCCAGAGAATGAAGCCATGACTGTCGTCAATGAATTTCTGACCACGTTGGACGAGTGTTTGAAAAAGGAAAAATTCTTCAAGTTTTTCGACGACGTAGATTTTATTCGTCAGCTGTGCATATTGTTTTACCAACTGTCACAGAATGTAAAGCACAACATCTACTACGTCCTGGATTACCATTTCTCATGTTTTGAAGACCTCTTAAGACAGCTTCTGAGGAACTCTTCAAGTGATGCCAAAAAAGGATTATTGAAACGCTTCTTTAACAATTTATTGTTGAGTGAAAGCCGCTTGCCGATCCTCAATCAAGATTGCATAAATTCGCAAATGCGAGAAGTTAAAGCCCTACCTCAATCAACTGACGACAATTTGAACATGCCTGGCCCTAGCAGTTCAAAGTCCTCAAAGATCAGAAAAGCATGTAAGCAGAAACATCAGAACAAAACTAAAAGTCCCAAGATTCCTAAAAATTGTTCCGATTTGAATACCAGTAGCAAATTTTCCAATAAGAATGGATCGGAACAGAATTCTCATCATTTTCATAATTGTGAGAAGTTTAATACGGTGGAAAGGTCAAGTGTATCCACTTTCATATCAGGATATATAAAAAAGAACGAATGTTTAAGTTCAGACAGTGATTCAGACGAAGAGGTTATAAATAATACAGAACAGCCAGGAGTCAGGTCGACCATGTTTGAAAAGATGATACATGACGTCTTAGGTGAACAGGCAGTGCACTTCGTAGCTGCACAGGTACAGCGCAACACTACAACGAATATAAAAGAACTTTCGTTCAGAGGCTTTCCTCATGTCACCGACTCCACCTTGATGCTTTTAAAGGAGTTGGAATTGGAGTTATTGGATGTTACAGGCACAAATGTAACGCAATTGGGGGTGCAGCAGTTCATGCTATACAATCCACAGTGTAGACTAATCCATGAGACGGCGTGCGTGTGTCCACCCAAATTACATTTTTAACTTATGTGCATTTGTTCTCAAAACATTATTACTAAGTTTGAACATTTGATGTATAATTTACTGTAAAAACTTCAAGTGTAACTCATAGATATTTTTAGTTCCTTTAGCTTTTGTAATTTTGTCATGTTCCAATAAATATTCGACAGTGGACAACGTTTTGAGCTGTGAACGAGTGTTTGTTTTAATTTTTTGACTGGCAATTCTCTAATGCTTTGGGGTAACTTGTAATGTTTAAGTGCTATAAAATTTGGACCATTTTGACACTTGTTAATTCTGTATCTAGGCGTTTGTGGATCAGTTTTATTCCTGGTGTTAAGTTTGTGTACATTTCCGTAACTTGTGAAAAAATGTATGTTTATTTGAAATCGGCAGTGAAGTACGCCGAAATCGTCATTAAAATACGAAAAATCGGCAGTGAAGTAATCCATTGTTTTACGACTTTTTTGTAGGTGGCGAGGCGACAGATAAACGTCAATCGACCGAACATAACCTACAAAAGTTGGTTAAAATGTTGTAATTTCACGATTCCTCGATTTGAAATAAAACATAGTGTACACCTCGGCACTGAAGTTCCTTTTTATCCCTCATGTGGTTTACTAAATCCACATTCGTGATAAAAAGTTATACTTCAGTAGTCCAGGGAAATTAGACAAAATAAAAGCAAAATTTCGGAAAAATTCCCGGAAAGCTGAATTTTGGTATGAGCCTTGATATTGTGGTTCTAAACAAAATGTCAAAAGTCCTCATCGATCCGAGTGCCGCTAAAAAATTTACGCGGGGTCAAAGGTCACCAAAAACGGTGTTTCGTGAATATCTCGTTAACGGTCAGTTTTACAGAAAAAATATGAATTATCAAATTTGTAGCTTATATAATTTCTTATAAAAAAGATATGATAACTTTTATTCGTAAAAGTAATCGTTTTGGAGATAATTCGATTTACAGAGTTGAAACCTTATGTTTCTCATGAAACGTGCACTCTTTTCCACACCACCTTCGAGGTAGAGTACAAGGTGCGTGTTTTTTCCTGTGGTGTTCCCAGTAGACCTAATACACGTTTATTTTTGTTTGAAAAATGTTTATTTTAAAAAAAATATTCTGAACTTGTTCATTAATCAATTTTGTATTCAAAACAGGAGTTACTAATCTCAATAATTAATATTCATCTTCAGGCTCTATTTCAATCTGTATGCTTTCTTCTTCATTATCTTCTTGTTCTTCTTGTTCTTCTTCGGCTGTCTTCTGTGTTTCCAGAGATTCAGTCAGGAAGCGCGATGGATCTATATCTTCAGTGGAGTTGCAATTATCGCCGTCATTTATATCGGGTCTTACATTTAAGCAAGACTGACCTCGGCAACTACCACAAACTGGTGAACAATATAAACCAACTTTTCTGCAGCCGCAGTTTAATCTACAGCCCTGATGCAATTTCAAAAATAGTATTCAGCAGAATGTGTGGAGCAGGTGGAAGCAGAGTTTGAATTGACTCCAAAATGTTATCCCTTAACGTCCATCCACAGTCTTCAGGAGTAAGCTCGTTACCTAGCCATATTTGAACCTGTAATAGACCCGATATAACTGTTGCCGAGCAGCACTAGATGTTGGCAGAAGAATAGATAATTGAACAGGATTTTTGAGCTGTGTAGATTTTACAAAAGTTGAATATCTGTGAGGAGCAATAGATACTTCTTTTACTGGGGCCTTATACATAGCCAGGAAAAAACAAATTCCATTATTGAAAATCACGTCTGGAGAACATTCTGTCTTGGTAAACAGAGTTCTTAAAGGAAAGCGTCGAAACTTGATGAATTTTACGGCGAATATTTTCTTTTTTCTTTTCTTCTTCCTCACTCGCTTCATCACTGCAAAAAATACAAAGACTCGTAGATGTACTGGCTTCTTCTCTCTGTCTTTTTGGTGCCAATATGCTAGACTTTCGAGTATATTCTTTATGGCACTGTACATGAATTGTCACAGAATTAATACTTCGCAAATATTCAACTTTGCCGTTCTCTCTTTCAACACTCGACCTCCCAAAGTTTCCATTTCACGTTCCACAACAACAGTTTTACCTTCCAACAGAGATTTATTGCAAATGAAACAAACTTCCGACATTTTTAGAGAATTTATTAAATTTCTGCCACAAAAATTAATGCAAATATTAAGTAAGCACGTCCGTTCACAAGGAAATATCACTCAATACTAACGTAAAGAAATTTATGCTCCGACAAGAGCAGCAAGCAGATGTCTCTTGAGGTTTTATGACAAGGAAAGGGAACTTTTCGGAGCACACTGCTTCTCCATCTAGACTACAGTGTGCTATATATGTGTTTGTTTCTATTATTGTATCAACTCCAATGAGATATAGGCTACATGCCGTTGAGGAGTGCATCTATTCGTTACAACTCTGCAAATCGAATTATCTCCAAAACAGTTACTCTTACGAATAAAAATCATTATATATTTTTTGTAAGAAATTTCGTCAGCTACACATTTGATAATTAATATTTTTTCTGTAAAAGCTACCGTTAACGAGATATTCACGAAAAACCGTTTTCAGTGACCTTTGACCCCGCGTAAAATTTTTAGCGGCACTCGGATCGATGAGGACTTTTGACATTTTGTTTAGAACCACAATATCAAGGCTCATACCAAAATCCAGCTTTCCGGGAATTTTTCCGAAGTGCAATGTCTAATTTCCCTGGACTATCAGTGCCTTGGTATACAAACTACTATTTTTTTACACGAAATATATTTTTTAGACTATTCAATTCAACTGTCATCTGTCAAAAAGTGACCAATAAAAATCCACAATTTGACATTTCTTGACCAATCAAAAAAATATCAACGGATATATCTTCCTAGAAGGCATTCAAATGACTATTCAACACTATAACATATAAGCCAATCACATTGCAGACATTTGCTTTTTTCAACCAATAACAGCAGTATATCACTGAATATTGGGCACCATGCAAAATATTCACAAAACAATGTACCTACTAAAAAACTAAACAGCCTTGTTGCTAAATATCGCTTAGCAACGATGTTATGTCCTTAGTGATATCGCCAGGTTACGTAAAACTAAACACTAACAAACTGTGTGAACAAAGTTTGGCTTGCATTAAAAATTTTAAAATGTTGTGTTTTGGAAGTATTCCGCTGAATTTAATTGAGAATGAATTATATTAATTGTTGGATTATTTTTCAATAAAGTTAACCGTTATGTATTAATATTGTTAAATAGTCGTCCCAAATACCACTCGAAGTGGATATATATTTTTTAAATATTTTGCAATTTCCATAGAAATTATTGCAAATTTCACTCAACAAAATCACATTTAAATGTCACTCGCCTTCGGCTCGTGACATTTTTAATGTGATTTTGTATCGTGAAATTTAAACGCAATTATTTACATGGAAACCGCAAAATATTTGTCAAAAATATATCCACTACTTGTGGTATTACCCTTGAATATTTTAAACAAATGTGATTTTTATTTAGAAAAAGTCAATATTAGTGTTCTGTTACTATAGAAATTGCGTAGTTTGTTGCTAGATTTACTGAAAACTAATTTGAAAAAGTAGTTTGGTTCATTGAATAGTCCCTCGAATACCATTCTTAGTCAAAGTTAAGTAGAATATTTTTGCGCTGGTATCACTACTCATGTCCATTGCGCTTAGAATTACGACTCATGCTAGAGCACTCGTCCTAATCGAACCTAAGCGCAATGGACATTCGTGATACCACAGCAAAAATATTCGACATAACTTTGACTACTCATGGTACTATAAGTGAATAAATATGCATGGAAGTGCTGGTATGTTTAGGTTTATAAATGAAGCATTGCAGTCCTGTCTATATCCTATATTTGCAATAATTCTTACTGCTTTTCTTTGCAGGGCAAAAATCCTATGCCAATCTCCAGCTTGACCCCAAACTATTATCCCATAAGCAATGGCAGAATGAATAAGACTGAACTAAACGGTTTTTAGACCACTTGAGCTAATACAGTCAGTTAGATTTCTTAAAACCAAAATATGTGTAGCGTTTCTTTGAAAGATTTTCAATATGGGCGTTCCATTTAAGTTTGGGATCTAAATAGATGCCAAGGAATTTGATCTCATTTATAGAATTTTTGTTGTTTGTGTCTCTCAGGCTGAAGATTACTTTATGTGTTTTTCCTGTATTTAAAAACCGTTTATTTGATTGAAACCAGTGTGTTACCTCATACAGGGCTGCGCTGGACTCTGCTGTTACTTCATCCAATCTGTCGCCCCTAACAGTCAGATTGGTGTCATCGGCACAGAGAGTATAACTTATTTTATCATTTCCCAAAGGAAGGTCATTATTTGTTGTGTGCGATTCAAATTTCCCACTATAAGAAAGTAGCAAGTAGCGCACACAACTTGCTCTCCTTTCCAGGCGGCCATGCATTGTAAAATATTTATTGTACTCATCTGGCAATATATTAGTAGAAGTACAAATATCTTCTTTGTAATGCAGCATATAGAATGTATGTTACATTTAATTTAAATATTTATGTCCAGATATCTAATACATATCATGTGATATAACGGTTGTACGTTTAACTGGTGGGGTAGTAAGGGCATCCAGAAGGTTGTTGTTTTTTGTGAGTAACAAAAATAACTTGAATTCAAAATCTAAGACAAATAGTCACATTAAGGGTTAAATTCCCATTAATTGTGATAAAATAATAATTGCTGATTTGATACGTAGTAGTAATAAAGCATTCTCTACGATCAAATTTGACTTCAAGTCACAAATATTATTCAAGTACGTAATTCAAGATTATTTGATTCCATTTAACGTGGTATATTCTATTGTAAATGTTAGAATACTACGAAGCCAGTAAAACCAGTAAAAGTGAGTGTTGTGGTATGCTGTAGCACTGTCTATTCAAGTAATAGAGTTTTCAAAGAGCTACAACAAGCTTTTGATTTGTTCGGGACCAACCAGGAGGAGTTTGCAGACTAGAATCTGTCCAGTTAGGAGCTGAGGCAGTGCATTCAGGTACAAGATAAACATTAAGAAGGTTAGTGACAATTCCTTACAAAATAATAAGAAATAATAAAGTAAGTTTGGTGCAGCAAATCTTTAAACTATTGTGACTATATTTAGAAGTTAATTTTAGAAGAATTAGTTTTCTAAATTCAATAGTGATTTGAGTACTCAACGTTTTCGACAATTATATTTTGAAATTTGAACAGTTTGAAATTAGGTTAAATTTAGAATTTTCATTTTTTCATCAAATTTGAAGACATTTAACATTTGATTAAATTACTTTTTGACAATCTGTATTTTATTTTTTAATGGCAGATCAAACTTCAGTGTGCTACTAACAACTTTATGAAGTTCCTGAAACTTGTATTTGATTCATAAAATCAAATAGTTATTATATTTTAAAAGTAATTCAGTCTTTAGATATAGAAGAAAGTTGTTAGTTGAAGATTAACCCATTCAGCTGGGAATTAGGAGTCCCATTGCTTATAAAACTGACTAGTCGTGTCTTAAACAATAATAATTACATGACATAATTTCAAATGTCAAATTGATTTAGGAGTTACGTCAGTTCCTACTTATCGCATTAAGAAGTAAGATAAGTACCTGATAATAGTATTTCTTTTAATAATTAGTAAAAGAATATATTTTATTTGATACAAAGTATAGCTTAGATATATTTCAATTGGAAACTCAAGTAGGGCTCCAAAAGGGGATGCTATTCCATTCTTTATCTTTGTTTTTTATTTATAATATTTTAAAGATATTTATTACAATTATCAGTAGCTTTTAATTTATTATCATATGCTTCCATTTTTATTTTTATGATTTCTTTTTTGTAATTTTTTTTAAATTCATTTTTTTATTTTACAGTGTCATATGTAGGATAGAGATCATGAAGTTCACAAAGACACTTGCACTCCTCCCTCATATCTCTTTTTTTTTATTAAACCACTGTACATTTTGTTGATCCTTATATCTATTTATGTACTTTTTTCTTGAAATGTTTGTTCAAAGCAGTTTTTGATCATATTTATGAACTGGGAAAACTTTTCATTAGCATTTTTATCTTTATCATCTGAAGGGTACAGGTCCAAAAGGAGCTTAGTCACAAAATTTTGTTTCCGTGTAAACGGAAAAAGAAAGTTCAAAACGGCTTATCTTTATTATTTATTTATTAATGTAGAATTCACATATTAAACGGATTTAACTACATATACTTTAAATAAAAACATAAAATAATCCTGGTTAGTTTACTAATATCGAACACAAAAAAATAAAACTTGATTCAACTACAAAATATTAACGATCAAAAGGAGCTAAGTCCTCAAAACTAACATAACCACTTATCATGTAAATAGCCAAAACTTATATTACTACTTTAACTTAATGAAATCGTTATATCTGGGTAATATTATTTCTTTGGCAGGTTATCAAATAATTTCTGTGCTCCAATACAGCAAAACTTTTTCAGATGTTGCAGATGCAGAAATTTTTTCATCGCTATCGGAATAGGGCCTGAAAGAGAATTAGGTAAGGTAAGATATTTTTTATGCAAAGCAGAAGAATTTACCTGAATAAGAGTACTGTGGAAGTGTAAATTCGTTCTGCAGCAATATAGGCCCCTTCTTTATCTTCTGCTTATCTTTGACAATGGCTGCTTCCCATGCTCCGTTATAGGTGGTTCTATAGTAAAGAAATCTGGGATGTTCCTGACGAATTTCCAGTTCACGGACTGGTCTAGAAGCAAAAGGGCATTTTTTCACATATTCTGAATTTGAATTGAACAATTTTGTCCATGTCCTAAAAAGTGACTGTTTGACATCTACAACATCAAAAGGGGATGGTTTTGAACGAGCCTGCCTTATTATGTCTATCCAGTCTGCAGGAATTTCTGCTCTTTGAGCTGTATTTATTAAGCCCATATTCTTGTCCGGCTCCATGTATGAATGCCCACGAATAGGAAAAATTATTTTGATGTTATTGAATCTGCGTTGGTTGTGGACTACATTATGCAAAAATCTAAACATTGTGTAGTTTTTGTTTTGTCCTCCGCAAGAATCACAAAACATAACTAGATTTTTAACTTTCGGGCCCAAAAAATTATAGAAAAAGTTATGAAGCATAGAACATACATCATCGCTTCCCTTCTTTCCAACGGTTTCTGGATAAATATAAAACACGCTTTGTGCAGTGGAGAGAATGTGAATATTAAACGCGTAAACATTTAGTTGGCTTTTGAAATAAACATCACTTGTTGAAATGTTTGGAACACAAAGATTCTTTCCAAAGTCAAAGCAAACAGCTTCCTCAGTTTCAGATTTTTGGCTATTTCTTTTTGCAACTCTCTTTCTGTTATAAAATACCTCAGCCTTTCTTTTATGTAGTTCATTTTTAATAGAAAGTTCGTTAATTTCCTTTTGTAAGGTTTCCTTATCATCGACTGTAGTTTCTGGTTCCGAAATATCGGATTGGAGACTTTTTACCTTTATCATAAATTCATCGCATATACTGCAAGTGTCGGTCCTTGGATATCCGAATGATATGTTGAATTTTGTATTAAAAATTCTCCTGTAAGATTCGTACGATACATTGACATCTGGGTGCATCTCACAAAACATTTTGAACATTTTCTTTATGTTTAACTCTTCAGGTAAGTATATTCTCTTACTATCTTTCATACTGTAATGACTTTTTCTGCCTTTGAAGGATTTAATGTGATCGCAAACAAATCTCAGAACATGGGGCTGGAATTTTCTAGGATAATTCTTGTTTTCGCCCCTTTTATCTTTGGGAAACATTCCGGTTAATTTCAGAGAATTTTGTATATACGAGAGCTTTTTCTTTTTTATTCCATGAATGGACATAAAGGCTTGCCTGCACACGACAACTTCCTTAAAACAATTTTCGATATTAAAGCGTACCCTGTAAGCGAAAGAAGAACTCCTAAGGTTTGCCTCTTCTTCGTTGTTCCTGGGTCTTCTTCGGCGAACAAGTAAAACGCTTATTAAGCTAGTGAGGTAAGAATTTTGTTCATTGTTTGATGAAAGTGTGTTAAAGTTCTTAATTATTCTATTTCTAGCTTGTTCAGGAACATTTTCAAAACACTTCTTTCTGCAGTTACAATTTTTTCCTAGCTCGTGACTTTGCAACCTAATCCTTTTCATAACCTCACTCATCCTACCGTAAACCGTAACTTTTCCTCTTTTTCGATTCACTTGTAACTCTTAATTGTTCCCACTCGCTATTATTACCACTACTATCGTTTCCCTCCATGCTTAACTTGAACTTTATTTTTAATGTGGAGGTGTAAACAATAAAAAACACTTAAAACAGCAAAGAACACCCACAACACTGCCGGGAACAATCTCAGTGGTATTGCGCAATACATAGGAAATATAATCACAATAAAAGTGCCGTGCATGCAAACCATATGGACTTAGCTCTTTCTGAACGCGTATACACGTGACTTAGACCCTTTCGGACGTGTGCTACTAAACCAACATTTAAAATATTATGGGACAAGGCTCCTTCTGGACGTTTTCACTTATATGACAAGATACTACATTGGAAACCCTAGTAGATGGCAGCACCAGTCCCAAATACCCATATATATAATACACATATATTGCTAGTAGGGCCTGGAAACGTCAGAAAACATTACGGCGCCGAAACAGTCTCACTTAGAGTATAACGCGTCTCGTGCGCATGCGTGAGAATTCGAACTCCGCCTTTAGAAGCGAATTTTAAACTTGACCACTTCCCCATTGGCCGGACGACGCCGCCGCGCTTGCACACAGCTCACCATTATACATTGAAGAGTTGGTTGTCTGTCTCACTTCCTTGGCAAGTTTCCCACTCATAGCCGCTAGCAATATAGTAAGTATTAGATATATGCAAATACCTAATATTATCTCCACAACATCTTATTGGATAAGCAGCTGCAATAGTATTTTACTTGATTTAAATAATAATTCTGTATTGCTATATGATATAAAAAAATAAAAAAAAAAAAAAACCTAATATTACAGTGCCTTTATATAGACAGTGGCGACAATGGGGTGCCCTATTTTTGATTGGCTCCCTAGATCACGTGGTTTTAGCCGCCATGTTTATGCTAAATCACCTGTGATTCGTGTTATACTTTTGGCAGTACTGAAGTGTATTGTCAGTCTATGTCAAATTCGAGGTTAGTAGGTTCGGTTTTGCGTCAGTTTTGACATAAACTGACGCAAATCTTAACCTGCAAATCTCGAATGTTTTCAGTACTGCCAAACGTAAAACACGTATCACAGTCGACTCTGATCACGGATTTAAATAAACACCCGTTAGAAATTTGCATAAATATGGCGGCGGGGGTGTGGCTTAGTTGTATTGTCGCCACTGTCTATATAAAGGCACTGTACCTAATATATGGACTTGGCTCCTTTTGGACGTGCACCCTTCATCTATAAATGACCAAGAGAGGCTCTCTATTAGTTTATAAAACTGAAATTTACCTTGTTCTGTTATTGGCCTACGAAGTACATACTTTGGCTTATTAATTATATCTAGATTACAATTTTTCAGTTTTGATTTTTATTGATTGACCTTTATGGTCAGACAGATCTGTATATAAAGTATTTGGTATAGATGTATTGCAGTTAAAATTTATAAAAATATTATCTATACATGCTTTTTTCCGTGTCGATTCGTTTATCATTTGCTTCAATCCAAAAGTTGAAAGTAACTCAGGTAATGCCTTTGTGTCTTTCCTATTTTTTTCAAAATGTATATTAAAATCACCGGTTAGTGTAATATTTTTACTATTTCCTACAAGTACTAATGCCTGTTCTAAAACATTTAAAAAATAATATAAATTACCCAAAGGTGATCTGTATATAGTTAAGACATAAAAGTTTTGGTTTTTAACATGAATTCCACACAATTCTATTTGCTTATCTAAAGATAGGTTGTCTATTGTTAATACACTAACCTCAATGGTTTTTTTTGCTAGAATTGCACAACCTCCACCTCGATAAGTGCTTCTACACGAATGCGCTGCAGGCGTGTACGTACTGAAGCAGATTTATAGTGTGTATTTCTTCTTCCACTGCCCACTGTTCAGTAAAACATATTATATTGAACCGGTTGTCAGAGCTGTTCCGAGTACAAGCAAAAAGTACTCGAGTACCGAGTACAAATGCTTTACTTAAAATGTAATCGAGTACTGAGTACAAATACACAATGAAAGTATTCGAATACCTATACAAGTATAGAGTACCGAGTACAGAGGAATGCAATGGCGGAACAATGGTAAAAACAAAACACAAGGCATGGCTACGTGGTCTGTTTACTAGTGTCCCGAATGAAGATAATCGTTCTACTGCCGCCGATGATGCCAAGCATGTATTATAGCTAGAGTCCGTCAAATGCAATTTTGCCATGTTTCTTACTGTATATATTTCGTATTTAGGCATTTCACGTAGTAAGGGGTGGAATGAAACACATTTGTTAGTGCCATAAATGCTATAAAATGCACTTTTTCATGATAAATGTTATATTTTGAATAAATGTCATATTTTAATGATATATTTCAATCAAAATCAATATTATGTGGCTAATTCACAAGAAAAGGTCTTACAAATTTCGAAATAGACATGCAGAAGTTTTGGCAAGTGCCAGGTACTAAGATCAATGACCCGGGGTGGGGATGACTACTCGTCGCGCACCTCAACGCTCAGGTAAGTATCCCGTTACGTCCACCCGTCAACAACAACCCCCCGCTCTCCCCCTTCCCTTCAACGCACCTCGGATACCAACGTTCCACTTATTTGCCTTGTGCCCGTCGTTTTTATCAGAACACTTTGTCTTTTGTATTTGTGTTGTGGGATTTTTAATATTACTGGTAACATTTTTTCTAAAATTTCAACTTTTTGAAATAAGTACTTACCATTTTTATGCTTTATTTTGAAATAAATGCTATTTTATGTGCCATATTTTGAAAAAATAAATGCCATTTTGCTATGCTATATTTTGAAAAAATACGGGAATATTTTGACGGACTCAAATTATCGCGCATGAACAGTTTTTTTTTCATATTTGGGTAATCATCCATCATTGACAGATTGGCCCGTTTATCTTCAAGGTAATGTAGAAGTTCAAGTTCAATTTTGGACTTTTTTTATCTAGAATGTGATTCTTTCGATTTTTAGGTTTGGATAATAAGAGATGAAGGTCCGGGTACATCATTATTATATTCATCAAAATCAAAATATTCATCATATTCTACTCATAAAATATAGATCCTGATCTTTGGCGTCGCGGTCACATCCATCGGAATTTTCAGAATGTATTTCCAGCAGCTGTTTAGCTGATAAAATGATCAAATCGTTAATATCTCGAAAATAGTTAACTTTAGACACACAATTTTATATTAAAAGTAATACTTTTAAGCAATCTAAATATAGGGCGTTCTGTTAAAATAAGTAAGTTAGCTTCGCCACATTTTTTTCAGTCGCCTTATATAATCAAAAATATTTTAATAACGTGCACTACCGTTGTATCTACAACTTTTATATAAGCAAATGTTATGTAACTAATGTTTCTAGAAATATTTTCCTCTTCTTTATTTTTGCCGGACCTTATACTGAATGTATTGTTTAGGCCAGGCTGACCAGGTGATGTATATTAGTATGTTTATGTCTACCTTCTAAATATGTGTGTTCAATATATGAAACAAAATCAAATCGTTTTTGAAAGCATTTTAAGAAAAAACGGCTAGAATTAAAAAATGTAGGTAAATAAAAAACACGTTTTCTTCCTGTACATCGAAAACTGTAGGTTAGAAAACAACATTTAAAAAAAACTGTAAAAGGCTTTACCCAGAACTTTCCTGGCCTGAATTAGGTCAATTTGCAAATTTAAAAAAAATGTGTGCCGCTGGCGTTTGAACCCGCCGCACCTGCATAGCAATCGTAACCGCATCCCCGCAGCGAATGTAACTGCAGCGAAATTCCAACTGCGCCATCAAGCCTTATAAAAACAAGCGCGGCGCGTGCCTCTCTTGAACAAAACAAGCTTGTTGTTGAAACGTTTTTACTCTTGTTTGACATTATCCTGTATCAGTTGAGTCTTATTTTCGGCAAATGTAAAGCCTGACCTATGTGAAAGCTATTACTTCCTTCTATTTCAAAATTAACACAAAAATAAACAACATGTTATTTTTTCAATTGTTCACCCTGTATATATTTGTATGAAATTGTACCGGTTTCTTGCGAGGTAGATATATAATATGTATGCAAAATATCGTCTTCCTCCGACAAATAGTTTTTGAGCTACACTGCCAACAGACAGACAGACAGACAGACAGACAAATAGACAGACAGACGGAATTACTAAAATCTCTTTTTCGTCATCTAGGGACCTTGAAACGTAAAGATCTGAAGAAATCTCGGAAGGTGATTTTTTCGTGATTACAATAGTTCCTTCGTCTTTCAGACGAGGGAAGTAATAAAAACAATTTAATCTCTTTATCATTATGCAAAACAACTAAAATTCATGTCAAGGCTATACTTTTTATTAACGCTCATGCCAAGCGGTCGAGGAGATCTGAATACGGCGCAGAACTTCGTTAATGATGCTTTTACTACCTAAGGTCTAGTAATTAAGAACATATAATTAATTGAAGTACCTGCTTACTTACCTATTACTTTTAATATCTCACGTCATTAATAGGTAATCACTGTAGTCAGTCACTTATTGAACAATCAACTAACGAACTAACCGGAAACCTGAACACTGCACGACTGCAAGGGTTACAAAGCTGCAATTAAGCTTTTTATGGCGACTGGCGGCCACATGTCTGAAATTGGATAAAAATGTAGGTACTTATTATTCAGTGCAATGTACTCGAGTACCCGAAAAGGTATTAGAGTACCCGAAAATGTATTCGAGTACACGGATATGTACTCGAGTACAAGTAAATGCGTCAAATACAAGTACAAGTACATTTTAAAAAATGTACTCGTGGACTGAGTACCGAGTACACTAAAAGTACTTAGAGTACAGTTACTGAGTACTTGTACTCGAGTACCGCACAGCTCTGCCGGTTGTCGATTAAATAGGCCTCTACTTTGTTGATTTTGTTTTTTATAAACTGCAGGTTTATATGGAAAATGCTAGTTTCTACTAGTTTTACGTCTGTACTAGGATAGGTTACATGGTTTGTATTGGTGGAGCGGCTCTTCGAAAATTTCCAATTTCATGGGTGGATGTATTTTGGAATCTAAACCTACTGATTTTTATTTCTGTTGGCCAGTTATCTAGGTTTATTATGCATTGGTAGTCTGCTAATTTTACTCCTAGTTTAAAACAATTTCTACCATATTTTGTGTTTATTTTTGTGCACTCAAAGTCCTTGCGTTGCAACTGATCAGATAAATGTTCCTTCACCTTCTCAACTGGACAGTCTTTGTATACATTTCCAATAAAAATTCACATATTTTTTTCTTTCGCTTTAATGGTGGTTTCCGGTGCTGGTTATTACTTTTTTGTTTCTGTTTTTTCTAACTACCTCGCTCCATGGATCCGGTTTTTTTTCTAAGTTTATTACATCCCTCATTTTCTGGTTTGTAGTTTCTTCTGATAAAACTAATGAAACTTGCTCCTTTGTTATTTTTTGTTTTTCTTTTGTTTGGTGATTTAGTGGTTCAGTGTTTTGTTTCACTTTTTCTGTGTCTCTTGGGATTGCACCCTTACTGTCTCTATTAGTTTTGATGCTACATGCATCCATGGCCGTATTTGTTTTAGAATTTGCCACTTCAGCTAATGTTGGTGGATTATTTTATTTTCGTTTTTGTTTTTGAGAATTTTCGGGTTTTATTAACGTTCTCATTTCAACAATTTTAGCATCTAATTTTTGCATTGCCTTATTTGTATTGTTTTCTTGCTGACTAACTGCTTTTGTCAGATTCTGGATAGTTTTTGTTTATACATTTATTTGCTGTTGTAATTCAGCATATTTTTGGTCAGATTCTGCTTGACAGCAGCTTACCTTGTTTCCGTCTATAACAGTAATATTTTGCATTCTTTCAGCACAACTAGTGTGGAATAGCTTACACTGCTTACAACAATTTACACACACTAGAATATTACACTTTTTTCCACAATTTATTTTTTTTATTAAATTTTAGTCTTGGGTAACATCAACATCTGTATCAGACGCCATTTGTCATAAACATCGAAGAAATTTAAACAAATTTTTTTACTCTATAAAGAATTAATCTGAAATGTATGTATTGTCGGTAACCTCATCTTACCTTGGGGTGTAGAAGCTTGCGCAGCAACCATTGTGTGAGATGTGTGTCTAGGTGATGTGTTGACCTTGTTGCTCTATCTATTAAGCACTGTAGAGCACAGTTAATTTGGTGGTCTCACCACACTCGATTCCAATCGACAAGGCTGCAGAAAAATTTCTGCCCCCATGGGATGCGAACTGAGGACTTGCTTAATACAAGCTAATCTGAAATGTTAAGTAAAATTCAGGTGATCTATAGTTCCTTAACTTGCACCAACCTTTTTCTTAAGATAAAAAAAATGAAGAAAACAGTTGCTGCAGACAAAGAAAATAAGACTAATAAGTAAGGTCTAAGGTCCAGACTGTTTTAATGATAAAAATTTTCAAACAAATACTCAGTGGCGTACACTGAATATTTTTGAGATCAAAATTTAGTAAAGATTATCGTCACTAACATCAATTGTCCTTTTACTTTATAACTGCAAGTTGCCTGTATGTAATAGTTAATAGTGCATTATAAATTGAATAATAATTCTTCTCTCACTTACGGATAATAAAACCCCACTCGCACGCCTCGTTATTATTGTCTTAGTTTAAAAACTCCGCTAAACTACATATGGTGCAGCACATCAAGTATGGCCTGGTTGCTCTAATACCATACAATGATAGTCACGCTTCAGCTGGTCAACTGCACAGGTGGAAATGTATCCATAAATTCTGTAGTTATCTCAAGGGATGTAACGCCTCGTTTCAATTTTATTTCAAAAGTACGTTAATGCATTTAACACCGACTTTCGGACCACCTTATAGCTATATTTTGTAGCAAAAGAATTCAAGTTTATAGCAGCAAGCGTTTGCATTCAGAGATAAACACCTGCAATATTTTCGTGTTGAAGCTTGTCGTCACATTTTCGATACAAGTAGGTTGTTAGAACAGCAGAATATCTCGAACAGTATTGATTTTGCGAGGGGCTGTTCTTGTTTTCAAGCAAGCGGGCCCCTTGCAGAGTTGGTTTCGCGAGTGCGCTTCCGGCATTGGTAAGAGTGTTCTTCTAATTTTATTCTTTGCTTAGACATTTTCGTTATTTAAGCTGAATTGCTCTGCGCCTTTCGATCATCGAAATCGCTGCGATGCGTCTTGCACAATAATTAGGCCGAGAACACCGTTCGGCATGAATGCTTCTGCGAGCTCATTTTTGCAATATAATCTTCAATATTTAAGCCAGCAGCTACGGGCTAAAATTCAGCCCCTTATGGGCTGTCACAAAGGCTTAAATTCAGCAGCCTTGAGCTATCGTTTTGGCTCTTGTGAGGCCAGCAGTTTCCCGATTTCGCGTCTGTACGTAGCCATGAGATCCAGTTAAGTGGTGCTTCATTTTGACGCTAGCTTTTTGAGTGGCGACCTTGAGATTCTGAGAATCAAGCAGTCAAGTTTGCCTTGAGTCTTCGTGGAAAAATGCAACGAACAGGACTCCCTTGCCGATCGCTGAACTTCAGTCATTAATTAATTTTTTTAAACGACAAAAGCATGCCGCAAACTTATATCAGTTCCTACTAAGATCTTAGCAACTCAAACTCAGCGTGTGAAATCAATTTTTTGGATCAATTGTTATTGGCGCTAAAGTGCAAGTATTTAAATATTTCGAAATTGCTGAAATAGCGAGTATACTATATCTCAGATAGCGCCCTTGGAGTTGTACGTTTATGTCAATTGCGATTGCACAGGTGTTAGCCTGAAGTTGTAATTGAAGCTATAACTAGCGAATTTGGAAATGTTACTTTGAATTGAAGTTTTTAACATGTTGTTTCGTCTGTTTTGTCCCGAAATACAATTAAATGTGTGTAAGTTGGGTGACGCCAACCTTGACAATTGTTTTGAATATTAAATATTCGTATGACTGTTACTGTTTGTATTTGTTGTTGTTCGATTTACTACATTTAGATTGAGGTATGCAGCGAAGCTAGGTTTGTTTATTTGTCGTGAGTAACGACATGGCACCCAATTATTTTTTAAATCTACTGTTCAATTGTAAAAGCCTGAAGCATTTCTTAGCTTGGTCCTTACACCATGCCGTATTCTGCCGAGAGTTAAAAGAACTAGCCGAGGCCTTGTCAACCCTTCGTTTAAAAACGGTTCAGGGATATCCGAATTTTATAAAACTTGTAAGTTAATATATGTTTTATACTCTTTAATTCAAAATTTGATTTGAACATCCAATGCAGTTGTCTGAATTTATTGTGTTATTAAATCTGTCCGAACCCTACTAATAAGAAATGCTCTCATTAAAGATTAAACATGTGAATATTTTGTCATATTATCTACACTTTCATGAGTTCATGCCTTTTCAGCTAAGATAGTGGTCGGCTTGTTCTTGAAAATTGTTACAGCAATTTTTCACAAAATACTTGGATATGATTATAAAATCTCAGACAATTCATATTAAAAATCACACTTATAGTATTAATTTACACTGTAGCCTAAATTTTATTAATTATGGTTACTCAGATGACTTGCGCCACGCGCCTTTGGCTTGTGGCTCAAATGCCATCTTCGTGAATAATGGCTGTCATAATAGCTCATATTGTTCTTCTTCTTCGAGTACCGTCTCCTTTCGGAGGTTGGTTATCATAATGGCAATTTTAATCTTTGATACTGCTGCTCTAAACAACTCTATGGGGGAACAGCTGTAGGTACCATTCACGCAGGTTTTTTAACCAAGAAGTTCGTCGACTTCCTACACTTCTGTTTCCTGCTATTTTCCCCTGTATAATCAGTTGCAGCAGACCATATCTTTCTCCGCGCATAACGTGTCCAAAGTATTGGAGTTTTCGTTTTTTTTTAGTGTATTCACTTAGCGATGGGCATAACCGGACAATTTTCATAACCAAATTATTTGCATTCGAATGATATTAATAACCGAATGATTATTTGAATAATCATTCGAATAAATTTTGGCTCTCGATTCGTTTCGATTAAGTCAGCCGGTTTGCCGGTTGGCGGTTCACCGTCATCTGCATCGACATCGGTTCACCGTCATCTGCATAGACATCAGTTCACCGTCATCTGCATCGACATCGTAACTTGCAGATAGCAGAGGAACCAAAACATAATATGTACGGTCGGCGCCTTAGAAATCGGGACACGTAATATGTTCTTCTAGTCTTTGGAGTATTCTTGCTCCGGTTACTTCATTAATGTGAGATGGCATTTCATAATTGACAAACAATAAACAATCTGACGTAACAATGAAAACTATAATAACTGTAAAAACCCAGTTTATACACTTAAAAAATACATGCAAAATATATCATAATAGTGTGTAGTGTCCGATTTCTAAGGCGCCGACCGTACATTATGTGTTATGTATTGGAAATTAAGAGGTATTTATTAAGAAGTGTAGAAAGAAAGAAATATGCGGGACTGCTTGCTAATCGCAAAACAGTGGTAAAACGTTTATCTTTATCGATCGGGAGAGTTAAAGGCGCCGCCTCTTGTTTTGAACCTTTCGAGATGTAAGCAAATAAAAAATTGTTTTATAGCTTGATGCATTTGCAGTTTTTAGGCATTCAGGTTTCAGGTTCCCAGAATTTGATATTTTTTATGATAGGAGGTAGTTACCCGATAACCAAATGGTGTTTTCAGTACAACCTGCTTTGTTTATGAGTTATGACGTATTTATATTTACAGAATTTTGAGCACTGCGTAGGTCGCTGAGATACGGCACGTAGTAGCTTTGAATAGAGGTTTTATATTCAAAGCGTAGTACGTATCAGCATGAGGTTATTTTTCATTCAAATACTTGGAATGAAAACCGAGTTACATAGGTTATTTCAATAACCGGATAACCGGTTATTTTTCATTCGAATAAGCTCATCACTATATTCACTATTTCCCTCTCTTTCTTCATCTGACGTAAGACTTCTTCATTTGTTTTTCTCTCCATCCACGATACCTCAACATACATCGGTACACCCATAATTCAAAAGCCTGGATTTTTTCAGTATCTTGTTTTTAAGCGTCCATGCTTCCATTCCGTATAAGTGAATTGAAAAGAAGTAGCACCTCATGAATCGAGTTTGAATTTCTATGTTTAAATCTCTATTGCATAATAAACTTTGCATTTTCACTAAGGCAGCCCTCGCCATCTCTATCCGTGATCTTATTTCTTACGTTTGATCGTTGTTCATGTTTATTATGGTCCCCAAATACTTATACTTATCAACTCTTCCAACAGGGGTGTTGTTTATTATTAAATTTGCTGCGATATTTGGTGTTTTGGAGATTACCATAAATTTCATTTTCTTAATGTTTATTTTAAATCGTATCTTTGGCTAATTATGTTTAGACGCTCCATCATTCTTTGTAAATTTGAAATATCATCAGCTATTATTAAGGTGTCATCAGCATATCTGTTGTTTACAGATTTGCCGTTTATTGTTATACCTGCTGTTTCTCCATTCAAGGTTTCTTCGAAAATGGCTTCGGAGTATAAGTTAAATAACAAGGGTGATAATACGCACCCTTGTCTCCCTCCCTTTTGTATCTCAATGTCTTCTGTTTTTTCACTGTCTACCCTAACAACCGCCTTTTGATTCCAGTACAGCTTTTGTATAATTCGAATATCATGTTCGTCCACTGTCCTAGTTCTAAGTATATCTATTAATCGTTCATGCTGAACTTCATCAAACGCTTTTTCGTAATCAACCAGGCATATGAATACATCCTTGTTCATATCCAGGCATCTTTGCAACAGAACATTTATTCCGAATAATGCGTCTCTTGTCCCTAGCCCGTTTACGAATCCAAACTGTGCGATACCAATCTCTTTTTCAATCTTTTTATATATTCGCATATGTATAATTTTCAATAAAATTTTGAGGGCATGGCACATGAAGCTTATGGTTCTGTAGTCAGAGCATTCCTTCGCATTGTGTTTCTTTGGCAGTACTACAAATGTCGATTTCAGCCATTCTTGAGGTATTTCGCTGGTTGTGTATATCATATTGTACAGGTCCATTATAGGTTGTATGGGGACCTCGTCTGACCCGACTGCTTTGCAATTTTTCGTGCTTTTGATTGCATTTTTTATCTCTTCTTTTGTTATTCTAATTGCGTCTGTTTCCATGTTGCTTTAATGCAACTCTGTTCTCTTGCCCCCAAAGAGCTCTTCTGTATATTCTTCCCACATTTTTATTTTTATTTTAGGATCCAGGATAGTATTGCCGTCTTTATCCTTCAATAAACCACACTGTTTCTTTTTACCCACACCTGTAATTTCTTTGATTTTCTTGTGTACTTTAAAAGTGTCATGGTTTTCCTGTAATGCTTCTATTTCTTTGCATCTATCTACCATGTATTTCTCCTTTGTTTCCTTTATCTTTTTTCTAATTATTCTATCTACTTCTTTGTATTTTACCTTATCGTTTTTGTTTTTACGACGATTTTCGATTAGGCCAATTATTTGTTGCGTCATCCAATCTTGTTTCATTTTTATTTCCTTAGTGTTTAATTTATCAGTTGCTGCTTGCATTAAAGCTTACTTAATTTTTAACCAGTGCGTGTTTATATCCGTGATCACGTTATTTGTTTCATGCATTTCTTGCAAATTTGTCTTTATGTTTTGTTTTATGTCAGCTTGAATTGCGTCGTCTTTAAATACTTCTCGATTTAGCGTGTTTCTATTAATTTTCCTTTTAACCTTTTTCAATTTTATTCTAATTTCTGCTATTATCGGGTTGTGGTCTGATCCTACATCTGTTCCTGGATATGTTTTTGCAGAAAGAATTGAGGTTCTGTATCGTCTGTTGATTAATATATAGTCTATTAGATTTCTGATTATTCGATGTTCTGTGTGCTTGGGGGACGTCCATGTGTAGAGTCTTCCTTCAGGTAGTTTAAACCAAGTATTAGCAACCCCTAGTTGTTTCATTTGACAGAACTCAATAAGCTTCTCTCCTCTATCATTAAGTTCGCCCAGGCCATAATGTCCAACGCAATTGTCGACAGCTCCTTTGCCAATCTTTGCGTTAAAATCGTTTAAAATAATTATAATGTCATTCTTTTTCGATATTCTAAGCACATCGTTTAGTTCTTTGTAAAATGTTTCTATCTCGTCTTCGCTGCTTTCTGTCGTTGGTGCATATATAAGCCGTTCACGATCTTTTTGGGTCAGGTGAGGCTATGACCATCTAGTAATTTTGTTGGCAGAACCTGTGTCGCAACTAAACTCTCTCATGGAAATTGACACTTTTTGTGTTAGGTTAGGTTATTTTCAGTTTAAGGTTATATTTTCTGAATAGGTACATTGTTGCCGGATATTCTCCAGTCTCCACATCGACTCGCGTTCTTTTAAATTTGGTATGTTCTTTTTAAATTGGAAGTAGCATCGTTTAATGGAAATTTTTTGTTGTAACAAAATTATTTTGGGCATTTTGACTTTTCCTTTGACGGAAATTCAAATTATTTTTACACATTTGATAAATAATTTATTTTCTTACGAATATTAAAATAATAAATCTGGCAATGTGGTGGCAAGAAAATGTCGAACAGACACTGACAGAAAAAAAAGTTGCATCCGCTACATCATCGAATCAGTTAGTCCAACATGAAAAGAAAAAATCATAGCCAACTTTGTCCCAAAATGGTCGTGAACGGCTTATATTTGAATTATGTTTATTTTTCTGTCGTACGAGTCTAGTTGTATCATAATTATTCGTTCGTTATATCGTATGACATTTATAACGGATTTATTTATTTATTTCGTTATTAAGATGGCTACTCCATACCTGTGTTGTGGGTCGTCTGTCCCAGAATAGTACATTATCCCGTTATTGGTTATACACAATCGCTCATATAATAATATACTATTATTACCCTAAACTTAAAATTAATAGGTAATATTAATTATTTTGAAAAAATTAATAGTAGGTATTATTAAAGATTTTTAAATTTGAAAAGATAGAGTAACAAGGTCAACACATCACCATGACACACCTCACACAATGGGTGCTGCGCAAGCACCAAAGGCGAGCTCCAACTCTATATCCCGAACCCGGGGCAAGTTGAGCATTGTACCGCCAGATGCCAGCGCATAAAGCACTAGCCTATAGCCCCTATATTTACATATAGTAGCGACAACGATTGATGTTGCCGCTGGGGCAAAATCACGTTGGTATCCCTTAAGTTCCTATTATATTTAAAAATTGCCAAGGGAGTTGCATAATTAAATTAAAATGTGACATTGACAGTTGTCGTGTTTTTATTCATTTTTCTCTTCGGGGGCTAATTTGAAGTCGAGGACGTGGAAATGCCAGGGTGTTGTGTCGATAAGTGTAAAAATAGTGGCAGAAAAGAATTTCAGGTATTCAGATCTGTTATTTTTTCACTGTTTACACTGAAATTTACCGTTTAGTAACTTTTTGTATTTTCATGTTTGCATCAGGTTTGCCCCATGATGTCGCTACTATTTGTAATAGAGGGGCTATACACTAGCCTTTACACCGCAAGGTAAATGAGGTTACAGATTACCTAAGTAACAACATGGAAGCAACTTGAGCAATGTATTGTCAAACGTTAACAGTAATTTTATGAAATATGTATTTTTTCCGTTTATTATCTAAAAACGGTCTCTTGAATGTAAAAATGACTTCATTATTACGTGCTTGAGCAAATGTATTTTATTCTTGTATCTGATGTACTAATTCTTATTTTAATCGGCCGTTTTCAACTAGGCTCATCAGTCACCTGTCAAATTTCAACAGTCCCTGATCAACACCAAATTGATATTTTGTTTTAAAATTTCAAACGTTAGCTAACACTTTTTTTATAGCTACCAGGAGCTTTCAAATATAAGTGAGCATCTAGTTGCCTTGAGTAATTAAAACAATGAATGGAAACGAGCATTCTGTATGTAATGCAGCATACTCTATCATTAAAATTTTGCTCTTTGAGTCCAACGTCAAGTCGAAGTCTACTACCCAGTGGAATCAAAGTGTTTCAACAATCAAACGCAGAAGACCTACAGCTGAGGAGCAGCAATGCCGAGCAAGAGGAACAAGCATCGTCCCAAGTCAAGGCACCGCTGGTTCCAGTCCAATTGCAGTCCATCGCGGACACCTGATCATCGGGATCAAGACTTGACAGTTCATCGAACACCAGATCATCGGGATCACCAAGTCAACACAACATGAAGTTGTAAGTTCATTTTATTTAAAATCATTTCAAGAAAGTTTTCAAGTGATTAAACATACAGATAATTCTATATTAACGTAAAACTATATTTTATAAGTTGTTTTTAAGATCAGGTGGTTGCAAACGAGATTAGGTTCTGGCGTATACGTTCGGTATACTTAATAATCGCCAACCGACTTTGCATCCATGCGTAGGAACACTAAATTAGGCATAATTTCTCTTTAGTATTAAGTAAACGTACTAACATAATAATAAAATTTAAAATAAAAGTTAATGATGAACACGGACACGTCATCCGATAGTGAATCAGAACAATTAGACATTTTCGAACAACCAATAATTAGAAGTCAAATTAGTTTAAGATCCCTTCGCCTAATAATGCAACAAAACCAACAGAATCAGGTACCCTTAGCACCTCCTCAACCTCAACCTCTCACTGGATACTCACCAGGTTTCCGTATGAGCAGTTTGAATAAAATCTCCACATTTTAAAGCAATCCTGTGGAATTAAGCGAATACATTCGCGCAGTTGAAAATGTTCTTACTCAATTTTGGCAATCTCAAAATGCTAATACTTACATAAATTAATTGCTTTTATCTACTGCCCGCAATCGCCTGAAAGGTGCAGCTTTAGAAGTAGTCACGGGTTATACCTATAATTCCTGGACAGACTTAAAGATCAGCGCTCCGAGTTGAACATTCAAATTGATATGACTAGACTAAAACAAAATTCTAAAGAATCGGCCATCGATTATTTAACACAGTACGATCACTTTTGGCAATACTAAATTCAAAAATATCTTTAGGCCCTGAACCCCAAGCAGTCAAAGATTATAAATTAGTATCGTCCAAAGTTTTGGCACTAAAAGTTTTCACGAGCGGTTTGTTAGAACCCCTTGGCAATTTTACTAGAGGTCGATCGTCCAAAACATTAGAACAGGCGTATGTCTACGTAAAAGAAAAATTAGATATATAAAAATCCAGCTAGATAAATCCGAATTTCTGTAAAAAACAGTCAAATACTTAGGACGTATGATAACCCCTGAAGGAGTTAAACCAGATCCTTCCAAAATTGATACCATTAAAACATTTCCTTTGCCTACTACTAGGACCGAAATAAAATCATTTCTAGGACTTTTCGGATATTACAGAAAGTTCATTAAAGACTTTGCAAAAATTACCAAATTCCTCACCCACTGTCTAAAAAAGGAAAAGAAAATTATTCATACTCAAGACTTCATAGACTCTTTCGGATATTGTAAAAACCTTCTAACTAATGAGCCACTTTTGAAATATCCAGATTTTACTAAATCTTTTGAGTTAACCACAGACGCTTCAAAATACGCACTTGGTGCAGTTCTTTCATACGACGGAAAACCAGTCAGCTATGCCTCACGTACGCTCAATGATACGGAACAAAAATATTGCACATAGAGCGTGAATTGTTAGCCATTGTTTAGGCTACCAAGCAATTCCGACCCTATTTGTTTGGAACAAAATTTACCCTATTCACAGACCACAGACCCCTAGTTTGGCGCCGCAGTCTCAAAGAACCAAATTCTAAACTCACAAGATGGGCTTTGAGGCTGGAAGAATATAATTTCGACATAAAGTACCTACCCGGAAAGACGAATAAGTTAGCAGATGCCTTGTCTCGCGTTCAAATTAACCCATTATCAATCACTGACGAAATTCTAGAAGATATTAACGGAATTACAGACAACACTAATAGACTATAGAAGGTCTGGATCGCGTAGAAAACATACCCCATCAGAGACAACAGAAAACATCCGTGACTCCTGACAATGTTGGGTCGATTGATCAGCTTATTCGGGCTGATCGTCGGATAACTGAGAGAAAATTGTCAGAAGAAGTTGGCATAAGTGTGAATAGTGTTGAGACAATTGTTCACAACGAGCTTAAGTTCAAAAAATGTAATGCAAGGTGGGTGCCACGACTCTTAACTCCAGAGCAAAAAGTAGCAAGTTTGTTGGTGGCTACGCAACTTTTGCAAAGATATGAACCGGAAGGAGATGCAGTTTAGACTCTATTGTAATCACAGATGAGACGTGGCTCCATCATTACACCCCTCAATCAAATAGAGCTTCCATGCAGTGGAAACCCACCACTTTTCCAACTCCGAAAAAAGCAAAAATTGTGTAATCAGCAGGAAAGATTATGGGTAGTTTTTTTTTAATTCAAGGAGTGTACTCTATCTGGATGTTCTCACAGAGCAAAGAATCATCAATCCGCAGTATTATTCAACACTTCTCGTTGAAAAGATAAAACCAGCAATCCGTTCCAAACGACAAAAACGACAAGGCTCCGTTTGAATTGGGAAGTTCTGACTCATCCTCTATACAGTCCCGATTTATCTCCATCAAATTTTCATGTGATTGCATAATTAAAAGAGTTTTTAAGTGGCCATAAATTTAGGGATAATGATGAACTCATTACAACTGTGCAAAGCTGGATACGCAAGCAAATCAAACAGCTTCTTCAAAAATGGTATACGTAAGCTTCCAGAACGTTGGCGCAAGTATACCTATTGCAGTCAAGCGGGACTACGTTGAAGAATATTATATAAATAGTATATTACATACCGAGGTGGAAAGTGTTTCATTCATGTCGAGAGATTAAGTAGTTAACCGAGACGCGTAGCGTCGAGGTCAACTTTATCTCGAGACAGGAATGAAACTTTTCACCGTGGTATGTATACTATTTTATTCGCAACCACTTTATTCTAAACAATAATTGGAAAAATTATTATATTATGATACGACAGGTTGTGACGCGCATGAATGGATGAACGAGATTCCCAGTGTTCCTACCTACACAGCGGTCGGGAATGGATTCATTTCCAACCGCTGTGACGGCAATCACTTTTCCGACCGGTTGCAAAGTTACAAGTTGGGAATAGCTCATTTTCTAACTTTTTAATAGTCAGTAATGATCTTATTATATATATGGTTGCGAATAAAATTTATTATTTGCGAAACAATTAATGGCTTATCATACATGTTATTAATGGGAACCTAGTAAAGAATTAATTTTATCCGCAAACGTCACAAAAGTGACAACTTATATGTCTTTATTGACAACGTAAAAGTGTCACTTTATCTGCCTAAGCAGATAAAATAGCAACTTTTGCGTACTTTATCTGCCTAAGCACAGAAAATCGTTGCTCTCTTTCTTTCTTTCTATGTTTGTGCGCTATCTCCTCCGAAGATACTGGACCCATTAAATTGTATGATGGCTTAAAATTTTGCTAATTTTTAGACTTAGATCGTAGGCCGGTTTTTATTTTCAAAAATAGTACGAAAAAGTTTTAAGTTAAATAAACCTTTAAGCAGGGGATCGAAGCATCTATCGCCGTGGGTTATAGAGTGACAGCTGCTGTGGCGTGTGCTATTAGCTCGGGTGATTGAGTATGTTCATATATCATTACAGTAGTGCGTTATATGAACAACATCGGCTGTCGCATGAAGGCAGTGCTCGCCTGTCACGCGGGTGGCCTGGGTTTGATTCCCGGCCAATGCAACTTTTTTTTTTAATTTATATTACATAATGAAATTTACCTGAATACGTTTGCGGATAAAATAGTATATGTTATTCGGAGTAAAAGTGACTTTATGTGGCTTAGCTGAATTATTTGCCTCACTAACGTTCGGCTAAATAAACTTCAGCTTTGCCACATAAAGTGTCACTTTTACTCCTAATAACATAATCTACTATTTCTACTCACTGTATAGAAAGTCGGCTTTTGTGCCCTAGTTTTAGGAATCAAAACTGTCAATTGCCAACCAGCGAGAGCCAATTTTTATTAACTCCCGGCGGGAGCCAATATTTTTTTACTCCCGCATTTGTATTTATGTCACCATGGATATCACACCAAATCTTTACAACGTTATGCTGATTTGGAAATTCGACAAAATGTCACTACAGAAATCTAGTCAACAGTAATATCCCAAGTGCATTAAAATAGCCGATTAAATTTTGAGGTTTTCTGTCAGAATGTTTTGCTAAGAAATTTGTCAAGTAAATTTGCCGCTCAACAAGAATCCCGAGTGCGCAGCACGAGGGATTTTGAAGCGGAAAATGTACGAGATATATTTCTTCAGAGCAAAACATTCTGACAGAAAATCGTCAAAATTTATTCAGGCTAGTTTACATGCACGCGGGATGTTCGGCGTGATTATTTCCTCAATAAATAGATAAAATTCAGTTGGTGAAGCACCTTTAATAATCATGTTAAAATTATGCACAAGCGATTAAATTTTGACATAAATTTAACCGCGGTTAAATTTTGATGTTTGAATTTTAGTCATTCTTAAACTGACAGAAACCATGGTGATTACGCATTATTATGGATATGAAGGAAATAATCACTATAATGATTTCCTAAAGCAAAACTTTTGAAATTTCCTCCCTTGTGTGTTTCACACGCTGGAGGAAATGAATACCTTTGCTCCCTAGCTATACAAAAATAGCTACTTTTCACGTCTGAGAGCACAACACGGTTTCTACAATACCAAAATCGTGAGAGAAATAATGAATTACTCTCTAGAGGAGAGATATTTCCCTAGGGAGTTTTCATTATGACTGAGCAACAACAGCTCACAATCAAATTCGAGGTTAGCAGGTTATGTTTCGCGTCAGTTTGTGTCAAAACTGACGCAAAACCTAACCTGATTCATTATGACAAGAGCTCACAATTATGTCAAATTCGAGGTTTTCAGGTTGGGTTTTACGTCAGTTTTGACAAAAACTGACAAAACCTAACCTACTAACCTCGAATTTGACATAATTGTGAGCTCACTTACAGTGCCACCAGCTTTAAAATTTACCATAGGTTACTAATTTTAAAATAATTGCAACTAAAATGTCAAGCAATGGCGTTTAAAAAACAGGTTTTTCGTTTTAAATCTTCCTGCAACGTGAAAAAATAGTAGGTATATGCAACTCGGAGAGAATGCTATTTTGTTTCAGTGCAATTTCACCTCGAGTCATAAATTGCACCTCAACAAAATAACGCATTTCTCTCCCTCATTGCAAAATCTACTATTACACAAAGATAAATCTAAAAAAATCTATATTCTAATTAGATAGTATTAATTATGGAAGTTATAAAACACTTTTTGTAGTACTCTTGCTGTTGTAGTTATTTGTATATAAAAATATACTAATTCTGCATTATTTTGTTTTACATTAGGCATATAGTTTTGTAATATTTGTTATATTGTCTACTAGCAAGATGCCCGTTCTTCGTACGGACTACAAATGTTTGTTTTTTCTTCTAAATCTCAAATGCGTTTTAGAGTATCCCCCTCCTCCATCACTCAATACGCTAAACAGTTTACCACTTTTCGCCTCTTAGGGGTGCAATTTCTAAAAAAAATCAGCCCATTTTATACTGAAATGAACCCACAGCGAAAAATAATTTTAACTTCCTACTTTTATTCAGTTTTCCCTTTTTACCGGTTTAGGGGTGAAATTTAAAAAAACCCTTAAAAACGTTTTCTAAAGATTTAAAAATACATCTATATGCCCAAAAAAGAATGATCTAACTCAACAAACACAGGAGATACAAAGGGTTCTATAATTCACCCCGAATTCAAATTCGCACCTTTTAAGGGTTGATTAAGGCAATGAAATGTGGTTTTAGACATTTGCATTGGATAGCTACTCATGCAAACACCAAGTCAATATCGTACCGGGCCTAAGAGATATTGTGGAATTCGTGAAAACATAGTTTACCCCTTTTTACCCCTTTAGGGGTACATTTTTCAAAATCACTTAAACCATTTTTTAGATATTTTAAAAATATATCTATATACCAAAAAAGACATAAACATAGGAGTAACGAAGGGTCTTTAATTCACCTCCTACCCTTTTTCAGTTTTTCCTCCTTTTACCTCTTTAGGGTTAAAATTGTCAAAATCCCGTACACCTCTTTCTAAATATTTTAAAAATACATCTACATGCCAAAAAAGAGTGTTTTAACTCAAGAAACATAGGAGATATTTAGGGTTCTTTAATTCAGCCCCAATCCAGACTTGAACCTTTAGGGGTTAATTAGGACAAAATCGTAAAATATGTTTTTAGGTATTTGAATTGATAATCTTTGCAAGTAGACACCAAGTCGCTATCTCATCGGGTCTAAGAGATATTGAGGAACTCGTAAAAACACATTTTACCCCTTTTCACCCCCGTAGGGGAGGAATTTCAAAAAATCTCTTTTAACCCATTTTATTATAAAATGGAACTCACTGCAAAAAAAATTCATAAATTTAACCCCCCCCCCCCCCCCCAACTTTTCAGTTTATCCTCCTTTTACCCCTTTAGGGTTAAAATTTTCAAAATCCCGTACACCTCTTTCTAAATATTTTAAAAATCCATCTGTATGCCAAAAAAGAATGTTCATACTCAATAAACATAGGAAATATATGACGTTCACGATCTTTTCTCAACAGAGCAGGCTATGATATGTTTTTATTAGGTTGCTCGCAGGTCTTTTTGATAAAAGTCAAACTTGACAAGACGTAAACTTCAAATTATTTCAAGTCAAATATTTTGCCGTTGTTGCAATTACGTTGTTTTGCAATATTATTCAAAATGGCAAAAATCATACACGCAACCATAAAAGCAGCTATAAAGAAGACTTATGATAGCTACGAGAAGGACACGATCTTGGAGAAAAAGCAAATTATAAACAGAATCACTGATATTTTTGGGGTAAATATTTAATATGTGATTTTGCATTTTTTGTTAATCGCGACTTATTTAGGTTTCGGATTGGATGGTAAGAGCAATTTTGAAAGGAGGGCCTGACAATTTGAAAACTTCTATTTCTGGAAAACGATCAAAAACTGACAAATTCACAAATTATATTTTTAGAGAAGATTTGCAGCGACTGATTTGGCATTATACTTTAGATACATTATTAGCGGAAGCGAAAGCTAATTTGGAATTTACAGGGGGAAGAACTACTTTATTCAAAATTATCAAATCAATGGGTTACAAACATAAAAAAGTCGATGGACGCAAAATTTTATGTGAATCGAAACATGTCGTTGCAGCCAAAATTAAATTTCTACAAAGATATTTGCAGTTTCAAAATTCTAGTGAAAACGTGGTCTTCGTGTACCTTCAAGAAACGTGGATCTACCAGAATGGGTCTTCGATTCGTCAATGGTTACATGAAACAGATTTGAAAAGTAACCCAGCCAAAATTAAAAGTGAGGGGAAACGTTTTACGGTTTTGCACGCGGAAACAAAATTTGGTTTTTTGAAGGGATGTGACTTGCTACTTGACTCTGCTAACAATGATAGAGACTATCATAAAACAATGAATGGAGAAATTTTTCAAAAATGGGTGGTTAATCAGCTCATTCCTGCATTGGCCAAGCTGCAAGGTAAATGTGTGGTGGTGATGGACAATGCACCATCTCATTCGGTGCAGTTGGACAAACCACCCACATTTTCTAGTAAGAAAGGGCAAATGCAGGAATGGCTGGTTAAACAAGGGGTGCAATTTGAATCGAAATTAACAAAAAAGGGGTTGTGGGAATTAGTGAAACCTTTATTAGCAGACAAACAAAAACGTTACCTGACCGACGAAACTTTGATAGAGCACGGTTATGAAGTTCTTAGGTTGCCCCCGTACCATTGTCAGTTTAACCCGATTGAAATGGCTTGGGGGCAATGTAAAGGCTTCTATAATAAGCACATAAATTCCCAGCCTTCATCTAAAGATAGGGTTTCGAATTTATGGCGTGAAGCTCTATCAAAATGTACCCCCGACATGTGGCAAAATTATTGTAATCATTGTGCAAAACTAATTTCGGAAGACTGGGCAAAACATATGGGAACGTGTTCGATTGAAAATGTTCCTCCTTTCATTATTTCTCTAGGAGAATCAGATTCGGAATCAGATAGTAATGATGAACCTGGAAGTACTACCTAGAGAATTGACACTTGAAACTGTGTTTTAAAGAAACAATAATTAGCAATATTAGCTTAATAAATTAGAGAGCGTGTAGCCGGCTGGTAGAGTGCTTGTGCCAGCAGTCGGCAGGTAGTGGGTTTGAGCCCCACACCCGTACATTGGAAACATCGAACGCTCTCCGGCCATCATACGAACATCTTTGGTGGTCGTGACCCCTGTGAGGGCATTCTTCCCTAATTCAAGGGGTTAGGCTAGCCACCTACCCCGGCCGCGGCTTAAGATGGATTATAAAACCGCATTCAATGTGTGGAAATAACAGGCTCTCAGCCTAAATTAAGAGGAAGAAGAAGAAGAAGCTTAATAAATCAGATTTTACCGAAAATTAAATACAGAAACGTATAATTATAATAATTTTTCATTTTAAACGTTAGAACAAATTTGTACTGTGAAGCATATTCAAATTTTATAGGTACCGATGGGGCCACAATTATACCGATGGGGCCACAATTATACATGGCCCCATCGGTATAAACAAATCGTTGTTACAACATGTCTTTACTAATAAATGTATTTTAAAACTTTAAAATAGATTAGAAAATACTAAATGAACAGCACAGTGTTTGTAAACCTCAGTAAACTTTTATAAAAAAAATAATTTTAGTATATTTCCAGAACTATTTTCAGAATTGGAAAAACAAGAAGTAAATTCTGAAAACGTAATAAAGAATTTGAAAAGAAACATCAACGATTTGCCGGGATTTGATTATATAGAAGAGCAATTAAATGGCAACAGTGAAGCTCTTTCAAAATTATAACCTGAAATTGAATATGACATAACCTATTTCTGTCATAGCTATTTATTACTAAACGGTACCAACAAAAATTGCTCTGTTGAGAAAAGATCGTGAACATCATATATACTTACGGTTCGTTTAATTCACCCCCAATCCAGATTTGCACCTTTAGGGGTTGATTAGGGCAAAATACTAAAATAAGTGTCTAGGTATTTGCATTGATAATATTTGCAAGTAAACACCAAATCGCTATCTCATCGGGTGTAAGAGATATTGAGGAACTCGTGAAAACACATTTTACCCCTTTTCATCCCCGTAGGAGAGGAATTTCAAAATATCCCTTTTAACCCATTTTATTGTGAAATGGAACTCACGGCGAAAAAATTTTATAAATTTAACCCCCCCCCCCCCCACCTTTTCAGTTTTTCCTCCTTTTACCTCTTTAGGGTTAACATTTTCAAATTCCCTTACACCCCTTTCTAAATATTTTAAAAATCAATCTATGTGCCAAAAAAGAATGTTCTAACTCAATAAACATAGGAAATTCTTAGGGTTCTTTAATTCACCCCCAATCCACATTTGCACCTTTAGGGGTTGATTAAGGCAAAATCCTAAAATACGTTTCTAGGTATTTACATTGATAATCTTTGCAAGTAAACACCAAGTCGATATCTTATCTGGTGTAAGAGATATTGAGGAATTGGGGAAAACACATTTTACCCCTTTTCCCCCCCTTAGGGGTCGAATTTCAAAAAATCCCTTCTTAGCACTACCTTACGTAACAAACCGAACCTTCCACACAACTTTCAAGTTTTTAGTGCCAGTGGTTTCGGCTCTGCGTTGATTAGTCAGGGTTGTGACTTTCCTTTATACAGGTTGTCCGAAATCCGTTTTGAACATAGGAAATTAATGAGTGCGACAAGAAAAGCATAAACAAAATGAGTAGTAGGACAAAGACACAATGTAATCATGGCTAGCTAAATTTTTAAACTAAAATTAAGTAAATCAAACAAACCAACACTTCTGTCAAATATTTTAGCTGTTATTAAGAGTATAAAGTGAGGTTTATAGTATATTATTATATGAGCGATTATGACAGCCATTATTCACGAAGATGACATTTGCGCCACAAACCGAAGGCGCGTGGCGCAAGTCATCTGAGTGAATAATGGCCATAATCGCGAATATAATACGATATTTTATCTACTCCTATGCAATTTTGCTAGCCATGATTACGTTCTATCTTTGTCCTGCTACTCATTTTGTTTACGTCTTCCTTGTCGCACTCATTAATTTCCTATGTTCAAAATGGATTTCGGACAATCTGTATATGTATAGATTACATAATTTTAATAAAAGGGAATTATTAACCAATAGTATTGAATTTGAATTTCCCGCTTTTAGTACATTTTGTAGGGTTTTGGCAAATTTTTTCAGTACGTTTCTAAAAGCAGTCGCGGCAACACTGTTGAGTTCCTGTGGTTCACTGCATCCTCCATCTAACATACAGATACACGTGCTCACGCAGAGACGCTGACCGCAGACAACGGCGAAACTAACCTAAAATTTATATTAGAATGGAAAAATGTAAGTATATTAAAAATTGTAGTAATATATCTATGTATGTATTACCGTTTTCGTAATACCTACATGTTATTGTACTATATCAGTAATTTATTTATGGTATTGTCTGCTTGAAAGCAATGTTGCCCGCGGCCATTATAACCGTTACTTCGCTACCAAATTACGGGAATTGTTTTAATTTATTTGAGAACGAAATTGTAAACATTCGTCGCTACATTAGGTACCAAATTACGTGCGGGACTCAGGTTACTAGTAAATTTTATGTATACAGGGTTAGCCATGATTGGGTTACTTCTGACCAAAAGTTGAATAAAACCCAAAATACAAAGAACGCCTATCACTTGATACAATATTTACAGCCAGTCTTATAAAGGCCACTAATTTGACGTTAACTTTAATTCGCTGTTAAAGTAAATAAAAGCGCATCAAAACTTGTTTACTAATGAATAAAATGTCATAAGCACTTACGTTTTGATGCGCTTTTGTTTATTTTAACAGCGAATTAAAGTTAACGTCAGATTAGTTGCCTTTATAAGACAGGCAGTTAATATGATTAATAAATTACACGGCTTCCTGGATTAATACGAAACTAAACGTGTTTAGTCTCTTATTAATCCAGGAAGCCGTGATAAATTGAATCAAAGTCCCCAATTTTCTGTTTACATGTCAGTTTGTCAAAACTGACGCAAAAACTAACCTGCTAACATCGAATTTGACATAGACTTACAGTGATACCAATGACATGTAAACAGGAAGTTGGGGACTTTGATTCAATTTATTAATCATATTAAATATTGTATCAAGTGATAGGCGTTCTTTGTATTTTGGGTTTCATTCAACTTTTGGTCAGAAGTAACCCACTCATGGCTAACCCTGTATTAAAATCACATATTTGAAAATTGGCCGTTATAGATACTACGAAAACTGTTTAACAACCTAACGGCTGATATTACATATAACTGACTCGAATAATCTATTAGCCTCGGCCACAAAATGTATCCTCATCCGTTATGTGCTCAATATCGGCTTTACCTAATAAGACAGTATAAATAACAATGATATCGAGCAATTATTCCATGTCATAGATATATCAGTCGGAATGAAACGCAAGTGCACCTCGGCAAGTCAGATCAAAAGTTCAACGATTAAACATTTTCAAGAACCTCAGATCAATATAGTCGATCTTTCTGACTGCACGTTGCTTCATGTGCTTCAATTTTTGGATGCTACCAGCCTTTATCAGCTTGGAGAGTAAGTATTTCTGTGTTTTTTTTATTTAACACCTTTTAAATACATTTTGACAGGACATGTATGCGTTTTCAATATCTGGTTCAAGATAAATCACTGTGGATACATGTAGATGGAAGGAGTCAACCCAATAATGCTGACAAGTTAACATTTTGTTGGCAAAACGTTCATAAAAAAACTCGACATTTACTTCTTGCCGGCAGCCAAAGGAGCGAAGTTGTGCTTCCATTAGAAATCCTTATCGGTTCAGAAAAGTTGAATCATTTGACTGTGTTAGCACTGGAGCATCAATGCATAAAATATGTAAGTTGGTTCAGCAGATTTTAAGTATGTACTAAATTTGGATTTTCAGTGTGAGCTGGCACAGTTTCCGAATACAATCAAGGAGCTGAGTTTTAAACATTCCTATATATCCCATCATGATCAATTTTTCTGTTCTTCAGAAGTCAGTATGTCTAATTTGAAGGTAAAAACTAGCCATGTATCTAATTGTTTTTCAAGTGTAAGATTCTAGACTTTAATTTTGGACCACTGTCAGTGGTTTGAAGGTGGAAGCTTAAAGTATTTTCGTAAATATCCAAAGTTAGAGATACTTTCCCTGTACATGTGTAAGAAACTTGGTGACGATGGAAATATAAGTATACGAGGACAGTTTATATTTAATAGCCTTAGAGTGGTCGATTTGCGTTTTACAGGTAAGTCGTTGGCTCGTGATTGTCGCAAAAATTGTGTTCTATCTCGCAGGTGTTGGTCATTCGTTCATCAAAGAGTTTGACTCCAATCCGTCTATACAAATAATATATTTCCAATGCTTTGCTACAACCTACCGTCTAGAGCGTTACAAACGGAAATTGGATATCATAAGAGGGGCAGTGATAAATGAGCATTCCTATGTGTCTGACGATGAAGCCAATAATGATATGTCAAGACACTCATTTCACAAGCGATTTCAAACTTCTGAATTGATGAAGTACAACTGGTATACAATAAAAGACGACAGCATGGGTGTATTCACTCGTTTAAAAAAAATTGGCAGCAGTAGAACTAGGCCTGAAAGCTATTTATATTCGTATCCTTACAAAGATTGCACATGCGGATTTTTTAATAAATCGTCGGAGACTTGTGGTACGTATTTGACTTAAAAATATTTTTTTTACTATCATGACTAAAGTGGCAGTTTTTAACCATTTCTAATGTCAAAAGTGACTTTGGATTACTAGACACCGACTGCTATGATCTAAGTTCTTCAAATAATTATGGTATTTCTGTTATGATTGTAAAAAAAATAGTGAATGTAATTAGTGCAAAAAGTGTGTTTATGGCACTTGGAATTTGCATGCAGCCTGCCATAAACACAAAGTTTGTAAATAATATTGGTTTTACATTGTATCACAAATGTAATAACTTAAGATATCATGGATGTCTATCCAACACCATTCTTCGATTATAGATTTTTTGTATGATTGAGCTTTTTGGTTCATTTATCGTATGAATTTCCATGACAGTAAGTAGCATTTATGGAAACTGAACGGTAAGTAATTACTTACCATTCAGAGAAAGGTAAATAATTACTTATCATTCGGAAATGTCAATAAATTTGACACAAGTGTTAAAGGACAAATGTCATTTTTGCCAATACAACATTATAAAATATATTAGACAGCTTGCGATCTGACAGAACATACAATGTAACTTTTAACATTATTTTTTACGCTACAAGAGACAATTGTGCGAAATGTATGCAGGCATAACCGTAGAGCTCTGACGTGAGATTTAAGTTGTATTATCCAAAGCTGTCAAAGGTAAAAAAATGTCTTACGTTTCCCAACAGCTAAGAAAATTGTATTTCCAAGGAGTTATATATTTCGAAGATTTTATTATAATCGTCCAAATTAGAAGATTGCAGAAAAGTACAAGTAGCTCTTTTTAAAACAGAAATATAATTTTTTTTAATGACATTTATTGAAAATTTACAATCTTCTTCATTGTGAGTATTGAGTAAATGGGTTATAAGTCCTTGGCTTGAAACAGAAACGCCCATTGGCATTTCTCCTTATGTATCACTATTCCTTAATATTGTTGAGGAAAATATTCTGGCCAGGATTTGATAAGTCTTCTGTTGTGCGGTCGATTCCTATATAGGCTTTCTATAAGATCGTAATTAGTGAAGACGGTTTTTATTTCTTCCGTGATGTATGGGATCTATAGGTCTTGATGCAGCATTAAACTGCTAACGTACTATGGTGCGTTTACAATCACACGAAGTGTTTTGTTTTGAAATGTTTGTATTGTTTTTAAGCGAGTAGGTTTAGCACAACCCAGGACATATGACCAGATAGGTTTCACCATGGTCTTGTAAAGTAGGATTTTATTCTTAGTGGATAGTTTTGATTTTTGGCTCATTAGTCAATACATTTATCTGAGCTTAAGATCCAGTTGTCTTCGTTTTGTCTGTATGTGTTTCTGCCACGTTAGCCGTTGATCAAGGTGTAATCCTAGGTATTTGACATCTGATTTTGCAAGCACTGGGGCTCCGTTAACGGTTACAGGAGGACAGATTTCGGTACGAGTAGTAAATGTTACTTGGACAGATTTAGATTGGTTTATTTTAATTTACCATTTATTGTACCATTCGTTAAGCTCGTTAAGTTTCAGAAGGAGGTAGTAGTTGTTGTTAAGCATATGTTTGAGTTTATAGAGTAGGCCCGAAAACCAAACTGGTAATTAGGCAGTAAATGTGTTAGTTGATAGTCATCCTGTATTCTTTTGAATAGCAGCCTCTCAAATATTTTACTAGGAATTGGCGGAGTAGGCTTATTGGTCTGTATGACGATGTTTCATGAGGTGGTTTGCAATTTTTATGTATCATTATTATGTCTGCATACTTCCATATTATAAGAAAGTAGCAGAGACTTAGCATTCGGTTAAAGAATGATTGTGAGGGGGACGACAGCTTTGCGGGGTAGCATTTTCAGGATTTGTCCGGTTATTAAATCATATCCCGGAGCTTTGTGTTGGTTTAACTTGACTATTTCAGCTTTCACTTCTAACGGGCTTACGGGCCTTATTGGTGGTGACATCTGACATTTGGAGTACCAGGTGTTGGTTCTGCTGCCTGAAAGACGTTGGATAGATGTACCACAAAGTTATCGGCTTTTTCTTTGTTGGTGCGAGCCCATTCGTTGTTGGGTTCTCTTATCGGAGAATTTGGCGGCGTGGGTCTTTTGAACTTCTTGGTGGCTTTCCATAGACTGTGGTCATTTGCGGATAATTTCTGAATGTATGTTTCGAAGGTTGAATTTTGGGCTTGTTTGAGTGCTGTAGTAGTTATCTCAAGAGCCTTCTGTAGTAATGTAGATATTTAACGTTACGTAATCGTTGCCATTTTCCTCTGGCTCGTTTTTTTTCACTGATGAGTTGTCGGATATATAAGGGAGTGCTGATAGAACTTGCTGCTTGTTGTTCGGTTCTGGGGGTCGATTGCCACGCTGCTTGTTGTACTAAGCAAGTGAAGTACTGGACGGCAGCATCTAGATCTGCAGGATCTTTGATAAGTATATTGAGATTTATTTTCTCATCTATGTGCTTTTTAAATATTTCCCAGTTAGAGTATCTTGTTGTTAGGTTTGGGTATGTAAGTTTGTTTATAACTGCAGTGCTCACACTTAAGATGACAGGGGTGTGGTCTGATGATAGATCGTAATTTGAGTCTACTAGACAGTTTTGTGTTGGTATGCCGTTGGTTATAAAGAAATCCGGGAGATCCGGCAGATTTCTTGGGTCTGTTGGCCAGTAGGTAGGTTCTCTCTCTCACTTCGGTGCGTACGATGTAGTAATTCTACAGAGTGCTAGAGAGAGCTAGAGAAAGCGGCCTACTAGGAAATTTAACTGACCACTATTTTCCTAGAAAACCTTTGTTATTTCAGTTACATTTTATTAGGAGAGTTATTTCAGTTACATTTTATTAGGAGATGAAAAGGACCAGTCCTTCGCTTTACGTTGTACATATGGAAATATTGTGGAATTTATTGATAGTGCAATATATTATCACTGGAATTGTAAAAAATCTTCCTCATGATGCCCCAGACAACTGTGGTTTCCATTAAAAAAAAATACAACTTTATGGTATAACTCGTATTTTCTAAACTATATATATATATATATGGGTTTATACAGCAGCTTGCTGTCTTCCCGTTTCTAAACGCCATCTCATTCTGTCCAAAGCATGCTCTTCCTGTAGGTTTCGTTTTTCCATAGCTTCTCTGACCCCGTCATTCCAGGATCTTCTGGGTCTACCTTTTTTTCGTTTTCCGGGCGGGTTCCATCTATAGATTCTTTGGGGCCATCTATTTTCCTGCATTCGTATGAGGTGTCCGTACCATTTCAAGCTTCTCCTTTCAATCCTATCTACCACCGTGTCCTTGGCTTCCATTCGTCGACGAATTTCATCATTTGTTATTTTGTCCACCCTCGATACTCCTGCGCTTCTTCTCAGGTAGTCCATTTCTACTGCATTTATTCTTCTTTTCAGTTCAACATTCATTGACCATACTTCGCTTCCATACATTAAGACCGACTCGACTAACGATTTTCCTATATGTTTTTTCACTTTTTGCTAAATATGTTTATTCCACCATATGGAGTTTAGGCATCCTATTACTTTCCGGCTCTGTTCAATTCTGTGTTTAATTTCTGTCGATCCCAATCCATCTGTTGTTATAATTGAGCCAAGGTATTTATATCGTTTTACTTGCTTAATTTGTTCATTATCTGTTATCCACATAGGAAATAATACTTCTGAATTTATTACCAAATATTCGGTTTTATTTATATTGACGTCTAGTCCACTTTCTCTATACGCCTGGTGTAATCTCTTCAACATAAATTCCAGATCATATGCATCTTGTGCAATGATGATTTGGTCATCCGCAAAGTTTAATGTGAATATAGTATTTTCTCCTACCGGAATACCCATGCCTGCTACTCCCCTTTTCCATTTTCTTAATACATATTCTAGATAAATGTTGAACAACAAAGGAGACACCGAACATCCCTGTCTTAGTTCCTTCGAAGGGTATATTACTTTCGAGAGTTGATTTTGATACTTAACGTAAGCTTTGTTGTCTGTATATAACTCTTTAATACTGTTAATTAGTTTAGCGTCTATCTCAAAGAATACGAGTGCCTCCCATAACTTACTTCGCGGCACTGAATCATATGCTTTCGCTATATCAATAAATGCAAGATGCGTTTCCTCCCCTTTAGCTGTCCTTTTCTCTGCAAGTTGTTGAATAATAAACAGGTTATCTACGCATGATCGCTCTGCCATAAATCCGCTTTGTTCTTCACTTATTACGTGTTTCGTCGCTTCTTTTATTTTCTCATTTATTAATTTCCCGTACAATCTACTAAATGTACTAGTGATACTTATACCTCTATAATTGTTCGGATCTGTCTTCTTCCCTTTTTTGTATATTGAAACGATATGGGAGGTTTTCCATTCTTGAGGTATTTTTTCCTGCTCCCCACATCTGTTTATTAACTCAGTTATCCTTATTTTCATTTTCATACTTGCATTTTTTATTAATTCTGGAGGGATATTTCCCGGACCTGCGGCTCTTATTATTTTTTATTGCTTTAATGGCTTTATTTATTTCTTCTATTGTAAAGGTCACACTATTATTGTTATGATTTTCACCATTGCTACCTGGTCGTATTGATCTGTCCTTTTCTCGGAATTCCTCTCTATTTTCTGTCAAAAGCTTTTCATAATGTTCTGTCCAGTCTTTTATTTTTATATTATCACTGTTTGTAGTGGCAGAACTAAACTTTTCTTGAAAATCTGACTACGTCACTGATTTCGTATAAAAAAAGTGCCTGAAGAACGTAAAAATTACTTTTCTCTACTTGTATAAATAAGTCTTGTTGTTATCTTTCTCCAGTTCTAATATGGCCTTCATTAATCTCTGCAATTTCAAAAACTCTTATTGGCAGAATAGAGATTCTTTCCCCATTCGCTTTTCTTTAGCAAGGTCAATTTCAAGACGTCTATTCTCTATTTGCTTCTTTTCTATTTCTGCTTCCAACTGGAAAGGTTTTTGCTTGATATCCATACCATGTTCAAGTTTTATTTCTATTAGTTCTTGTTGTTTATTTCTTTTCTTTCATTGAACATTCAACTCTGGAGCTATTTCAGGTAGCTTCAATTGACGACTCAGTCCCTTTCTGCATCAGCACAATTCTTTTCCAAGATTCTCTGATTACATGGTGGTACCACTACTTATTTATATGACTTCAGCTAACAGCATCGCTGTCTGTGTCTCTGTGTCACAAATATTATTACTAGTACGATGACATTTTTAATAAAATCACCGTAGCAACGTCATACTAACGTTTGCAGTGTCATGTGTTTGCACTACAATTTTTTTGCAAACTATTTTAACCAGAACATGAGAATGTGAAAATTTCAAATACTGTTGAACGCTCATTCCTATGGTTCATGTTCCACGTTGGGTTACGTCTTACTTTTCGTGAGATTGCAAACTGTCTATTATAATAAAAATTAGTATTTGAGTTATTCTAATCATGCAAAAAATCCTATACTCATCGTGAATGGTATGGTTTACCAGGTAAACCGTCTTTACCGTTTTTGATGCTTAATATACTCAGTTGTTACCCAGATAAAAAATCTGATAGAGGGAATGTTAATGAGAACAATAATAATAATAATAATATAAGCTTGTCGCAAATTCTTTTAGTCAAAATACACTTGTACACGAAGACTAAAGCTACTGTTGCGAGAAATTAAGAACACTTAAGTATAAATAATTGCATTTATTTTCTGCCATTTACAGAACAACTTAAGTCTTATAAGGTTATTTATTAACTACTAAATGCTCAGTTCAGTTTGACCACAAAAACTCGTTGGGCGTTCTCAACATTTCTAATAAGCCTATCAGAGCAGCTCTTAATTTTGTACTTTTAAGTCACGTACATGAACGTGACAATTCTACAAGTTTGTTGGTTTCATATGCCAAAATTTGTCAAGCAGTCGACACCTCACAATTGATCTCTAATAGAATTTTTCAGTTGGTCATATTTTAAGTCATCTTTTTAATATCTAAATCCTAGAATAAAAACTGCAGCTTAAAACACGTTTCCCGGAACGTGTTTTAAAAATTTTAAAACACGAAACAAATATAGCAACAATAAGGGTTTATTAAATGCGTTTTTGTATCTTGAAGTGTTAAATTTATTTGTTTAAGGTAAGCAATTACATTTACAAACTGCTCAATGCGCAGGTTTTCTTTCACTTTTAAGGATGACTTCAGCATCGAATAATGCTGCCAAAGTGAAGCATGTGACGTTTCTTGCTGCAAATCAAATGAATTAAATATAAATGGAAATGAAAATAATCGCAGACTTACCTTCTCGTCTAAATATGCAAGAATTATCTCTTCTGTTACCGAGGAGACTTTGTTATTTTTTCACCAATGGCAGAAATTTTAATAAACCTTCTCGTAAGCAGCTTTAAACTTCACGGGCAATAAATTTTCTCGAAATAGATTCCCTTTCTTTAAAATATTTTCAGGAATTTGATTTGACTTTGACATTTTTGTTTATAAAATAAACAACATATCCATAGCGACTCGTGACCAACGTGGTTGATCAACAGAAAAAATTATGAATGATACTCTTGCGAAAACGCTTAAAGTATCTCGGGTGTCTATGTAACTCGACTGCGTCTGGTTGCATAACAACACCCTCAAACTTCAAGCTTGTATTTTCGCACTCGTATCATTAATAACTATTACAACTCGACTAAAGGAGTTTGCTCCAACCAGCATGTATTTTTAAGTCTATTTTTTATGACCAAGTTGTAATAGTTGTGCTTCTGATCATGTACTAATAAATCTAGCTGCACCCAATTTTTCAGCTTCGCCCAATTTTTCGGCTTACACAGTAAACCCTGCATAAATTTACCCTTGTATTCCCATGAGATTGAAATACGTCCAGTTTTTCAGAGAAAGGCACGTTCTAGATACCGGCTTTCAGACGCCTCTTGTAACTTTAATATGACCATTTTGCCTCCGAAATTCTACCTTAGAAATATTTACGATACAAATTGCTTATGGTTAACTACAGTCTATTCGTTCTCTGAATGTCATTTTTTGGCAGTGGTCTATTCGTACAACCGCGTATAGTTCATTTTCACACAAGAACGCAAATCGTAACAAGTTATACATTTCCAAAAGGAATGTTCGTATGAACGAAGGAATGGCGGATTAATCTACATTGTCTTCACTGTTTCATGTTTTTATAATACCACTTTTCTCCATGCTTTGCTATTTTCTACAGGGGCGTGCTGGCAGAACCAATGCAGGCCGGGACTAGAGAGCAGAGCAGGCTAGGCCTAAATCAATTATTGCGTGTCCCACCTAAGAGTTTGAGTTCTGTAGCGCTTTTTATTGAAAATATATGAAAAAAAATTTGTAATTATAAAAGTTTCACCTAAGCAACTTCTTCGTCACTCAAAATTATTTATAATCATATGAGATGTCCCATTTAATTCTTGGGGGCACCTAACTCCATTTTTACAAATAGAGCATCCTGTTTATACATTTTTTAGATTACCTAAAGAAAATAAAGGTCATTTTCTTTATGATTTGAATTGATACTTTTTCAGAAAAAAAATATTTTGCGAAAATTGAAACAGAAACGGGGTGTTACATGAAAATTCATATCATACGATCTTCTGTGGTATACTTAAGGTTTTTTTTTGCCTATGACGTACCCATTTTTTTAATAAAAGCTTCCTAAAACTACAAGAAATGAAATTCTTTGAAATGAAACACGCTGTAAATTTTCCATTGTAAAATTCACACGTTTCATTTCAAGAAATTGACATTCTTGTAGTTTTGTCAGGCTGTTACAAAAAACCTGAATACGACCCGTATACACCTCTACACCATAACACACCCGAAAACCTTTCGCAAGGTTTCTTTATTCTCTTATCAAAAGATCTTATGTGATGAAATTCCTTGTAACACCCCGTTGTAGCCGTTTGCGTTTATTCAAACTTGGTTCTGATTTTTGTAAGTAACGAATCCGTGCTTCTTACTTTTATCAGTTACCATTGACAAATGCTCTCTTAATACTAAGTCATATTTACCAAGAAGAATCACTAAGTCCAAAAAATTGCCATGGTCCAAGTTGGGATCGTCCAATGTATAAGCTCCTTAATTTTTTTTCGCTCGAAATCTGAGACCTCGTTTTCCAATACAACTTAAAATATCAATGATTCTTTCTAGAACTAGACGCTTTTTCTTAACTTGTTCGTTTCTGAGATTTTTTTTATCATAAAATAGAAGACTTTTGATAACTTTATTTTTAGACTACATAATATATGATTCAACACAATTTTCGTGAGGTCTACTAAGCTCATGTTCTTTAACTATTTGGTAAATATGCCGCCAATCGTCAACCCCTTCGCAAAAAGAATTTTTATCCGCAAACGTCACAAAAGTGACAACTTATTTGTTTTTATTGACAAGGTAAAAGTGTCACTTTATCTGCCTAAGCAGATAAAATAGCGACTTTTGCATACTTTGTCTGCCTAAGCACACAAAATCGTTGCCCTCTTTCTTTCTATGTTTGTTCGTTATCTCCTCCGAAGATACTGGACCGATTAAATTGTATGATCGCTTAAAATTTTGCTAATTCTTAGACTTAGATCCGTAGGCCGGTTTTATTTTCAAAGAGTACGAAAAAGTTTTAATTTAAATAAACCTTTAAGCAGCGGATCGGAGCATCTGTCGCCGTGGTTTATGGTGTGACAGCTGCTGTGGCCGTGTGCTATTAGCTCGGGTGATTCAGTATGTTCATAATCATTACAGTAGCGCGTTATTTGAACAAGATCGGTTGGCGCAGCGGTACAGTGTTCGCCTGTCACGCAGGTGGCCTGGGTTCGATTCCCGGCCGATGCATCCTTTTTTATTTAAATTTATATTAATGAAATTTACCTGAATACGTTTGCGGATAAAATAGTATATGTTATTCGGAGTAAAAGTGACTTTATGTGGCTTAGCTGAATTATTTGCCTCACTAACGTTCGGCTAAATAAACTTCAGCTTCGCCACATAAAGTATCACTTTTACTCCTAATAACATAATCTACTATTATCGCACGATTTTGAGAAACATAAACATAGAGTACAAAAGAGTTTAGAAGTTTCTGAATCATAACTTACCCACTTCCGATTGGACCCATTTTCAAGCAAAAAAGCTTTTTGTGCGGAGAATGGTAGCGTTGTATCATTAAATGTTTGTTGTGGATGCTTCTTGAGAAATAAATCAATATCAGATTCTTTTGGTTTCACAAATAAGTTTAACACTTCCCGAGACACTTCTTCCACTTGAACATTTTCTAAAATTGTTTGATTTATCTGTAGGCTGATCACTGGTGGAAACTGAAATACTAGCACGATGATCACACGAAACACTGGTGGTTTCCGTTTCTTCAGTCTCCACCCTAATATCTTCTGTGGTATAGTGAACCTCATTTGCAGTACTGCTCATAGAACGTTCACTTGAAGTAGAAGTCTGGACAGTGCTCAATTTTTCCGTCAGAGAACTGGGTTTATTAATGAAACTGTCTAATTTTACACACTTTTCGGCTTTCGTTTGCAACATCTTTTTCTTTTTATCGCGCAATCTTTCCGCACCACCCTTACGTTTTTTATCCATGATGTCCATGGTGCCAAAAAGTTTAAAGTTTAGGTACTGTTGAGGGTAGTAGGATGTGATACCTGACGCCCCTGACGGCTTGACGCGAAGACTGAATGAATTAATACTTGGCAGTCGGCACTTTCGCAGTCTTTCACCGGTTCAATCTATTCAGCAATTCCATGAAACCCGATAGTGCATAGTGGCCTCATCTCAGTCTTATCGCGGTAATCATGATAAACACAATATAGAGTTCTGTTACATTTAACCCAAACATTTTTATTTCCAGGCACGGCGCTTGGCCCGGCGTCATAACAATAATAAGAATGGTAATCATTTGCTGGCGGCTGGCTTCCTATTACATTACATCATGACTCCTGAGTTTGTGTGTCTTTATTTATAATTGTTTTATTTTCCGGGTTTTCTGGAATTTTCTTTGTTTAGGGGCGCAGGCCATCAGATCACTGACGGGCGCATTCGCCCGGTGTCCCGGCGGCCCAGCACGCCCCTGATTTTCTATTATTTCTTCCCAGTTCTTTATTTTCATTTTCTTGATGTCTGCTTCTATTTGTTCTTATCATCTTAATTTGGGTCTTTCTTTTGCCCTTGTATGTGATTATTCTTTGTGGAGGTATTTCCAGGGTACATAAAGCAAACGCGTAAAGACACTCAAGCCAAATGTTGAAACCTGTCTAGAGTGCCTGGGACAGTAACTCGGGGGGTATTTCTAAGCTTGACTATCAGATGGCAGCACAAAGTTCTACCAATCAGAGCCAGTTATTGGCTCTGCTACTCTGATGTGGTCAGAGCCAGTATAAATATGTATAGGAGAGTGCTGCCACATCCGTCATGTTTACTCCTCTGACATATGCGTCACTTTGAGGTTTGTAACACAATCCCGTCAACGTGACATTTGTTGGCAATGCAAAATTTTATTTAAAATTAGCAAGACTGTAAGTCTAATTATATGAAATTCGAGGTTAGCAGATTAGGTTTTGCGTCAGTTTTGACACAAACCTACGTAAAACATAACCTGCTAACTTCGAATTTGACATAGGCTTACAGTCTTGCCAATTCTAACATGTTCATGGACTCAACATCTATAGACGTCTAATTTCTACAGATGCAATGTGACACAACGTTCATAGACGTTATTTAAAGCGTAGCTATTTGTAACACAATGTCGGTACAAGTCTGGTCAGAGATATAAATATCATATGAATTAAGTTGTAGTGTCACCATATATACGTATGCAGAAATATTGGTTACAGTCACCTATACTTCAAATTTCGCCATTTCGAAGAGGGGGTACATCTGGGGTATGTCTGCGCAGCTGCAATTGATACAACGTCTATAGATGTTGCACTCCAACGTGAGTACACTGTGCACGTTGTGCCCATCAATGTGTTAAGTGTGAAGTAAAGTGTTAGACATAACTCAATCAGTTATTGCTGATGAGAGTAAACATGGCAGCGATGACGACATTTTCTCAGATCAAAGAATGGCGGTACTCTCCTATATATCCTGGCTCTGGATGTGGTAAAGTAGTGACGCTATCTGTTGGTAATATCTTAAAGTACCCCCCAGGAGCCGTTCAAGGTAATTCAAATCGGTATTTTGACATTAAAGGAACTGATGCTGATTGTCTCTACTTGTTTGATTTATGTACGCTGGTATTTCTTCCTTTCTATTCATGTGTCCCTACCATCTAATTCTTTGTGCCTTATGTACTCTTACTATGTTTTCGCTCTTTAGTATTTTGTCAATCTCCTGATTCATTAGTGGTCTTATCTCATCCTCATGTTTTATTTTTCATCCCATGATTGTTCTGATAATTCTCCTTTCAAAAATGGTTGTTTCTGTCACATACATTAGAATTGGTTTTATCATTGCCTTATATACTTGTTTTCTTGTGCTTCTACTTAGCTTCTTGTCTTTTAGTACACTTTTGTTTGCGTACAAGGCTTTGTAGCCTTGCTGAATTCTATGTTTTGTGTGTAATCTTTCATTTCTTCTATATAATAGGAATCCTAGATATTTGTATGTTTCTATCTTCTCAAATTGGTACTTATTTTGTTTTCGTTTAATTTATCTAGACTTTTTTCCTTTGATATTTGTGCTATTATCATAGAAGTACTTTCTAGTTCCTCTTTTATTTTTGGTATTAATGCAATATTGTCTGCGCAAGCTAATATTTGAACTGATTTGCTGTTAATTGTCCGATTCTGTTTTGTTTCTTTACTGATGCGTCTAGTATTACGATAAACGCAAAGCCAATAAAGCACCGCTTTGTCTTGCGCCTATATTTACTTCAAAATCCTTTGTTGATCCTTGACTAAAGAGTACTGAAGCGTGTGATTTCTTCGTCGTCATCTTAATTTGTTTTTGTGCTTTTAGTTCCTCAATAATTTCCGCCCTTATTATTAGACTATCGAAAGCTTGTTTACAGCCTAGAAATAAGATATGTAAGTCTATATCATGTTCGTAACATTTCTCAGCGGTTTGTCGGATTGTGTGTATGGCGTCTATTCATAATTTGTTGTTTCTATATCCTAATTGATAATCTCCTAAGAATGTTTCCCTGTGTTTTGTAAGTTTATTTTTTATTATCATTAGAATCTTGTAAATAATATTTAATAAGGTGATTGATCTATAATTCCTGCATTTGGATAGATCTCCTTTTTTTTGGTATGGGCTTATTTAGTCCTGTTCAATCTACTGGCATTTCTTCGTTTGTCTATATATTTTCTATTAAATTATGAATTCTGTGCTGTAGTTCTTTCCCTCCATGCTTTGTCAGTTCAGTACTTATCTTGTCACTTCCTGCTGCTTTTTTTAATTTTCATCTTTGTTATATGTTCTTTTACTTCTCCAAATTCTGGTATTCTCTGTAGGATTCCTAGTTGATTACTCGGTTCTTTTTTCTCTTCAGTTAAGTTATTATGTCCTTTATATAGGTTGCTAAAGTAATTTTTTATCTCTTTTCTATTTCCTCAAATGTTCCATTATTTCTTTCATTTCGGTTTTTCATGTATTGGTCCAGAGTCCTTGAGTTATTCGTTCTATTTCTTCCAGTGTTTTATCTATCCATAGTTTGCCTTCTTTTGGCACATTTTGTTTGCTTCTTTTCTTGATAGTCTGTCTTGTCTTGTTCTTCCATTGCACTGAGCCACTTCTTTCTAGCATTATTCTTAATTTTATACTATTTTCACACTCTTTGTCAAACCAGCAGTTTTTCGAACTTTTTGTGTCGAGTCCAATAGCCTTATTTGCCGCTTCTACTATCGTGTTCTTGATTTTATTCCAATCTTCTTCTATACTATATGTCTTGTTTCCATTTTCATTTTTCTGCTATAATTTCTTCTTGTAGTTTTTCTGTGTTCCATGTTTTTATTTGTTTTTTTTTCTCTTCAGTTTTTTTATTTTTACTCCGCTTATCACTAGAAAATGGTCCGAGTCTATATTTGCATCTCTGTACGATTTAACATCATTAATGGATTTGCAGTGGTCAATTTGATTGCCATTTTTTTCATTTCGGTGCATCCATGTACTTTTATGTAGTTGTTTATGTATAAATTTAATACTCATTATGTACTACTAGATTGCATAACACTTGTCCATTGTTATTCGTTTTTGTATGTACTGTTTGTTTCCATGCTACTTCTTCTAACCAATCTACTTTTCCAATCTGCGTGGTCTCCTATTATCATTACTAAGTCTTGCTTTGGCACTTTTTTAAGAGTTTCATCGAGTTTGCCATGAAAAGTGTGTTGTTTGTTTTCTTTTGCTGTTTCCGTTAGCGCATATACGTCTATGGTAAATAAGTTATGAGATTTGTTCTTAATTCGTATATATGATTTTCTTTGGTTAATGGCAAGACTTGTTATTTCTACTTTGTATTTTCTCAGCTCGTTTGCAACTTCTTACAATTTTCCTGACTTTAGTAGCATTTTCACGTTCCATGATCCTATTCTTCTCTGTTGATTTTTACATCTTGCTCTTTTCTGTTTTTTAAGTAAATTTTCCTTTACTTCCTTTTATGATCATGTTCTTAGTCATTGTGGTCATCATTTTTACCTCTTCGTTCGATATGTTCTAGTTTTTTGTTATTTGTGATTTTTAACATTTTTTCCCTTTGATCGTTTGTTTTTGGTGACCTTTCGCAACTGTTCATGTTCTGCTCTATGTTCTTGTTTCTTGTTCTTCTGGTTCTTCTTTTTGCAATATCCTTGTGTCTTCGACAGTGTATTTTTCTACGTTTAATATTAGTCTGTTGTAGTTAATTTTTGCTACAAATCCTTATTTTATGCTTCCTTTATGTGTACTATGAGCTCTTTTCTTTGTGCTTGTAGTTTTTTGGTGTAATCTTCATTAATTTATGCCTTTGTTCCTTTAAGCTTACCTGTTGCTTTCAGTATTTCTGTTCTTTCGTTTCTGTTTCTCATTTCAATGAATATTGGTCTTACTTTATTCTCTTATTCTTCTATATCATGTATCGCTTCTTCTACCTCTACTGCTACCTCTAATTTTTATAATACTTTTTGCATTTTCATGTCTTCTTTATCCGCTTCTTCCATTTCATATACCACCAAGTCGTTCCTCCTAATGCCCCTTAAGTAGTTCCGTTTTTCACTTAATTTTGCTATTTCATTCTTGAGGTTTTTGTTCTCTTGCGTGATTTTTTCATTTCCTTTTTCAGTTCTTTAATTTCTGCATTTATACTATCTAGCTTTTGTTCAATTTGCGCTCCTCTGTCATCCATACTTTTTCATTTTTGTCTTAATTCTTCTATCCTCGTCGTAACTACTGTTTGTCTATAATTGCTAAGAATTTACTATTTATTCGTAATTTAAGCACAAATTTTGAAAGCTGTCGGTGCTTTTTTGTTGCTGATTTATTTAAAGTTGTTCTTATCGTTATCACTTTGTGCAGCAAATAGTAGGCCGGTCAACGCGTCAGACTTTGACTTAATAGTATTTATAAATGTATGTGTCTTTGAATTGCTAACAAATTGCTGAATAATTAATACTTGACATAATACTCTACATTCACTTCCTTGAATTATTTACTTGCGAATCACTAAACATTTGAGAAATATTGGAAAGCTAAAAATCTCAATTTCAATGCTAACTTACCAGGGCCTGATTTTCTTAGTGAGAGTAAAGAATATTTTACAATTAGTGGCACATATACAGAGTGTCAGAGTTAGCATGAATTCTCTAAAAATGGATTTGATTCACGGAATCGAATCACAGGATTTGAATCCCTTTTTGGATCATGGATTCGAATCCTCAAGTTTAACTTCAGAATTGTTGTTACAGTTACAGTTTCATTTTATTAGTATGGTGATTAGACTATTGTTTAATTAAGTAGTATTGATTAAATAAAAATTGAATAAATTGCTCTTTATTGTACCTAGAGTCTACAATCCACATAAACTTAAAAAATTAAAATAATGCTAATGATAAATTAAAAAATGTATTTTCTAGTTAGCTCTTGACAAGACAAAAACGTTGGTTTTTGAGAAAGATCTTGGTTCCACACGCCTTTGTACTCCCTGCTCTTAACAACACAAAGAAAACAAACGCACGCTTGCACAAAAGTTGTTAAAAAGTTGACATTTATTTTTCTTTATTGTTAAAATCTTGTATCTGTGTCACTAATTTTGAAGTGTGCCTTCTTTAACCTTAATAATATTCCCTCAACTGTATTTTTTATCTGGCTAACGATAGAGTACTAAATGATACCCTGTGAAATAATTACATAACTCAATACTTAGGCATTGTGGATTTCGCTAAGCAAGAGCAGGATTCAGATGATGACATAAGTGATGAATACTCCTTTAAGCAAAGCAAGAAAGGTAGCTCGTCCAGTAGCTCTGAAACGTCAGAAGATGAGAACGAATGGGATCCAAAGCATCTCCTCCGGAAACTGAAGCATGAAGAAAAACGGCAGAAGATTAACCGCAATCGCAGGCGAGGAGGTGGGGTATATTTCATGCGTATGAACCGCATATGTAATATGATTGGTTATAATTGTTGCACTATCCCCGACCGGTGCCAAGTGCAAGCATCGCCCAGCACAGGCACACAGGGGTGGCTGTATGCGCGAGAACCTCGAAATGACTATGAAATTGCTATGCTGGAGCATACGCAAAAACAAATGCGATGGAGATTTTCAGGAGGGTAAGTGTAGAAAGTAAATTCGGTAGTAGTGGACAGTTTTAAACTTACTTATTAACCTCATTTCATGAAATAACAAGTATGGTTAGTAGAGCGGAGTGATAACGGCTAAAAAATGTTTTACTGCATTTTCCATTTTCTATACGTGGAAAAGTGGCTACATACACCGTCTAGCTACTGTGAAAACTTGGATTTTTAACATTATATCTTCCGGTGCCCCCACGGCCTTAAATATGTAGTTAATAGGTTATTGCTTTTTTTAAATTCATTTATTTTGTTTTCACTTATTCAGCTCTGCTAGTTTTTTTGCGAAAATAATCCAGAACTCACCACAAAAAGGTGGCTATATGTGAAGTTAAAAAAATGTTTAAAAAATTTAAGACTGCTAAAAAAAATCAGATTTGATTTCAAATGTAGATAAGAGCTGTCTATACCTTTTCAACTTCAAATTGGGACTAATCAATTTCAAAATGGAAATAAACAATTTCAAAATGAAATAAACAATTTCAATTTGAGAATTAACCACTTCAAATTGGGACTAATCAACTTCAAATTGGGAAAAGCTTTTTGTTAACGGTAGTCTTTGGAAAATGACAATTACATGGTTGTGACAAGACGGAACACCAGCAACAACTAACAATAATTAGTTCGGTCCTGTCACAACCATGTAATTGTCATTTTCCAAAGACTACCGTTAACAAAAAGCTTTTCCCAATTTGAAGTTGATTAGTCCCAATTTGAAGTTGTTAAATCTCAAATTGAAATTGTTTATTTCATTTTGAAATTCTTTATTTCCATTTTGAAATTGATTAGTACCAATTTGGAGTTGAAAAGGTATAGATGAAATACGACACCTTTTAAATTCACCTCTGGCTTCAGACCCACAAACAGCTGACGACGCTTCTGTTACTAACTACATTGGTGACCATTTCTTTAAGTAGGTCTATAGACAATTTCTTGGTCATCGAAAGCTTGGTAATAATGACTGCTTGCCGGTTCATTAATTCAATGTAATCTTTACGTTGAAATTTATAGTGGAAACTTGAAATGTTCGTGTTGAAAATTGTCGTCTCAGGATTTTAAAATACACTTTAAACCCAACTGCCCTACCATGTAAGTGCACATCCCCAAGCATCCCTAATAATACTTTCTCCAGGTGTGCAAAGTAGTCGTTAATTTGTGTGATTTGATCTACTATCTTTCTTAACTTTACTGTCAAATATTGCAAACGCTGGACAGATATTTCTGGTCAGTGCTTAAAGCTAGTACATCAATTTCTGGAAGGACCATGTCAATTTTTTTTTAAATTGAATGACGGGTAGCATTTCACACAACTCAAGTTTTTTCCAATCTCGCCCAAAAATCCGGTAGGCCCAATTGTTTCCCCATCTAAATGCTTCATCAAATGGTGTAATGGCAACATTTTCATGTAACAAGCAAATAAACCATTAATGGTTTTTACATATCTAATTTAGACCATTATGAATTGCAGTATTCACAGCGGTTCCATCATAACCTATGGCAACTACATTTGATTCATCCATTTCTTCTCGTAAAAACTAACAATATTGTCTTCGATTTTCTTTGCTGTACTGGATGAAATGCTAATATGCCTGAAATATGTGGAGCCTGGTTCTCAGCTGATACTAAGACAATGCGTGCTTCAGTAATTGTTGACCTGCATGTTGCTCGAATGTCTAAGAAAAACAACAGAATGAAGACCATGGATAGGAGAGAGGAGCGTTGGAGGGCCTATAACAAGATGGTATGATGACATTCCAAAAACTTCACATAAAAAGTGGATGAAGGAAGCCGCAAGCAGAACGGAGTGGTAAAACATGGAGAAAGCATATATCCAAAGATGAATGAGAAATGCTGCATAAAGAAGAAAGAAGAAGAAGATATCTTATTTTTAGGTTTGCGTTGAACAAATGATCTGTTACAGCAGTTCCCCGTATTACTAGTAGAGCTACCACATGCACCAGACTTGGGTTTCTTCTCATTTGCAATCCTATTCTGTTTTATACAAATTACAAAAACCCTTCCATCCCGAGTCACGGGTTGATTAGCCAATGACAAAAAATCTCAATTTTGTTGCCAGAGCAGTTCTGCGCTAAGGCTGCCCTTCCAAACACCACAACTGGTTAATCCTTTTCCAATCAAGTTTTGAATTGATATTTCCCACGGCGTTCTCAAAACTACCTCCAACACGTGTTCTTTTCGTGAAATAACTGCCACATAAATTTTGACCTAAATTAGCTCGCGGTTTTTGGGCTGTTTGTTTCGACTGTCGTGACGTATCAATTTCACCTAATCCGTCCCTCATAATTTCACATAGTTTTCGGCTCTTGTTATGACATGTGCCAAAATATCATGTTATCACTCATAAATCCCACTATATTCCTAACAGCTGCAAAAGATATCAGCTTACACCTTATTCAAATCAAACAAAAGCTTTCGTTAAGATTTATAATTGTAGGTATGCCTGTAACTACAAATAGTTCCTTACATCTAGCTATTAAAGTACGAGTCTTTTATTATCTTTCCTGAAAATAACCTAAACAAAATGTTCGTGCGTACCCGACCCTTATAGTATGATGTTTTTGTAAAGTTTGTCTAGCTTGTTTCCTTTCTCTTCTTACTTTGCTTCTATCAATTTTTTTGCGTTTATCATTATCTGTTACAACTCCAATTTAACACAGCACTTGCTATGATATACTCGACCTATTTTAAAGTGGTGGCGGCACCGAAGAGTGTTCAATCAAACTCACATTTAACTTATGTAATAACCCTCCAGCAGACCACTTTTCCCCATATAGAATTTTAAAATTTCATAAATTATATTAGATTACTGCTGAACCAATATCAAATAGACAATTAGACCTCATAGATAGGGCTGGGCGATATTGAAATTCTGATATCGATTATTATCGATAATTGAGAAATATCGATAATTATCAATAAATTTGGATCAACACGGATAGTATATCATACTTAGTAGGGTAGATATCGGTGTACATATCGTAGATATACCTAATTTGTTCATTCTAACATAAAACTATAAAAATTACATTAGTTTCACAGGTACATAGATACATAATAAAATAACCAACTACACAAGAGTGTGATTTTTTATTGAATAAACTAATTTTTATACGAGCATTTGATTGCCATGGTAATACTTCTAGAAGCAAAGGTATGAAAAAATTTCAAAAGCCCAGTTTAAACAATTTTTTCATATTCCTTTTTTTAAATATCGATATTTAGCTACATTTTTTTTCAGATTTAACGTCGCTTTCATCAATCTATCGATATATATCAGCTATCTATAAATATATATAGGTATCAATATGTATTGATATGTATTGGTATGTATCGATATACAGATTGTCTGCAGGTAGTAGATACACACGGTAACTAGATACAGAGACAGTCAGACTCTCAGACAAACAAACCGTCTCTGTATCTAGTTGCCGTGTGTACCCAGTACCTACAGTCTATTTTTTTTAAGTCAGATGTCAATGTCAAAACTTTATAAAAAACCAGACTGTGTTACCCTAAATTCTGTACTTAGCGACCAACTGTATAAAAGTTTCCCCCATGTCCAAATTTGAGGTTATGTCTGTCTAACATAATTGAAATGTTGAACGTGCTTGACCTTGAACGGCTCGACGCTGCCAACCTACATTGTGAAGTGCACTATTTGCTACTTTCAATTCCTCATACCGACTTGACAACACTTTGACAGCTAATTTAAAAAAAAATAGACATTACAGATAATCTGTATATCAATATGGGAGAAACCTAGAAAAGTGTTATTAAATATCGATATATCGATCTGTTGATATTTAGATAATGGTATATTGATAAACGATATTTCGTTATTTTTGTCCAGTCCTTTTCATAGATGCTTATTCACTCATAACTTACTCTACTTGTATGAAAAGGACTAAAATTAATTATAAAAATGCTTAAAACTACTTTTTGATGTAGATGCGGACCTGCAGATAAAGACCCTTATCTATCTATCATGCTGGGAGATAGAGCTCCAAATGCTGTTGTAGAGGATACCATAAAGTTCTTGATCAAAAAAACATCTGAATGCATTCAAAGGCTCAAAACAAACCAATGTCCAGAGAATGAAGCCATGACTGTCGTCAATGAATTTCTGATCACGTTGGACGAGTGTTTGAAAAAGGAAAAATTCTTCAAGTTTTTCGACGACGTAGATTTTATTCGCCAGCTGTGCATATTGTTTTACCAACTGTCACAGAATGTAAAGCACAACATCTACTACGTCCTGGATTACCATTTCTCATGTTTTAAAGACCTCTTAAGACAGCTTCTGAGGAACTCTTCGAGTGATGCCAAAAAAAGATTATTGAAACGCTTCTTTAACAATTTATTGTTGAGTGAAAGCCGCTTGCCAATCCTCAATCAAGATTGCATAAATTCGCAAATTCGAGAAGTTAAAGCCCTACCTGAATCAACTGACGACAATTTGAACATGCCTGGCCCTAGCAGTTGAAAGTCCTCAAAGATCAGAAAAGAATGTAAGCAGAAACATCAGAACAAAACTAAAAGTCCCAAGATTCCTAAAAATCGTTCCGATTCGAATACCAGTAACAAATTTTCCAATAAGGATGGATCGGAACAGAATTTTCATCATTTTCATAAAGATGAGAAGTTTAATGCGGTGGAAAGGTCAAGTGTACCCACTTTCATATCAGGATATATAAAAAAGAACGAATGTTTAAGTTCAGGCAGTGATTCAGACGAAGAGGCTATAAATAATACAGAACAGCCACGGGTCAGGTCGACCATGTTTGAAAAGTTGATACACAACGTCTTAGGTGACCAGGCAGTGCACTTCGTAGCTGCACAGGTACAACGCTACACTACAACGAATATAAAAGAACTTTCGTTCAGAGGCTTTCCTCATGTCACCGACTCCACCTTGATGCTTTTAAAGGAGTTGGAATTGGAGTTACTGGATGTTACAGGCACAAATGTAACGCAATTAGGGGTGCAGCAGTTCATGCTGTACAATCCACAGTGTAGACTTATCCATGAGACGGCGTGCGTGTGTCCACCCAAATTACATTTTTAGCTTATGTACATTTGTTCTCAAAACATTATTACTAAGTTTGAACATTTGATGTAAAAGTTTTAGCATATACCATGTTAATTTCATACTATTTTAGTTTCCAAATAAGAGTTGGAAAAATAAATAAAGAAAATTAAAAAATTGTGTTTACTCTATAAAGAGCTAATCTGAAATGTATGTATTGTCGATAACCCCATTTTACCTTGCTGTGTAGAGGCTGGTGCTTGATACGCTTGCAAGTGGCGGTACAATGCTCAACTTGTCGCGGATCGGGTTACAAAGTTGGAACGTGGCTTTTGTGCTTATGCAGCAACCATTGTGTGAGGCGTGTGTCTTGGTGATGTGTCGACCATGTTGCTCTTATCTGTTAAGTCTGTGGTTCTGAACAGAGCACAGTTAATTTGGAGTCCAACTGTGGATAGTCTCACCGAGCCCGATTCCAATTGCCACGGCTGCGGAAAAATTCAATATTCTTTTGCAAAATTAATAATTGTTTTACAAAGAACCGGTTGACATATTTGGTTGTTAATGATTAGAGATTTTTATCTGTAAAAACAAAAGAAAGTAACTCTTTGCCGGTCAAAATCGGAAACGGGCTTCGCTACAATGTTATCAAGTGTGTGTTATTGTTTGGATAAGTCAAATAATAGATACTAATGTAATAATTTTTTTGAGTTTGCGAAGGTGAATTTGCAAGTTTAAAAGTATGGAGTCGGATGTCGTAAAAAAAAAATTGTACGATACACGACCAGAAAGTGTTTTGCAGGTCACCCCAATCTAGTTGGCTCAACCTGCAAAACACTACATTCCGGTCTTGTAACGTAAATTACTATTGAGACTCTTTTGTCATTATGGCAGCAGAGAAAATGAGGGGAAACTTTGCATCTAATAATAAACCACCTTCCTTTCATGAACTAACTGCTTAGCAACCAGTGGGACATGGGTTGAAATCTGGCCATAGTCGTGAATTTCTTGGAGCTGCAATGGATTTGAACTCATTAGTTAAGTTAGCTATAAGGTAAGGTTAGGATTGTTAAGTGTGTTGTGTTTGGATGCGAAAGAGTGTAATGTAAGTCGCTTGCGGCCCATTGCCTAAGTTGCACTTCGTGCGAGGTATGAATAGTCTTCAACATCGAAAGGTAAACGAGGTTATAGATAATGAATGAATAATGTCATAGCAATGACATTAACATCGAATTAAACAAACAAAAAACCAAACTCGTTTAATTATCTTTCCAAATTACGCTTGAGTCCATCTTTTAACTCAGAATCAGTTGTCTTTTAAACTCAAATGTAGGTTTCGTATCAGCAACTCGACGATACAAACAATTCATGATAAAATGACGTTCCGCAAGGATCCAAGTTTCCTGGCAACCCAATTTTTGTTAGAAAGAAGACTATATCACAGTAAAAAATTACCTATCTTGTAATTGCTTGTGGTAAAATTAAATGAATTGAAATTCATTAACTCTGTAATGAGTCAGCTGAGCTGTGAGCCCGATGTATTAAATGATGTTTGTATTATTTCGTATATTTAGCTTTCAATACTAGTGGAATTTATTAAATAGAAAAAACTGCAAATCATAGGTTATAATGCTAACTTTCTTATTTTAATTACTCGTTAATGGTGGCTATGACACATTTTCCTCTTCAATGATATAATTCACTGCATCATTTTTATAAATAACCAAAATATATAAAAAATACTTTTTCTGCAATTTTTGCCCAATATAATGACATTTTGTTTTCGATTTCAATGTCAAAATGATACATAGATTTGAAACGATATCGCAGATCAACCCCCCTACAGTTTATACACCACGGCAGCTCTGCAAATTCTTTACTTACCGCGATGGCCGAGCTAACTCAAATTTCGGCGATTAAGTCGTGAGTTCTAATCACCAGCTGTATCCCTGCAATATCTTCAAAAAAAATTGGGTGCCAGAAATCCAAAGATTTCAAATAATTCAAATAATAACTACAAGCGTAAAGTTCACAGTAACCATTGAAAGTAATGTAATCACAAACAAATTATCGTAATACAGTGGTGTAAATATATTGAAGGTTGCGACAAGCACAAAAGTTAAAAACCCCTTTCAGGTTCTCAAATTAATTGTAATTACCAAATAACTCAAGGGATAAGCTTATCACTCTCATATCGTTAAACCTTTTTACCCAGGTTATTGAATTCCAAAGGCGTGAATGCTCCCTTTGCAGAAGGCCTATTAAACACCAAAATTACAGCTTTAATATTGATCAAGATTAAATATAATAATATCCAGATACATATCAAACAAAGGCATGAATTAAATTGAACTATATAATCAAGTAATGACAGTGATTGTGAATGCAAATCTCTTGGTTTCGGAATTCAAATTCCAAATATTAAATATAATTAACGGGAAACAATTGTAAACAGCCTAGCCAAATCAATTCGAAGGCCGGCACAACCATCTGCTTTGAATATACTGATTACCGCCAAGGGCGGCACTAACCTTGAGTTCCTGGCACTCGCCAATCACTGACGGAAAAACTGGTCAGGGGTTGCTATACCAAACAGCCAGGAGTTCCCTTAATGGGCCCGTGATCGAAGCATAATCACTTCCCAGGTTGAAGCATTAAGACTGGACATTATCCGGCGGAGTCGAAAATTAGGGCAGCACGGCGGCCTAGCGTCCCAGATAGAATTTTCCGGTTTTACAATATTAATTAAGAGCTATAGAAAATGTAATTACTATGGGAAAACAAACAGAAAAGCGCCATCGTACCTGATTCGGATTATCAGCCCTTAGAAACGAAATTAATTGTCGTGGCGAAATAAGCACACACAACGCCTTCTTAGAAGCGAGTTGCTTCGTCGAAATGCAGGAAAAGAATGCCCGCAGATCGGCCAACAAGCGAAAAACAGCTGAAGGCTGGAGCGTCGCGATAGCCAGCGATTTGGGTTTTCCAGAATCGGCACGAAATGAGCGAACTAAAAATTTGAAATAATTCGAAATACAATGTATTAATACTCAAGTAAAAATATACAGATTGGCCTGAAATAATTGGATAACTGGCGAAACAAATAAGCGGAGCCAAAGAATTGTTTCAGATTCGCACTAGTTGTAATATGACTTCACGTCTAGTGTGAAAAACACTTCAATTTTGCAACTTGATACATAAATAGCTATTTTAATAGTAGGATGTGAAAAGGGAGCAAAATAAATAAGTTAAAGGATTAATAATACAAATATAATCAGTATTATAAAGTTTCATCAGAAGTATCGCTTTCTGTTTCTTGATAGAAATCAAGTTTAATTTATGTTTTTCCATTTCCCATTTTGATTTCCAATTCTTCAGCGATTTCCTCTTTGAGAATTAAACTTTTTACATTCACATGGCCATTCTTTTCTGCATCCTTATTTTTCCTCTACTGTGTATTTTATTACTTCGTTCGCCTAATTCTTTATTCGTTTCGTTTCCATTGCTGCGTTTAGTCTATCTTTTCTATTTAGTTTTTTTGTTAGGTTGGTTATTTCTTCTGATTCAGTATTCTTTCCCTTATGTCCCATTTCCATACTTTCCCACTAACTATCATCGTCTGATACATTATTTCGACATAGGTTAAATCACTATCTGTGAATACTGTTTATGTTGATATTTGGCTTAGCTATACTTAATTCCTCGGCACTTCCATTTTATTATTCTAATTTTCCATCTCCATTACACATTGCTTCTCTGCTACTTTAACTTAACTAATTTCTCGATAAGTTTCATTTAATTGATTTCCATCCTGAGGATCTATGTTGATTCCTGTAAAGACTATACTTAGTTTAACAAACCGATGGAAATTATAAATTAGTGGGAGGGGCCAAATTACAGAAACCTGTTTTACATTCAAAACTGGAGAATTCAAATTGTTTTAATTTCAACTAAATTGAGCTATGTACAACCAGCTTCCAAATAGCAATACTCTTATTAAAGTTTAACACTCATTGTGTGAGGGGCTTCTACTTGTTTATTTTTTCTCTTTTTCCTGACACTCCACTATTTTTAGTTTCTTCTCTAACTTATTTATTTTCCTATCTGCGTCTGCTTTATCCTTCTTCCATTTATATTTCATCGAGTCAACTCTATCTTTGGGAGCTTAATTTCGTCTGGTTTTCCATTTATTTTCCTAACTTTTGAGTGTTAGTGCTTATTTCTTTTCTTGTTTCAGAATTTTCTTTCTTTTTATACTCAAGTTTCTTATGGCATTTATTATTTTGGTAACTTCCTCAATTTTTTTTATTTTATGTTCCACTTCCTTTTCTTTACCTGTGTTTATTGGGGTTGTTTTGATCTACTAGTTCACTAGTAAATCTCTTTGTAGGAGATATAAACCTAATATCAGGTGATCAATAAATTGTTTTCACTACCTTTCTTGCCAGTGATCCTTACAGTTTCCATGACAATGTACCCTTACTTCATATTTCCTATGCTTACTTCCCTAGAGAAGTGAATTACTTACATCCCGCATTTACTATAACTGACGAAATGCCATGTTTGCCATTTGATTAACACGAAAAAAACCATTATCACTCGTACTATTATCCATTTTTAATCAGAATACAAAGCTCACAAAACAGCACTTGCAATCGTATTCACGCATTTTTCACAGTGCGTTTATAACTGTCAAACAAAACATCACAGCACTGTAACATCGCCCCAAGCTCCGAAATAGGCTACTATAACTTAGAAAATGTAATAATTTTACGTTACCACTTATTTTACATAAGGAAATGTTGGTAGTGACAAAAATGATGTACTTTACACACGATGTAGGAAGATTTACACTTACCTCATACCTTGCTGCCCTCGTTCGCTGCGCTAACTCAGGCATCAAACTGTCCTCGATAGCGTAAATCTTACCTACATCCCTTATAAAGTAATATACTATTAGCTTGAGTGCCACAGTACACTAGGGCTGCCATTTGATCATCCGATATTATTGAAAATGATAACAATGGCTTCATAGCTGCCCCATTCACGCTCATTTAAAAACAAAAGTAAGGTAAATAACTTGGAATGTTACACTTATATAACATTCAGTTCAGATTTGAAATCTAACTTCTTCAAAATTTCTTCTTAAAAATTATACAAAATGTGGGTAAGAAAAATTACACTTCGAAGATCTATTCGGATTCAATGCAACAATAATAATTTTAACTGTAATTACCGTATACAACCCGTATATACTAGTAAATCAACATTGCATATTAGTTTTTTATGCCACTAGTTAAAACAAGCAGTTTTAACAACTGAAGATATATTTAGTTCTTAATTAATTATGTACATTTTACTTTGAACTTAAAACTACTTCACAAGTCCTTATTTTTGAACTGAAAACCGAGGGTGGTTAATTCTTGCCTCGCTTCCTTAATTTCCTAGAGAAAAATTTTTAATAATTATGTACCTACATTAATAGTACATTTAGTATTCCACAAGTCGCACCATTTTATACATACCTTTTGCAACTCGATTGAAGCTTCCTCGCAGTTATTGAAGGTGAATGTTCTATACAATACAACTGATGCTGCATATGCCTATAATATTAAACATAGAGAGATCACTGGCACCGGTGCTGACATTAATATACGTACCCCAAATAAGAATACAAAGATAATAGGCGAATACAAAATCACAGTAAAGTATTGCTTCGTAAAGGAAGATTCCACCTTGCTTGTTACCAATGCTGCCCAAACGCAGAACATGCAACCAAAGACTGCTAACCATTCCATAAATTTAGTCATCCTGAAAAGCTTTTACGAAACCAGGCCTTTCTTTCAATTTTCAAATAGCGACCAGCCTAACCTAAATTGCACATTATACTATGAAGTTAGCCATAAGTTAGCAACTGACGTGTACTACAAACCAGTAATTCCCAACATTTTTAGACTATTTGATAACCAGCAAACGTTTTCATTATTATGTCCGATTGATCACAAACTACTTTTTTCTATATTGCAGTTGATAATAGAGCTATTAAAGAACTTAAAGAAGTGCGTTTCCAGCTCCATTTAAGTATTTTAATAGCCTAATGCAATTTACTTTTCTAAAGTTGGTATCGTTAAAATGCCAATGGTATTTTCAGAAGTAATACTATAAGTACTTCGATATTATCTGGTTATATGTCGATAACTTGTTGCACAATAATAAAAGAGTGTCAGTTTGACAGGTTAAATAGTCCGACCGCGTCAGCGGGAGGATTATTCTGTCAAACTGACACGAATTGTTATTGTGCAGGAAGTTTGAGACGCATAACCTGTTCGAAGTGCGCATTGTATTCGATTTGATTATTTTTTGAGTAAATTTTAATATTAGGAAAAAATAAATATTTTATTGGCAGCTCGATTTGTTTGTATTACCCTATCTGAAAGTCATCTCCATGAAAACGACATCAAGTTGACAGAAGTTATGTATTGCGTTGCCTATTGAAGTTACTATAGTATAATCGATTTTGTATAATCGAAATTATACAAGATAAATTAACTAAATTCAGCCTTCTGATTGGTTGAAATCTCTACGAAAAAAATAATCAGGGTAATATAATAGGTATAGCATATACCTATTAATAGGTATAGCATATACCTATTAATAGGTATATGAGGTATAGTACGCTTATTATGGATGATTTTCTGAGGATTATGAGTTATGATTTCAAAGCTCAAGATACAAGTCCGTAGGACGAGACGTACTACGAATTATATTTGGGAAGAGAATATAGTGATTTAAATATATACCAGAGAGAGCGTAATACTATTTTATTCACAATCACATTGTAATGTGTCAATTTCATGACATGACAACAGCTGGGAACTAGATGATTACTTGAAACTAGCCAGGAAATTATTACATACCCCGAAAAATATTACATACCTGAAGAGTGGGGTGTTTCCATGGTAACAAAACATTGACTGGGTTGTTTTCATGGTAACAAAAATATTAGCTACGTCAAGATATCTATTATTCAGAATTCAATTGTAGTTATTTTTAAAATTAGATGATTGCAAATAAAATAGTATACATACCACGGTGGAAAGTTTCATCCCTGTCTCGAGATAAAGTTAACCCCGACGCTACGCGTCTCGGTAAACTACCTAATCTCTCGACAGTAATGAAACACTTCCCACCTCGGTATGTAATATACTATTAAATGCTAATGATCAATATTTGTCCCAAACACACTTTTTGTTGCTTTTTATGCTTAAAACCAAGGCGGTCTATATTGTTCCAGGGCATGACACTGGCTCTGTTGCCAGATTGTGTGCTAGGCCATTCCAAGACACACCAAGTTTTGTTTATTTGAAATATATTTGACATTAAAAACTATTTTCACAAGGCAGTTCATATGAGTTCCAAAAATGCATTTGAAGTGTTACGTACTAAGCTGCAAGTCAACTTACGCTTCATCAGGTGCTCTATATTATGTTAGCGTTTTCAAGTTTCCATCTAATGGAACGGTGGCACAAAAATGGAAAGATATTTTGCATTTAGAGAACTGGAGGAATGGAAAGGCTAGTGTTATGTGTGGTAAGCACTTTAAAAGAGCAGATATAAAGGGTAATAAGATGAAGAGACTTGTTCTGACTGCAATAACACTAGCTTCCAAGCAAGTTACTTTGAAGAAATTACTGTCAAAATTAGTTACGAGTTACATGCAATGGAAAATTAGGTACCTACCAATTAGGAATTGTTTTTAAATCGAATATTATGGTGAAGTGACGCACTGCGATGTAAATAGCAGTGATTTTATAGTTTTTTTTCAACTGGCATGCATCTCAATGACAGGGATGGTGCACTGACAGATTGTTCATTTAGTTACCAAAACTAGTAATTTTTTGTTAAACGTTGGCACAGCCATGTTGCCAGATTGTGGTAGGCCATTCCAAAGGTCACTTTATAGGCCCAGTGTCATGGCCTGGAACAATATACACCGCCTTGTTAAAACGCATGACATAACCTAGAAAAATAAATTGACATTTCAAATTAGTTCATTAGACACGTGCACGGTGTACTTATTCTCTTTTACACAGTGGTGACCTGCAATAAAACTAAGTGAGCTTGTACCAAATCGCCAGTCACTGTATTGTCAGTATGTTACAGTATCAAACTGTTTTAAAGACACTCACGAGTAAGTGAGTGCCAAATACTTAAACATGTCCGGGAAACGTCCACACTCACCCTGAAAATCGCACAAAACAGGCTAAAGGCTACTGCTCGAATACGCTCAGGGAGATGGGCGTGGTCCTAGAAACGGTACACCACACAGCAAGCGTGACGGTATGTATAGGATGTTACAAAATAAATAAGCGCCACAAGATTTAATCGGGGAAAACCCACGCTTAACCGAATCTTAAAAGACAAACGGGGTAGAATACTCAAGTACTGACTCTGGAGACAACAGTGTAGTGACAAGCGCGTCAACCTACCTGCAACACTTATGAACCGCTCCCAGGGCTCACCTTACATCGGTCTTGACATAGAGGCGGAATAACCCTGCAATAAGCATGCACACACCCCAGGGATAATCATAAGTCAAATACAGTAAACAGATCTATTACACCAAATTCATGGCCAAAATGTACAGCAGCGCCGACGTGGTCGGTGAATACAACAAACTTACAGTTATACAAAGGTTAAACCTAAAAGGAAATAACTAAAAGTCAGCTGGAACGCCTTATTCAAACAAGAGCCCCTAAACATGCACAATTAAATTTAGGAATCAGCGAGCAATGTTTGAGAAAGCGCTAATAGCGAATATGTTTACTTTAGCAACACACAACGGTTAAGTGCAGAAATGAGAGTATAATGCTTTGAGAAAATGCTACTAGCAAATATATTTAATTTGATAATACACCAGTGAAATGCAGAAATGAACGCACAGTGCGTCGATTAAATGTTATTAGCAACTATGTTTAATTAGTTACACAAAAGTGAAATGCAGCAATGAACGCACAATGCTTTGAGCAAATGCTATTGGCAAGTATGTTTAATTAGTTACACTAAAGTGAAATGCAGCAATGAACTTACAGTGCTTCGATTAAAGGTTATTAGCAAGTATGTTTAATTAGTTACACGAAAGTGGAATGCAGCAATGAACACACACTGCTTTGAGCGAATGCTATTAGCAAATATGTTTAATTAGTTACGCAAAAGTGAAATGCAGCAATGAACGCACAATGCTTTGAGCAAGTGCCACTAGCTAATATATTTAATTAGTCACACAAACTGGCCAACTGACGGCATCACATGAACGATTGTACAAATAGGGGAGCACAAAATACCTTGATTTTACGGTGTGGCCTCGATCCGTAGACGTTAATTGCGGCAGGCAAACGGCGACTATCGCTATAGATGTCGTATTACATGGTGTGGGTGGAACTCGGCGACGTCCAAAGAATCCCCTTAATTACTCAAGAAAGTGTGTAACGCTCCTTTGGCGATCACAGAAATCTACGATGGATCCCGACAAAAAGTCGAAGTGTAAAGCCTGCACACGCCATCGATACGGACCTCACCAACGAAAAAACAAACACCCAGAAGCACAAAACACCTACTCGCACAGCTCGTCAAGCAACGTCTCACTCAAAAAAACCACAAGCCACGTTTTTGGCCCTCCCTGCCAGTCTCGCGCGTGTCAGATGTACCCAATCACAACGCAGCCCTCTCCAGACTCAACAACACATTATCGGTAGAATGCGAAATTATCTTGACTGTGTTTTTGAATAAGCTGAAAACAAGCGTTCTTACACGCGATGGGGCAAACAACGGCATAGAGATTAGCGCGGTACGCTAAACCTTTAAATAAAACCAAAAGCCACGTGCGTGTTTGAATTTTTGTTTGATGCAAAAAGCTGAAGTGTTATATAATAAAATATGACCGAAACAGACCCGATATACAGGCAGACTCGCCAACTCTGTACCAAAACTGTTCGAAATTGTTACGTAGCCATGAAATTAAAGAAAAATAAAATAGCCTGACAAGTATGTTAGTAGTAGTAGTAGTAGTATCAGTTTTGGGGAGAGTCAGGCAAGTAGGCCTTCAGAGGCTTTTTTTGTCAACCCCATGCATAAGGTCTAGCCATAAAGAGTACCAGGTACCTTAGTCCTATTTAGAATTTTGCCGAGACTAGCAAGGGATCTTTTACATGCTACACATCGTAGTAACATGGGACCCGCGGCTTTACATTAATTCCCAATGATGCCATTCTGTAGAGGTTTTCATTAGCATTTTTTCTTATTTTTAAAAACCTCCCAGGGGTCGGGGATCGAACTTTCGGCCTTTAGAGCAGTAGGCAGAGCCCGGCCTATCAGTATGGTACTGAGAGATCATTTAAATGAATAATTAAAGTAGGGGGTTTTTTATACGATTGCCCATCTTGCCAATTGACTCCCTGTGTAATTTGGATATTATGTAAACATTTCGACGTTTAGGGTTCTTATGATCAAATTAGGGATTACATTTTGTAAATCATTTACGCAGCCCTATATGGAATACTTCTATTCACCATTTTCGTGCAGTTCAGCGTTCTTAAAATAAACTCTTCATAAGAAAAAAAATATTATCTAAATTAAACATTTTGAAGCATCACTTTGACAATTGAAATCAAGCTGTCAACAGTTTTAGTGTTGCCAGTTTAATTTAAATATTAGCCACTGTTTTAAATTTAAGAGACGATGATTGGTGCAAAATTCAAGAAATTATATTCACTTATAATACCATGTGTAGTCAAAGTTATGTCTGCTATTTTTGTGGTGGTATCATGAATGTCCATTGCGCAGCAGCACGAGTCTTAATCCCAAGCGGAAATTTGGGTATTTTGACGAGGTTCTTCGTCGAAGCTTCGCTTCGTGCGGACTCTGGGCTTGGACACGTATGTTGCATAAATAAATCCACATCTTTTAGACGGATCATTTAGTACAAGTTGTTAGCAGCGGCCATCGCTTGTAATTACAGGGTGAGTGATACTTCATTTGGTAACGTAATGCATTTAGCTGAATTTCGTCTGGCATTTTTAACGTCAACCGAGAGTTGTAAAAACTTCAGTAATTTCACCTACTTATGAAGGCGTACCTACCCCTCTGCTTCTGTGAGCCTAGTTTGATGTTGGGTCATCGCCTGAGTACTTCGCTGGTGACGTGTGCCAGCATCCTCCACCTGCAGCAGCAGCTGTAAGAGCCCGTTTGGAAGCTATTTGATTCACTCCCTGCAGAAGCATGATTATTTCCGATAAGTAGCTTAAGATCTAATGATCTATGGTAATGATATTTGTACCGCAAGCAATGTGAAAGAAACTGAAGCTGTGCTTAGTATGTAATCTTATATTTTACTGGTTTATTTTTAGATTGCACATTGAATTGTGTTAATTACTGCTATGTTAGCGTTATTTGGGGGTGCACCTTTCGAGTAAGTAACGCCCTTAAGAATTACTGTACTGGCTACTACATGCAACGTCGCTTAATAAATCTAATGCACTGTTTATACCATTCATTGTCTGATTTCGTTACTGCTACCTTCTGTATTGCAGATATCGTGTTATAGCCTGCTGCGATTAAACTGAGTTTATAAGTTCTCGGCCTATCTAAGTATATATGTTGGAATTGAAAGACTTGTTGGCGCTCATTATATTTGGTAACTACATCATTTAAAGAACTGCACGCCATCTCAACCGAATCTAAGTGGCGGGCCCACAAATATACTCTCGTGGCGTTGCTATATTGGAGAATATTTAAGGAAAATATAGCTAACAATAGATGACGTTGAAACATAAAAATAATGCAGATAAACATTTTCTTTTGAATCTCTTTTGACCGATATATCTTCCTAAAGGGGGTAGTTACATTAGACATTTTTACGGAGAAGAATTTGATTATATAAAAATACGTATTTTTTAAATAAAAGCTATTAGCTTTGCGAAAAAAGTAAAAAAGAGTAAAAACACGTTTTTTAGGAAATCTGGCTTTTTAGTATACATGATTTTTTTATAATCAAATTTTCGGCGGTTAAAAAGTTCTAATAAAAATATTTACAAGAGTTACAAATTTTAAGTTTCGTAAAACTCAACGTAAAAATTAAAGAACATTTCTTAAATAAACCTTCTATTGGTAAAAAATATCCGCCAATTTTCATTTTAATGCCGTTTTCAAGTTTCCAGGAAAATGAAATAAACCTAATTTTAACCACCTTCTTTAGGCGAGATTTAAAGAGAAACGTTTAAAAACATTTTTGATAGTTCAACGTCCTGCGAACTTTACCAGTATGTTTTTGGAAATTTGTATGTTTATATATCTTTGTACTGATTGTACAGGGTGATAAACAATAACTGATTGAGTTGGCAATTCAAAATTTTACTTGAAATTGGCAAAACAACGTATAAATAATATGTTGGTGGCACTGTAAGTCTATGTCAAATTCGAGGTTAGTAGGTTAGGTTTTGCGTCAATTTTAACACCGACTTAACCTGCTAACCTCGAATTTGACAGAGACTTACAGTCTTGCCAATTTCAAATTCGAGATTAGAAGGTTACGTTTTTCGTCAGTCTGTGTCAAAATGGAAGCAAAACCTAACCTGCTAACACCGAATTTGACATAGACTTACAGTCTTGCCAATTTCATGTAACATTTTGGATTACCAACTTAATTAGTTATTGCTGATCATCCTGTAATATATTATAATGCGTAAGAATTTTTTTGTTTTGCGATATATTTTGGTTATTTCTGTACCGACGTTAATCATCATTTTCATTATTGCCTTTGATTTCCCACTAAACAGTTTCAATGCGTAAAATAGAACTTTAACAAATAAAACAGTGTTATTTTCTATTTCATAGTTTTTTAGTAGATTTCAGTTCCCCAATTGGTAGATTTGAGTTTCTAACTGTTGGCAACCATGGTTGATAGCACTGGAATGTGTCAAAACAAATAAAATGCGTATGTAAAATGCCAAAAGTGTGCTTATGTTTATCGTTTTATTATATTTATATCAAAAACATCATATTAATAAATGCAGTCAAAACATTACTATTGAGAATAACTCATATTATTTTAGCTAAATTCAAGAAAAATTTGTAACGTTAACTACGTTAAAGTAAATCGTCAGTTGCATCTCGAACTCAGCCACACTTTTAATCTTTTAATTATTGTGGAGTACACAGACCAAGAAAGAAATGTGTGTTAGGGGTAACAGTAAATATGACGTCACGATAAATCAATGTAAATCGATCTAGCATCGAAATGTATACAGGGTGTCCCGGAAGGAATCTACGAAACATTAAAGATAATATGTTTCTTATGCAACTTTAACAAAAAAAACTTTTATCAACATAGGTCCGATTATAACATAACTGAGTTATGACTTGTTCAAGAAAAATACAAGAAATCTCATAAATAACGCTTTTTATTTAAAAACCATCGAAAATTTGATTGATGTATTATTTGTAATAGGTATCTAAATAAGCAACAATCATTATTCAAGTACTTAAGAAATACGTCCATACAGTTTGGCATATTCCTCGGGTAAATTGTTAGTTATTAAGTAAAAAAAAAGTATTTATCTCGAACTGTGAAATAATAAGTGCATTATACTCGTATATCCAACTCTAAATACAAAAAGCGGCTCATATTACACTAGTGGAATATGAGTGTATTTTTTTTAATTAGTGAGCTAGATTGTCATAAATGACATTAACGTGGAGGTAAGCAGGTTAGGTTTTGCGTCAACTTTGACACAGACTGACGCAAAAGCTAATCTTAAATTTGACATCGACTGACGCAAAACCTAACCTGCTAACCTCGAATTTGACACAGACTTACAGTGTCATAAACTATATACATAGTTGTAGATAAAATATTGTATTTGACACGCACATAATGGTGGTATTACACTTGGATGATTACAACACTCGCCTTCGACTCGTGTAACTTTTTTTTCGTAAAATTACCCAAACAACATATTCATAGAATTTAACAGATTCCTCTCGGGTAAATCGAATGTTTCTAATAAACAGCGTTATTTATTAAATATCTTAAATTTTTCTTTAACATTAACGTTTCATAATATTAGAATTGCCTCATATTTCTCTTAGAATGGACTATAAGTAATATAATGCATTCAGAAATGATCGAACGTTTTTTAATGAACATGGTTATACAACAGCTGCGTTCGGAAAGGTAGCTCTGACGGCTCTGTTTCCTGGAAATCATTCGCAGAAAGAGATCGATAATAGATATTGGCGCGGGTGGAGGTGAGATGAATGAACGATTTCGAGGAAACAGAGCTGTCAGAGGTACCTTTCCGAACGCAGTAAACGTATGCATAATATATTGGTGTCACTGTTAGTTTATGTCAAATTCGAGGTTATCAGGTTAGGTTTTCCGTCAGTTGACACAGACTGACGGAAAACCTAACCTGATAACCTCGAATTTGACATAGACTTACAGGGACACCAACACATTATGCATACGTTGTATAACCATGACCATTCAAAAATGTTCGATCATTTCTAAAGGCACAGTAGTATGAAGAGTTTTTTCAAACGGAAATGCAAATGGGTAAATTCTAGAGAAACTGTTGGCAACAAACATTGTCACTAGTGTGAATTGTATTGGTACAAAAAGCTTCTGGTTATTATTTTTGCAGTGAGGTTAGATTTCATGTTGAATGCTTGACATTTAATTATTTAAAATTGTAGTTCTGACTATTATAAACTTAACATACGATTTTATAATTTGGTTTAAACTAGATAGGTATTACACTGAACACAATTTAATTTATAATGGCTAGAACTATAATTTAATAACGGGTGTTCATAAACAGTCGTCATCCCAGTAGGTTTTGACTTCAGAAACGTATGTCTTTAAAATTGAGAAAAAATGCGCTGTGACAGTACTCAATGACGTTTCATTGTGTTGCACGAATTAATCAAAGACATAACATTTTGTTTTTCAAAGCAACTGGGATGACGACTGTTTATGAACACCCGTTAGTTATTTATGTAACAAGTGCTAAAAGTTGATGTTTATGCACGAGACATGAAAATTATAAAACAAAGCCGAAGGATGAGTTTCATAACATGTCGAGTGCAATAACACTTTTAGCACGAGTTTGCATACAATATTTTTTCTACGACCTTAAATTTACTGTTATTAATCCATAAATGTCGATTTAACAAAGGTTTGCATTTATGAAAGTTATAAAATATGTAATAATAAAGAGATGGCCTTCACGCGCAGGTGAATGTTTCCAGAGCCAGTACTGTCAAAGCCAGTTATCAAATTTAATTATAATAGTACACATCTGACTTTATTCATTACATTGTTGTGTCGACAAATGTAAAAATAGTGGCAGAAAATGATTTCAGCTATTCAGAATACCGCACAATGAAAGTAGGAAAAATGTGTGGTTGATTATTATTCAACATGATCACGTAGAAAACGCGATCGATTTGAGAGTTTGTGAAGTAAGTGGTAATTTGACTTACTTCCGGACTTGCGGACTTACTTGCGGACTTCTTTGCGAACTTGCGGACTACACACATACTTTAAAACATACATTGTACGTACATTTCTCAGAGTCGCAGTTTCATATGATTAACTTTTACATTTTTTACTAAAATTGAGGCAATTTTTAAAACTAATGTTTCTGCAATAAATAAAATAAATTACACTCATATGCAAGCACTAGAAAACCAGATTCTACAGTTGAATCTGGATGTTAACTTTGGTAATTGCAGTGGAATTTAAAAAAAAGTAAATTGTTATATTCGCACACGAATGTATTTTGTTGTTAAAAAATGGACTCAAAGATTCTACCAAAAAATGTATATAGTAGTTTTTCTGAGTAAAAAATTGTAATGATTAATCTGTTATTTTTTCACTGCTTACACTGAAATTTTAAATATCCCGCGGTTGCTCGTAACTTTTTGTATTTTCATTTTTGCATCAGGTTTGCCCCAGGATGTCGCTACTATTTGTAAATAGAGGGGCTATAGTTATGAATAGTATGTTGGCGGCACTGTACGTCTATGTCAAATTCGAGGTTATCAGGTTAGGTTTTCCGTCAGTTTTGACAGAAATTTACACAAAATCTAACCTGCTAACCTCGAATTTGACATAGACGTACAGTGCCGCCAACATACTATTCATAACGAAACTCCGGCTACTCGCCGGCGAGCCGCTGGAAAACGACTATGAATACGGCTGTAAGTCTAGCGACAATAATGGTTGCCAATGGTTTCCCTAGATTGCATTTCCGTGTTGAAGACTATATGTGATTAACTATAAGTGAATGCAAATGCCATTTTCGTAAAATTGCATAATATTTGATTTATAATATAAAACAACCAAATCCCAAGTATATACCACCATATGTAAAAATAAAAGCAACTGGAATTATCATATCGCCAACTAAAATTGAAATTTAAAGAACTTTTTTGTAATTGCTAAACTATGTATTGAGAACCACTGATTTTAGTCATTACAATGAAGTTAATCCAAATACGATTTTCGAAGTGAAAGTGATCATGTGATGTACCAACAGTTAAAACTAACAATAAGAAAATACACTAACTTTTGACAACAAAAGTATTGAGATCTGACATGGGAGTAAATATTGTCAAAATTTACGTTTTTTAAATATTTTCTTTGTGAGTAATACTAAATTGCAGACGATTCGTAGACCATCAAGATAAACAGAACCTACCGCCTGATCAGAAAGATGATTGAACACAATGAACCGTTGTGAGTAAAAGCAGGAGGACAAAGTTTCCCACTATCAGTTATCATATCAAACTGATAAATATTATCAAAAAAAGCTGTATGTGAATGACTGCTTTAATTATATTGTAATTTATATCGCCTCGCATTTGCAGGAAGTTGTTTAAGTTAACCTAAATACCCCGTATGGTGGTAAAGGCGTAGGAGCTGCGAGCTTTAACAAAGCTAAACTAATATTGTAATGGATAGCAGCATAGTACGATTTGTTTTAAAAGGTGAAGCACCCTTTGTTAAAATATGAATTAGTTACAGTGCGAATTTTGAATTAGAGTTAGTGTATATTCATTAAACGATTAAATCTAGATGGAGCCAAGAAAACCGAACAGGATTATGAAAATTTCAAGATACAAATACAAAAGATCGATGGTACTGTCGTCAATATTCCACAAGATTTTTCCTACTTAGACATTACAATACCGGAGGCCAATTATCAGTTGGTAAAGTGAGTATTTCAAGATAACATCTCTTCAACATTCCCCTAATTGAGTGCACCTGCAATTTGATTCATTCGTTTGGAGTTTATCATTGTACTATGATGAATCTTGGCACAGGTGCATGCAATAACAGGGTTTAAGTGTTCAGTTGTGTTTTACTGGTTGTATTAAAATGTATGGCCACAGCCGATTCAAAAAAATTTGGACCATCTTTGGGATTACGTAAGTGTTTACAATCAAGTTCAAGGTTGTCATACCTTTCGCTTTGCCGACTCCATTGCCTAAAAAGTATCACATTGTAATTTCCTTTCGTTTAATAAGGTCACAATGTAGAACAAACTTTCACTTAGTTATTTGTAGCACTACTGCTTCATGTATTAAAGTAATGTGGGCTGTGCCCGATACAGTATAACAAATTTAAATTAATCAGATGCAGCCAATCACTTCAAACTAAAAATAACAAAATCTAAAATGTACTAACATTATCGAAATTCTAGATATTGATGTTATCGTGGTTGCTGTGGTCATGTTTGTGACAAACAGAGCTTACCAGTAGTTTTTCAGTCGCTGATGAAGTTTAACAGAATTAAGATTGTTTGTTGTATGCATAATTGAAAGCCCAATTTATAATATAAAGTGAAAAAAAGGTGAGATTAGAAAGTGCAAAAAAGCAGTTTCTAAGTGGTTTTGTTAAGGAAGTCACGTAATTTAAAAAAGTTAAAAACGGTAGCTACGTATAATACCCGCCCATATCAGAGAAATTGCAATTGTTACCTGTAGAAAAAACTAATCCGGCTTTATCGACGGGACTTTTATCAGGAGCGTGTGTTGATACAAAGCTTATCTGGCATATTTTAGATACTGTGCCAACTGAAGCTTAACATATCCTATTTACATTATAAACAGGCTTTTTTTAATGACCGCATGTATTGAAAACATTAAAAACTGTTTGAAACGTTAGTGTTAGATTTTGTTGTTTTGAAGTAGTGAATATTGGTGCAAAAATGAGTTACGGTGATAAGAGCCCGTTACTATCAGATGAAAGTGTGTGGTAAGATAAATTTTGGTATTGGTTTTATCACGTGAAGGACAAATTCCATGAAAAATACCACTAATATGGAAATATTTTTGAATTTCTTACAATAGAATCACGATGAAATTAGAACCAGCTTTAATATCTTCGACATTATAAACTTGTATATTTTAGGGAAACAACGCAAAATCTGGGCTTCGAACCTTTAATAGAAATAAAGGATGACGATCATACATCACAGTTAACTCCCACAGGCGACTATAGCTCTCTCACAACGCCTCTCCTCGAAAGCCCATCGTTGGATAATACCATCAGGGTGAACATTATTGGCATGACATGTCAGTCGTGCGTTAGAAACATCGAAGAAACTGTGGGAAGCAAACCTGGAATAATTAGTATTAAGGTAATTTTTTCTCTTAATTACTAATTTTACATTTACAAAATTCTAAATTCAAACCCACTTTAGTAAAAGCTTTAAAGCCAGTAGCGTAACCTCAATTTTTAGCTACGTTATAATGATAATGCAAAGCTTAAGATAATATTTAATTAACTATAAAAATATTTGAAGTATCGCAGCAAATAAAGCCTATGCTTACATTGTAAAGACGGTAAGATCTAAGCTGGAATTGGTTTGCACAGGTTAATCTTACGGAAGAATGCGGCTTGGTGCACTATGACACAAACGTACTGACTCCTCAGGATATCTGTGACTATATAGACGACATGGGTTTTGAGTCCTCCTTGCCCCTATTACAGGGTAACCAAGTTGTAAATACTTGCACAGTTCACATCAATGGCATGACGTGCAACTCATGTGTGAAGAGTATCGAAGGTACGTGATATCTACTCTCAAGCGGCGGTTAAAAAATGTTGATTGCAGGTATGTTGTCTACGAGGGATGGTGTTAGGAGCATAAAGGTGGATCTAAGCGAAAAAGAAGGGCAAGTGCAGTATGTGCAGGATCTCGTGAGCCCTAGTGATATTATCGAACAAATCGAAGACATGGGATTTGAGGCTTACATCAAGTCGGTTAATGGACGAGCCGTTAAACAAGGTAGCTACAATAAGCACTGATGATCGATGAGTTGTAATAGAACAGAAGGGTTTTTAGTTATCACCAACTGCTAATACAATGTCAAAATTCTAGTGTAATGTCAAAATTGGAATCTTGAAAAATGAAAATGAAAAGTAAAAAAATATTTTACACATTGCAGAATCCAATACGCTTGCCAATGGAACTGCCGGTAAATCTCAAATGCCACAAGTTGAGACGAGTGCAACCCTAGATAAATGCCAGTTGCACATAAAAGGAATGACTTGTGGATCGTGTGTGGCAGCAATCGAAAAGCATTGCTTGAAAATCCAAGGTAGAATCACGATTATCAATAAATTAAGGCGCTAAGGTTATAGTTTTCAGGATGCCATAATATATTAGTGGCCTTGTTGGCGGCACGAGCGGAAGTAACGTATGATCCATCTCAAATAACACCTGCAGAAATAGCAGCTTCCATCTCAGACTTGGGCTTTCTGTCTTCTGTGCTGCAGCAAAACGGGGCGGGAACGTCGGAGGTCGATTTACAAATTTCTGGAATGACATGTGCTAGTTGTGTTTACAAAATCGAAAGCAGCATTGGAAAGCTACCGGGAATTCTAAATGCGCAAGTGGCGCTTACAACACAGAAGGGCAAATTTAAGTAAGTTTTACCTCTATTTGATGCACAGTGCAACCATATTTTCCTTTAAAACTTTTAAACTTACAGTTATGATATCAACCATAGGCGTTTTCGATAATTGGAGCTGTAGATTCACCGCGGTAGAGACCCGATTGACGCGATCCATGTAGCGGTACATGCAATTGACCTTTTTATAGGTTATGACCATATATTAATTGTTGGTTAAATTAAGCAGATTTTTCACGATTGTCTACAACAGCTTGAAAACGCTGAAGACTCATGTTTGCCACAGTTTATAACTTTATAGTTCATCTACAAATTGCAAACAAAACAAAAATTGAGGTTATGTATTGAACCAACCCGCATGTATCGGCTAAAGGGATCGATCCACGAGCCGTGGATCCGGTAGATGTACCGGATACATAACCCTGTATTAACGAACGCGGTTTGGTAGATGTATCTGTATTTTAGAACGCATGCGGTATATAGCGGTGTGGAGCCCTCCAATTATCGAAAACGCCTCATGCAATTGCATCTATTAAGAATGTTTTTATCTATTGTGCTCTCAGTTACATGTTTATACGGGCACTTTCCACTTGTTAAAGTTGTAATTGTGACTTGTAGCATTGCCAAAATTAGAGTTGCAGGTCAAAACTTGAAATCTTGGTTCTGACTGCATCATGTCACCAGCAATTACAACTTTTAAATAAAAAGAAGTTGCAGTTGGAACTTAAACTTGCAATTTAAACGTGTTTTAAACTTCCAGTTGCAATTGCTTTGACTTGTAAACTCATAATTGTATCTTTTAAATACTTATTCACAATATTTTTCATTAAACTAGATACTACTGGGTGACCATAAGTGATTGTGATTGTTTTTATTAGGTTTGCACTGTTTATGTTGGTGGAACTGTAAGTCTATGTCAAATTCGAGGTTAGCAGGTTAGGTTTTGCGTCAGTCTCTGTCAAAACTAACGCAAAACCTAACCTACTAACATTGAATTTGACATAGACTTACAGTTTCACCAACATAAACAGTGCCAACCTAAGAAAAACAATCACAAATACCAGGTAATTAATCGTAGCATTGAGTGGCATAAAATTAATATTCAGGATCATTAAAAACACGATTTATTACAGGTATGACCCAGAAACAACCGGTCCCAGAAACATAATAGAAGCAATAAATGGCCTAGGATTCCAGGCAGAACTCTCCTCTCGTGAGCGTAACGAAGACTACTTGCGTCAGAAGGAAGAAATACGCAAATGGTGGCACGCATTTTTAGTTTCGTTAATCTTTGGAGGCCCTTGCATGATTGCAATGATGGGTTTCATGATTGCAATGTCCACCGGCTACATGTCACACGAAGACATGTGCTGCGTCGTCCCCGGCCTGTCTTTGGAAAACCTAATCATGTGGGCTCTCTCTACACCCGTCCTACTTTTTGGCGGCAAACACTTCTTCATCCAGGCAGCAAAGGCGCTCAAGCATCACACTACGAACATGGACGTCCTTATCGCCATGGCAACCTCAATTTCCTACATTTACAGCGTGTGCGTCGTCGTGGCAGCAATGATTTTAAGACAGAATACGTCGCCGCAGACGTTCTTCGATACTCCGCCCATGCTGCTGCTTTTTATCAGCTTGGGACGTTGGTTGGAGCACATTGCTAAAGGGCAAACGTCCGAGGCTTTATCTCGACTGCTGTCATTGAAGGCTACCGATGCACTTCTTGTTACGCTGGGGAAACAGGGCGAGATTGAAAGCGAGAGGCAAGTTAATGTCGATTTGGTTCAAAGAGGCGATTATTTGAAGGTGCTTCCTGGTGCTAAAGTTCCTGTCGATGGGCGTGTGTGTCAGGTAAATTACGAACATTTTCTATATTTAGTTGTTTGATTGCAATTACTGTTCACTTAACGATTTTCATCGATAGAAAAGTTCGACGTGCATGTTAAATAGTTGCAACTGAAAGTAAAAATAGGAGTTTAAATTGTTTATCGGTTTCAGGATATTAAGCCTTTGTTTACATATACAAAAGTAGGCAGGTAACTAGGTCATAACTTATCTGTAGGGTTAAAGAATATTACCCTACATGGCAACCATAAACATATAGCAACCGATATACTATTGAACAAATCACGGATGTTATGAATCATAACATTCCTAGATATGTTAATAGCTATTAGTGTTTTTGCATAACACCTACTTGTTATTTGTCAATAACAGAACTGTCAACTTGACTGAAAAGTTCCCCATAACAGCCTAGGTCGTTAAAGAAATAACAGAACAGTATCATTTTAACATTGGCAATACTGAAATGTATAGTTGCTAACACTGTAAGTCTATGTCAAATTCGAGGTTACTCTGTGACAACTGCCGCAAAACCTAACCTGCTAACCTAGAATTTGACATAGACTTACAGTGCGACCAACAATACACTTCAGTACTGCCAAACGTAATTTTTTTCCATAGGTGACTCTGATAAGACGAGTCTTCTAACACCCGTTATTAATACCGGGTGACTATAAATGATTGTGATTTTTTTTCTTAGGTTGGCACTGTTTATGTTGGTGGCACTGTAAGTATATGTCAAATTCAATGTTTGCAGGTTAGGTTTTGCGTCATTCTGTGTCAAAACTGACGCAAAACCTAACCTGCTAGCCTCGCATTTGACATAGCCTTACAGTGCCACCAACATAAACAGTGCCAAAAAAAATCACAATCATTTATAGTCACCCGGTACTATTAAACTTTTTCATTTAAATTGCTATAGTTTCAATTTTTGTAGGTGGTATGAAAAATATTCAGTAGCTATATCCCTAGTGCATTCTGTATATTCGAGTATTTCTCGAGAACGCGAAGCGTTCGAGAGAAATATTCAAATTATACAGAATGCACGCGGGGAATATTGCAAGACTATTCCTCGAAGAAATGTCATCCTTTGTATACCACACTATTCATTTTTAAAGAGTTTTCAGTTTTTTTTCTGAAATTTTATGTGTACCTAGCTGGTTTGCTCTTCTTCCCGCAAATACTCGATATTGCACTTGTGCAAATACCCGGGTATTGCACTAGTGCAAAATATTCGCTATATTCGACTCTGATTGGTTCAAATTTTGAAAATTGATTGATGGGATTGGTTTATATTATCTGAGGGGAATAGTCAACGACATACGGCCGTTATCGCATCTAATGGCCTTATGTCGTTAATAACTATAACAGTTGCAAGTTTGACAATTGCAGTTACGAATTTAACTATTGCAATTGTGAGTAAACATTTTATATTTGATACTCTAGTTCATCATACGATAAGCAAATAAATAAATGAGTTTAAGGATGCAATTGCATGCTCAAGTCCTCATTAGGTATTCAAAAATCGTAATTATCTGTTTAAATGTGACTCATTATTTCATAGTTCAGATAAATGTAACAAACACTGATTCACTGATTCCTTGGAAACCGCCATCGGAAGTTTAGTACCTACTAGGAATTCGTTGATGCACTCATAGTGTAGCCAAAGTATACACAAGTGCTAAAAAGGATTAATAAAGTACTTTTTTTTTTCTATAATAATTTTCAAGGTCAACTTTCTAGGGGATAAGTTGCATTCCTGCAAGGTCCCTGGTTTTAATAATGTTGGTACATATATTTTTAGTTCTTTTTTTCCACTAAAAAAATGATTGTCATTTTGACAGATATATCATAATAGTGGGTAAAACGAACAGCATAGTAAAATATTGCAAATTTATTAATTATTAAAATTACAATATTTGAAAATAAACATAATGAACGTTTGCAAAATTAAAGAAATTTGTCAAGAGTTCAAATTAAGACACTGACATTCAAAATTGACACATAACCACAATTTTAAAAAAGTTTTACCAACAAGAGGTATAAAAATTTCCTAGCATTTTAATCACATATCTACCAACATTGTAACACTGACAGTTATTATAGAAAAAAACGTACTTTAACATTTTTCCATGACCGGAAGTAGAAGTCGGTTTCTATAGCATCAAAATTGTGACAGAAGTAAAACATTTACTCCCTAGAGACAAAATAAGACAAAAATTTCCCTAGGAAGTTTTCATTATGACTGAGAATAATTATGTCAAATTTGAGGTTATCAGGTTAGGTTTTGCGTCAGTTTTGACACAAACTGACGCAAAACTTAACCCGCTAACCTCGAATTTGACATAATTGTGAGCTCTTGTCATAATGACTTACAGTGCCACCAACTTTAAAATTTACCATAGGCTACTAATTTTAAAATAATTGTAACTAAAATGTCAATAAATGACGTTTAATAAAAATGGGATTTTGTTTGAAATCTTCCTGCAACGTGAAAAAAATGGTATATGCAACTCGGAGAGAATGCTATTTTACCTACCTGCTATTGTACCTCAGCAAAATAACGCATTTCTCTCCCTCATGGCATAATCTACTATTATTTGTATAGTTAATTAAATTCATGTTGATATATAGTATATTACAGCCCGAGATGGGAAGTGTTTCATTACTGTCGAGAGATTAGTTAGCTGATTGAGACGCGAAGCGTCGAAATCAGCTATTATCTCGAGACTAAGGAAACTTCCTGTCGAGGTTTGTATACTATTTTATTCGCAACCACTTTATTCTAAACAATAATTGGAAAAATTATTATATTATGATACGTCAGGTTGTGACGCGCATGAATGGATCAACGAGATTCCCAGTGTCCCTACCTACTCTGCGGGAAGTAGCGGGCCGAAATGTACGACTTCCCCCACTCAAATGAGGTCAGAAATGTTAACATTACATATATGGTTGCGAATAAAATCATTTACTAAATTCAAAAGTTGGTAAAGCATCTGGTCAGCTTTTATTGCAAATTAGTACCGTTACTATTTCGTTCTACAAGAATTAGTGACATAAAAATGATCGAATTTCAACCTTATTTACTGAATCAGGGGTTAATAATATTAGGCAACGCCTTAATACTTTCAATCCCTACCTTAGGAATGATAGTAGCGAGTCACTAATGTCTGTGAAAATGCAACCGGGCATTTAAAGGTTGCAGTTGACTGTTTGAAGGTCAGATTTGCTTATTCAAAGGGGCTAATTCGAGGGTTTAGTGCCAAACAACACTAACTACAGTATACTACTTTTGCAGAATTGAATAAAAACTAATTTACGTGCAGTTCAATTCGTCAAATACTTTATTTTTTTATTTTGTTTTTCTTCCTTTTCATATGTCATCGTATATAATCTAGAAATTTTGGTTACTATTTACCAATTTATTTGATGCGTAGCAATTTTTACTGTAGAATTTAGTTCAGTAAAAATACACACGTTTGTGGAAAACAATAACCTTCCTTTATTTTTAATTTAAAGAAGTAAATAAATATACACACGTACACATTCGTTAATATTACACAAATGCAAATACAAAATACAAATACGTGAGGACTGATGTCGAAAACTAGACTACTCCAGTTTATATAACCACTGTTTGAATGGAAGGAGCTCCGTCCATTCTTTCGGATACAATAGCACCCTTTGCTGTATTGTGACAGACAAGTTTGGGATGCTACTTCCGATAATAAAACGATTCTGGTCATTGCGTGTGCTCTTTTCATACTCCATAATTTATGACCGTATTGTGACCAGGGTCGGTCATTGCTGTCTGGTTGGAATTTGGGTCACAAGGATATTTACGTAACCCTTCCTTTTGTCATTGGGTGCTCTTATGATTGTGATATTCGTCGTGCTGTTTTTCGAATTTATACTTTGACGTTTTTGACAAGTTAGTCTGCATTGTTTGATGGCGACCCAAATCACATTTGGCATCTAACACTTTTTGTTCGCATATGTCACACTGACGTTTATAGATCATTCGTCACTTTCGTTTTAGATAGCACTGATGTTTACAAATTTGGAACTGCGCTTAATGTCAAGTTTCATTTGATTTAGAATTGCACTTAGTGTCAAGTTTGGGTAGATTTATGACCATCGCTTGCACGACAGGCGTTTTTAAGTCAATTACCTTGGTACACTACAAAGTTTATTAACATATCACAAGATTCTTTGTTACTGAGTTATATGAAAATAGGAAATAATAAAAAAAATCAATTCTTAAACTTGAACGATATCCGATAAACAAAAAATTACGCTATATTTTGATGTAACAAAAATATTATTAAGAAAGATAATACCTAAAGAAGGCACAAAATTAACAATTTTGCTTTTTTCGTATTTAGTAAGTTAAGGTGTTATTCACATTCTTCATATCGTCCTTCCTGAAGAGGAACTCCTTCCAGAAGATTAAAATAAGAGTGATGATACGACTGCTTTATTATGCCTTGATTACACAAAGCCTTCAACCTTTCTAGTTTTCATAGTTCAATTGGTACACTACGGTTCATTTGAAATTGACTACCAAAAAAATTCACGAGATTTTGTGTTTTCACACTGTTTTTGAAGAAACTGCAGACTAAATTCGAATAACATTGTATTTTAACTCGTCAACAATATTTACACTGTGTGGAAACTCTTCTTTTTCACAGAAGATAAGTGTAAATGCACTACATACTTCTACAAGTACTATGTATTGTTACCCACAAGACGTGACTTTATGTCACAAAAAAAAATTACCTATAATTTGCCGCCCTAACTTCGTTACGATGGACGGTAACAAAAGATTGCTCAGGCTTTAGAACGCTCAGCAAGAGGGCGGGTTCTTCACGACCTTTGAATTAGGACTGCTCTCCTGTAAGCGAGGTAAAAGATGTTAAATAATTGCCAGCACCACCACTTTCGGACTAAATCGGGAAAACAAAATCAAGAACACTGGTGAACGCACTCTGAAAGTGGAAATAAGCGATTCACCTTTCTAATTCTAGCTTGGCACAGCTTGAGGCGGCGGCTGCAACAACTGAATTGAACCTACCTTTTATTACACTTGCTTACAATCGTCTGAATTCCTGTACATCGAAACAAAACGCAAATATATGTATGCAAACATCAATGAAAACCATAAGTAATTAACAATTATTATTGGAATAATAAAATATTCAAAAGTGACAAAGGACATTACAATAATTACTCGTTACAGTTTAAAAAAATATGCGAAAAGGTTAGTCTGGTTAAAGACACAATGTTTAAACTAAACACAAGTAACGAAAATGACAACAATTGGCATGTGTACATCCAAAACAACAATAACTTTTATTTTGGCACAAAGGAACTACGTTTCATGAACAAAATTAGTGACAATTACTCAAATAGTGACACAACAATGTTTACTTGAATTTAAAACGCAACATCTCATGATTTAAATCAACCAATGGCACAATTTGTCAAGACAACACTTTAAAATCACTTCACTGTAAGATTATCGGCGTTACACGTGCCATGTACTAACAAATACGTGGTAGAAAGTTAGAAGTTGTGGTTACGTTGTTCTCATCAAGCTGCAGGTCGCAAACCAAGCAATTGCCACGAAATGCGAACAGGAACTACTAGGAAACCACATGAAAAGGGCGGTATTTGAGCGAGTGTGAGCAGCATCGTATCCCCAAGACGAAGGAAACTTGAATGAAACTCGACAAACATGATTATGGTATCATATCTGGACTCCGTTCCACGGGCAGGTTTAGCACACAGTTGAGAATTCTAAATAAGATCCGCTGGGACAGCGTGACAGAAGATACTTAGCTTCTCGATACGGGGAAAACTTGGCTAAACGTTCAACACTAACCACTATGCACAGATTTCGACGACATTGACAAGGTAGTTTCACAAATTTCGACATTACAACGTACAATAACCCTGAACGATCTGAGTGCTGGCCACTGAGTGAAGCTTCCGCCTATAAATGCGGAAACTCGATGAGAAGGCGTACGCGTGGCTTAACGTCGTTCCTCGTTCCAGTTAAAGGCCTCGCGGAAAATTTCAGCAAGCTGATGAAATCCTGACTCAACATTAAACCTGTGCCTGCAAACTTCGAGGAACAATTAAAAATTCGATAAGCCAGAATGGCGTCACCCAGACGGCATGCGAGAACAAAGCTTACTTTATAGAACAAACATACAGAGAATTGAATAGAAGGTCCTAAAACAAACTGCTAAACGCTAGTATTTGGTAGATACAACCACTGAACTATGAAGTTGGGCTTAAATTATGCGGGAAAAATACAGAAAAGCGCTATATTCTGAAAATTGTTCTCACAGGGTGTCTTGAACTCTACAGTTATGTAAAACGGTTGGTGGTGGCTTTGTTCTGCTGGATTGGTGTTATTTTTGCGGTGATATTACTACTCACGTCCATTGCACGTGTGCTAGCGCACCCGTCCTAATCGTACTGAAGCGCAATGCACATTTGTGATAGTGCCGCAAAAATACTCGACACAACTTTGGAACCATTCTCAGTAATTTTCCGTTTTATGGAAGTTGCCAACCTCTTATATACCGTGTCTAGTAATGTAATTCCACGGTAGGTATGGCATTCTGTTTTGTCACCTTTCCAGTGTGCTGAACATCTTATTGCATTTCTCCATTCCTTAGACATTTTTTCTGTTATTAGATCATATTTTTTCTTTCCATTTTTTTCTCCGGCTTGCTTGATAAATTCAGTATATATCTCTTTTCGTTTTGCAGATTTTAAATTTTTTAAGTTTTTGATAATCTCTTGCAATTCTTGTTTACATGGGGTTGTTACCGTCAAAAATGACTTTACAACAGAAAAACAATTAGTTACCACGTAAATAACCTTTAACGATACCATTGGGAACTTGAACCGGATACGTAGCCCCAACCCCGTTACGATGGACGGTTACAGGAGGTTGCTCCGGCTTGAAACGCTCAGGGAGAAGGGCTAGTTCTTTACTACTTTAGTTTTAGGGCTGCGATCCATTAAACGAGCTAAAAGATGTTAAATATTAAATGGCACCACTTTTGTTGGTACACCCGTTCACTCCAAAAGTGGAAACAAATGAATGGAGTTTTAGGGGTGTTTGCAGTGCTTGATTTCAACCAGCGGCAGTACCAGGAAACACCTTTAGTTCATTTTCTTCCCTGTATTCCTTACAAAGAAAATACGTATGCAACAGTTGAAATATTAAATAATAACGCCCAAAGTCATTAATAAAAAGCAATCTATTAAGTTCAAACTTGAAATTATAGTACAAAACGGAGACAAAATAAAATGGTTAGTCAACAGTTAAAATTACTCAGCTAAAAACAATTTCATTGTTAAAAATGGCATCAAAATTCATAATTTTGGCAACAGCAACATCAATTTACAATAATGTCCTCATTACTCGTGAATTTAACAACAATCAGAATTTTCTACGGCGATACCTATTGAATGTTCATTAAAGGTTGTTAGCTTCTCACGTACCTTTAGGTCAGCGTTCTATATTTTAACTTCAAAAATTGATTGCTATAAGAGTGTACTTGAGGCCCGTCTCTAACTACAGTGAAGATATCGCGAAGTCTTTAATTACTAAGAAATTAAAAGGTGAGCGCTAACAAGTTCAACTCAAGCACACTGATATAGGTAAAGAAACTTATAACTTCACTATATATCTACAATACAATTATTGAACCTTCCCAAAATTAAAATGGAAGAAGCAATACCTTTAGCTAACTTTATTGATAACAATTGTTTTATGCATTAATTTGGGCAATCATTCATTTAAGCACTAATATTCGAACGGGGTACCCCACTTAATTTATACCAAATATTTCTAATGGGTACACACTGTTCTTATTTTAGCTATATGCGAAATATCATCAGATGATTGTTATTTCACTTATCTGTTTTATTGTTGCACTTGTGGTATCGACGACCAGCCCTAAGAAGCTTAAGGAATCCACTAACCCCGCTTTGCCGTCAATCCTCTTCCACAACTGTCAGCTTGACATCCACTAACCGCTGGTTGTCACCTGCCGCAAGTAGTCACCAAAACTGCGTGACGAATTTCAGAAGACGAGCTTCCCCAAACTAATGTATGTTTTCCCCCTGCTATAATATCGAATTACGAAATAGATTGAGGTAGATGCAAAATAACTATACAACTGTACTTAACAGGCAATAAACTATGCAACGTTTTTTGTGGTTTCTATATCGTCATAATTGACTCTGATCTCCGTTTGTCGGAAAGTGACACATAAAATCTCAAACTAAACGTATCGACGGTAACTTAAATTACGCACGTACGTCTTCTGCACAACATCACACAAAAAGGGTTAAAAAGGCACTATACAAACACTATAGAAACAAATACCTGGTTTGCGGAACCTGGGGAAGTCAACCTGATGTCCCCTGAAGTGGCCGTCACTGGCAAAAATCAGCAGCTGCTTAAAAGGGCGTTTGCAGGAACAGGGCTTCAAACGATGTTTGGCACAGCCAGGAGTTGAGGTGGTAATAATCCCCTCACAGAGGGTGAGTCAATGACGCATGAAACTTCCAATAAAGGAACAATTCGCTACCCCGCGGTAAGGATTCTTGACCACAACTAACTTATTTACATCCCCTCAACTCTGACACTTGTCCTCACGGAACGGCCAACAGTTGCCACGAAACAAAAACACTTACAACTTCCATAGGTCCAAAAACCGGCGAAAAGCACACAGGTAATTCTTAAAACGGAAGCGGGAATACAACTTCTTCAATGAGCAACTCCGCCGCGTAACGCGAGGCGGCTGGGGCGCGAATTCGAAACACGTGTTTTCTAACTCATAGAGGGAGCGGTAGTGAATTGCTCAGGACTACAATGCTAAAACCAACTGAAACCACACAGGCATGACTTAGTTGCTTGCTCTCTTCTGCTCACGGGCCACGCGGAAAGTGTTCCAGCATGATGAAACTCTGAGTCAACAAATATGCCTCAAACTTTGGGGAAGCACCGAGCGTTTCACGGCGGCTTATTGACGCCACGGAAACAATGAAGAATACGATAAGGCACATCACGTCACTCCTGCGAGAACCAAAACTAAATTTAGAATCGACGGATGTGAATAAGCTACGATACACTAATATTTGAAATGAAATGAATAACGTTTTGAAACCTTACCGAACTATTAATTTGGGCGTAAATGAACCGGGACGAATGCTAAAATGTGGGTTACAAATGCGGAAAAATTACGGAAAAATTGTTCTCACAGGGTGTTGTTTCTTCCACAATACACTTATACCGGTATGCTCGTGCGCATCTCAGAATTGTACGTGACGTCACCTGCGACAGAAATTCCAGTGTTCGCAATAGATTCTAATACATATTCGGGCGCTTTAACAAATTAAATTAGCTTAATTTTATGGCCTTTTCTATATTTTTCATGATGTAATATTTGTTGTAAATCCAAATCCATGTAGTTTTGCCATCATTTATGATATTCAAGGTTTATTTATAAATTGACAACATTTTTCTGTTGAACGAATTGTTCGAGGAATGGTCGCAATTTGCAATTGTCAGATAGGGATAGATACTTTCGCACTTCCGCTTTTTGAATAAAATAATGTCTTAATTAAAGTTAAATAAAAGATGAGAAAAATACAAACATCGTATATTTATAACATTATTACACTCAGGTGCAAAATAATGGGCCACCAACCTTTTTGTTGCATGCATATTTGTTCGCAAACTGAATAAAACTTTTATTTTACTATCAAAAGAGACATCAGAGTACAGGAAAAGACAGCATGTTGTATTTGTCAGTTTTTGAATGAACAATAATGATTTAAATTTTTTAATTTGGCGTTTACTATACCGGAATACAAAAAGTTTTTACGAAATAATTGCACCCTAATATTTATTTTTTATAGTTCGTAAATTTTGACATTTTTTGTTCTAGTTTTGTTCTGCAATTATTAAAACTAATTTTTTTATTGAGGTCCCACAATCTTATATACGTTCGCGTTCTACTTAGACAAAGAACTACTTCAAATGGAATGTTTCCTTTCAATTTTGAAATAGTTCTGTCAGCCAAATTTCGGAAAATGTTTTTCTCGTTGCAGAAGAAAGTTCCATGCATGGCGTAAAATTCTGATTCAAGCTTAAGTGCGACTTCTAACAATTCTTCGTTAGGATGAATCAGGTGTAGTAATCAAATGTAGTTACAATGCTCGTTACATAATGTACTATTTTCGACTGCCATTTTTTAAAGAAGGCTATTATTTGTCACTTTTCATGCGTCAAAGCCATGTTGATATTGTATACTATGCAAGATACATATTACTGCACCCTTCGGTCAAAACTATCACATATAATCTCATAAGAGCATTAATTCTTTCCGGAAATTTTTTGAGTGAGTTCCAACAACGTCGTATTAATTTGCCTGAGCGGGACGCGAGGGCAAATTAGAACGTTGTTGGAATGCACGAAAAATAATTTCCGGATATGAATTAATGCTCGAATGCAGATTCGGTAAGAAAATCGTAACGACACAAACCCTAAAAAGAAGTGATATCTACCTACAAAAAATTTCCAAGAAATGTTGTTGTTGTCTTGGTTACTGCTCGTGAACTAATTTTTCTATTGGTCATTAATGAGTGTCGTACGATTTTCTATAAAATTTTGTGCTTTTTCAATTTAAAGCAATGAAAGCAGCCTGACCTGATTTTTAGTTCTCAATTTGAAATCGTGTTGACGTTTCTTAATCTCTTTTAGTATAATTATGTGGTAGTCTAACAAAGTATGTATATAAACTCGTATCTGACTTTATAAACTCGTTGGATAAATAACTATTTAAACACTTGTCTGTCTGACTAACGACATCGACCTCCATACTAACAACCTCTGATTTGTCCTGTTGTTTTTCAGACACAGATTCATCTAATATTGCAGTGGATTCAGCAGAAAGTAATATTTCATGTACTGCACATCGTCGTGTTCTTTTTTCTAATCGAAGAGACCTTTCTTCTTTGTATATAGTTTGACCAGATTTAGGAATATTTAATGTAGGCATGGCATCAGCCTTTAAATTTCTGCTGTTTTTTGGGTTGTAATTTAGTAACCGTTGCTTTAAAGGTATTTGGAGACAGCTGGATTCGAAATGATTGGAACAGATACATGCTGAAAAAATTTAAAATTTTTGGTAATACACATTGAAATAAGTGGTTTGAATAATAATTGTAGTTCACGTACCATTTTTCAAATTTATTTCATCTTGACGACGGCATGCAACAATCCATTGCTTTGCTAAATCAGCGTTTTTTCGGAAACCTGAAGTATTTAATTTCAGTTCTCTTTGTCTTTTGGGTATAATTCTTGCAAGTAGCAACTGCACAACTAGGCATTATGGCTAAATGTAACGTAAAACAATTACAAAATCACTTTAAAACCTTGCACGAGCACCTTACTACTGCAGAACTAACGCATCCAGCCTGACTTCCCGCGTGTTCTATGTCGTACGTGACGTCATGCGCGCGAATGAACGAATTTTAGTCACAAAGTCAGCATACCGGTATAAGTGTATCGTGGTTTCTTCTATATTTTCTCCCACTGTGCCTTCATTCTTGACCTCTTCTTCTGTTTTCTCTTCTATGTAGTTACGAGTTTTTCAAAGTATTGTTTCCATCTTTCAATAATTTTGTCTTCTTCTCCAATTCACTGCCCTTCTTTGTCCTTATAAAGTTTTAAGGTATTTTAGTAGGAGTTCTTAGTTTTGTAACTTCTTGTTAGAAATTCCTAATCATCTTTTTTTATACCTTTTTTCAATTCCTTTGTATATTTTCATCACTATATTTTCTCCTTTTTTTCTCTACAAAGTTTTCTGTTATGAGCAAATGCACTTTTAATTGTAATTACATCATAACAAACAATTTAGAATTCAAAAGTTCGAGTTGTATATTCAAACAATATTTAAAAGTTGCAATGTGTAGTTCCATACCATCCATACCTTTATATAAAATGTTATGAATTCATCAGCTTGACTTTAATTATTATTTATTCGCAACCATATATGTAATAAGATCATTACTGACTTTTACGAAGTTGGAAAATGAGCTCTTCCCAACTTGTAACTTTCCAACCGGTCGGAAAAGTGATTGCCGTCGCAGCGGTTGGAAATGAATCCATTCCCGACCGCTGTTTAAATAGGGACAATGGAAATATCGTTGATCCATTCATGCGCGCTCCCATTCCCGACCGCTGAGTAGGTAGGGACACTGGGAATCTCGTTGATCCATTCATGCGCGTTACAACATGTATCATAATATAATAATTTTTCCAATTATTGTTTAGAATAAAGTGGTTGCGAATAAAATAGTATACATACCACGGTGAAAAGTTTCATTCCTGTCTCGAAATAAAGTTCACCTCGACGCTACGTGTCTCGGTTAACTACTTACTCTCTCGACAGGAATGAAACACTTTCCACCTCGGTATATTACTTATTGAGGGTTTAAAAAGTAAAATTTTAAATATCTTTACAGGGTAGATCCATGTGTGATGAAAGTCTAATAACGGGTGAGAGCATGCCTGTGCCCAAGAAAATCGATAGCACAGTAATTGGGGGCTCAATAAATCAGCACGGTCTTCTGATTATCCAAGCAACCCATACAGGCGAAGCCACAACTCTCTCCCAAATCGTTCGCTTGGTGGAAGAAGCACAAACGTCGAAAGCTCCAATACAGCAGCTGGCCGACAAAATCGCCGGCTACTTTGTTCCAACGGTCGTGTTCCTGTCAGTACTTACTCTTGTGGTCTGGTCCATAATTGGCTCAATAAACATCGACAATCTTCCAATCTCCGAAGCAGAAAAGCAGGGCTTCAATAACACGGAGATACTGCTGCAATTTGTGTTCCGGTGTGCGCTGAGCGTCTTGGCGATTGCATGCCCATGCGCGTTGGGCCTAGCGACTCCTACGGCTGTGATGGTGGGAACTGGGGTGGGGGCCCAGAATGGAATCTTAATCAAGGGTGCAGAGCCGCTCGAAAACGCTCATAAGGTTCGTGCAATTATGTTCGACAAGACTGGGACAATCACAAAAGGAGTGCCGGCGGTTTCGAGGGTGTGGCTGCAAGGCGACACGCTGAATCCTGCCGTGATTTTGGCCGCACTAGGCTGTGCTGAGACGAATAGCGAGCATCCCATTGCTACGGCTATTGTGAAGTTTGTGAAGGAGGCGCTCGGAACTGAAATTACAGGGAACAGTGATAACTTTCAAGCTGTTCCTGGTTGCGGGTTAAAGTGCGTGGTTTCGTCGTTTAATACCATGATAACAAATGCTAAAAATTCGTCTGAGTTCAGTAATTTTTTGGCGATGATCGGGGGTGGAAGCTCTGGGTTTTTCACTTTACTCGGTGTGTCGGTTGAAGTTTCCAATTCGCAAAATCTAAAGCTCGGAGAACTGCTGGGAGTAGGCAAGCTAGCTAGTAGTTACAGTCGGGACGAATATGAAATCATTGTTGGCAACAGGGAATGGATGAACCGTAACGGGATTATTATACGAGATGATATTGACAGACGAATGGTGACAGAAGAGGAGCAGGGACGGTCAGCTGTGTTGTGTGCAATCGATGGTAGATATTTCAATTTTGTAACAATTGCAAATATTATTGTGATGGTTTTGCAGGGCAAGTGATGGCTATGCTGAGTATAGCAGACACTGTTAAACCCGAGGCTCATTTGGCCATGTATGCTTTGAAGAAGATGGGGCTGGAGGTAATTCTGTTAACTGGCGATAACAGACAAACTGCAGCAAGCATAGCCCGCCAAGTTGGCATTTCCAAAGTTTATGCGGAAGTGCTCCCTTCCCATAAAGTAGCGAGAGTCCAAAGGTATGTTTCTTAAGCTGATGTAAATGCTATAGTTGAGTTAATTTTCAAGCCTAATGCGTGTTATAATACTGCCTACATGGTCACTTGTAAGAATTATATGCCGAAACCACTTGGTGATAGTAAGTAAGTAATGTATTTATAGCTGTCAAAGATGTAATACTTGTCATATTACCCACCACAATGAGTAAAGGTGTTGCAGATTAGATTTTGGTAAGGTCACTAGATTAATACAATTATAAAGACCACTAATCTAACGTTAACTTTAATTCGTTGTTAAAATAAATAAAAGCGCATCAAAACGTTAGTGCTTATAACAAATTTTGATGTGCTTTTGTTTATTTTAACAGCGAATTAAAGTTAACGTCAGGTTAATGACCTTTATAAGACTGGCTGTAAGTGTAAGGTACCGCCATTTCATGCCTCCCTTGAGAATGTGACAAAATTGTGAGATAAAGATAACAAATACAAATTTCCCAAGAGCAATAGGGAAGACACTAGTTTTTGGGGATTTTCTTTTTGGTGTAATGGCACTGCTGTAAAGTCAGGAATGTGTTAGGTTATGTCACTTATTATTGTGTGACAAATGCCAGTGACGTTTGTCAAAAACTTCAGCAGGCTGTGATTTTTAGATTGTGTTTTTATCCCCAGTTGGAGGAAATTGTGTGATTAGGATAGATATAAACAATCACTAATGATGTGACCTTACACTTTAGTGTGTTGATCTAGTGACCTTAGATTTTGGAAGCAGTTATTGATGACTTTCTTTGTTGATTCTTGACATCTTCACTTTCGTTTCACTAACATTTCTTAGCCGCGCTCGGTAACTCAGTGGTTAAGTATTCTGACTACTGAACTAAGAGTCATGAGATTATTCCCGGTCCTGGTGTTTTATAACATTTTGTACAGAATATTGGATAGGTCAGTTCTCTTACTCAAAAAGTAAAAAGAGACAGTTTAAAGTGCGGTATATGTCACCAGACAATTAAAACAAAGTAAAATATGTACAAAAAAATTTAAAAACTAATGGTGGTACATATTACATTAAATTTAAATACCGCCTGTTCTATAAAAAGGGCGCAAGACTATAACGAGTTTATTTGTTATTTTAATCCTATAAAACCATATACAAGGTGGACCATTTTAATCGACACATCCGAATATCTCCGTTGGTAAGCCGAATAAAAAAAAATTGTGCGTACAAAAGTTATTCAGGACGATGGGGGTCATTTGACTGTACTAATAACGTTGACCTTGGCTTCAACTTTCAAAGTCATTTGAAGGTCTAAATAATTTTTTTTAATAAGAACCCCTATTTTTGATGCCGGATTTCGGAAAGAGCGGAAAATTTTATGTCCAAAATGATAGTTTATAACTCGTTGGGAGTGACCTTGAAAAGGTCAAATCAAGGTTAAATGGTGAAAATTCGTCCAGAAGCTGTTTTTTCGAATTCGGATGATTTAAGGGCGAAAAAATATTTGACTAGACTTAGGGGACAATAACCTTGTCCTTTAGGTCAACTGTGAAGATCATTCGAATTCAAAGTGATTTTTTAAATAAAATATTTCACTATTTGCTGAAAGGCAATGGGACTCACGGAAACAAGCACCCCAAAACGTGAGAGGAAAGGGACTCACGGGAAACAAGCACCCAAACGTGAGAGGCAAGGGGACTCATGGCAAACAAGCACCCCAAACGTTAGAGGAAAAGGACTCACGGAAACAAGCACCCCAAACGTTAGAGGCAAGGGACTCACGGCAAACAAGCACCCCAAACGTGAGAGGCAAGGGGACTCACGGCAAACAAGCACCCAAACGTGAGAGGCAAGGGGACTCACGGGAAACAAGCACCCCAAACGTGAGAGGCAAGGGGACTCACGGGAAACAAGCACCCTAAACGTGAGAGGCAAGGGGACTCATGGCAAACAAGCACCCCAAACGTTAGAGGAAAGGGGATTCACGGAAACAAGCACCCCAAACGTTAGAGGCAAGGGGACTCACGGCAAAACAAGCACCCCAAACGTGAGAGGCAAGGGGACTCACGGCAAACAAGCATCCAAACGTGAGAGGCAAGGGACTCACGGGAAACAAGCACCCCAAACGTGAGAGGCAAGGGGACTCACGGGAAACAAGCACACAAACGTGAGAGGCAAAGGGACTCACAGTAAACAAGCCCCCAAAGGTGAGAGGCAAGGGGACTCACGGGAAACAAGCACCCCAAACGTGAGAGGCAAGGGTACTCACGGGAAACAAGCATCCCAAACGTGAGAGGCAAGGGGACTCACGGCAAACAAGCACCCCAAACCTGAGTGGCAAGGGGATTCACGGCAAACAAGCACCCCAAACGTGAGAGACAAGGAGATTCACGGTAAACAAGCACCCCAAACGTGAGAGGCAAGGGGACTCACGGTAAACAAGCATCTCAAAGGAAACAGAGCTTACTACGTCCACGTTGTTGTTTCTGGGTAACATTAAAAGTAAGATATAAGGGCAATAGTGAGATATTTTATTTAAAAATATCACTTTGACCTTCGAATGACTTTCAGGGGTAACCTAAAGGTCAAGGTTATTGTCGCCTAAGTCTACTCAAATATTTTATATTTTTTCGCCCTTAAATCATCTAAATTCGAAAAAACAGCTTCTGAACGAATTTTTAGTATTTAACCTTGATTTGACCTTGTCAAGGACACTCCAACGAGTTATAAACTATCATTTTGGACATAAAATTTTTCGCTCTTTCCGAATCCGGCGTCAAAAATAGGGGTTTCCCATTAAAAAAAATTATTTTGACCTTCAAATGACGTTGAAAGTTGACGCCAAGGTCAAAGTTATTAGTACAGTCAAATGACCCCCATCGTCCTGAATAACTTTCGTCCGCACAATGTTTTTTATTCGGCTTACAAATTCAGATGCATCGATTAAAATGGCCCACCCTGTATATTCTGAAATGGGAAAATCCTCTTTACAATTTGACCAAAACAAAAATTTTTTTATAGCGTCCAATTTTTCATGATAACGTCTTCGACACTTTTTTTAAATTGCATGGTACCATTTTTATTATATAATCTTGTAGAGAATTTTTTGTACTTTTCAGCTGTCTGAACATTTTGTAGGGTTACGTAATAAAAATTTTGAAAAAACCGAAAAAACCAAAGATGTTGAGGAAATTTAACTTTTGTCATCAAACAAGTAACCCTATCCTACAGTCACTTGTTTGACGTTTCTTTTATTTCATTGTAATAATTGGGTTGCTAAACGTAACAGAATGAATAATATCTTCCAACTACATTTCAAGGCCTTCTATGTCGCCTTTGAATTTTTGCGTTTTTCTTTAAAAGTTTATTATGCAACCTTATTAAATCTTTCCACAGATGAAATACAAATAAAATTCTCTACAAGAATATATAAAAAACAGTATACCATGTCATTAAAAAAAAAACATCGATAACGTCATCACAAAAAACTAGTGACATTAAAAGAATATTCATGTTTATCAAATTGTAGAAAACATTGTCCCATTTGATAATATATGTGGTTTGTAGGGGTTAAAATCAAAAATAAAGTTGCTAGAGTCTTTGGCCCTTTTTATAGAACAGACGGTATATACGATACTAAGTAAGCACAGGAGTAACTACCCTGTTCTGATAATATTCAACCAGTTAAAAAACTCCCAAGAGAGGCCATGGCCCTAAACGGGATACAACGTGCCAAGGAATAAATAAGATACCAAGTACATGAAAAAATAAAAATCACTTATACTCACTATGTATAAGTATGGAAAATGAAGCAAAAATTAATATACCATTTTGGATTTTTGTGTAGCAAAAACAAACTGTTGCGTACCTGGTCCGAATTTCAGCATGGTAATTATAACTCATAATATTCATTAAAGATCATCGATAATAAAATTTCTTTACAAAACTAAAAGATAAAATACAAACAGAAAATGAAACTAATACAATATATCAGTTAAATTGTAACGATTGCTATGCACTGTACATAGGCTAAACGAAATAAAATTTGGGAAAAAGTATAAATCAACATAAGAACTCTATCAAAATAAAAATAACAACTCCAAATAAACCTAACACGGCTCTCTGATCATGCAGTAGAAAAATTCCATAACTTGAATTTTAATACCACAAAAAGAAAATAATTTAAAAAAAAGACTAATATGAAATGATTTACATTAAAAAAGTCCTACATCAATAAACCACAAAACAGACATAAATAATCTAAATGTAATTTACCATAACTTAATTTAAAACAATATAAAATGCAAATCATAACAAAATTAAAATATTTTCAAATTTACCAATATTTCAATCACAGTTGGGCATCAAATTAACTGTGCTCTACTCAGAGCCACAGACCTAAGAGATAGAGTAACAAGGTCAACACATCACCAAGACACACACATCACACAATGGTTGCTGCGCAAGCACCAAAGGCGCGCTCCAACTCTGTATCCCGAATCCGGGGCAAGTTGAGCATTGTACCGCCAGATGCCAGCGCATAAATCACCAGCCTCTACACCGGAAGGTAAATGAGGTTACAGATTATACATACATACATATAAAAATATTTTTAAAAAACTATCATTTATTTAGTCTAAATCTATAACATAGAAATATTAAAATAATAAACTATATATTAAAGTAAATCAAACAGAGGTGGTTTGGAAAAAACATTTTTAAATTGATAATTTTTCCTAAATTAAATATGAACATTGGTCTTGGGTCGGAGGCGCACTGTACTCTTAGAAAGAAAGAAAATTAGAAATAATGAGAATCCATAAAACTTTCTGTTTCTGCCACGGGTCATACTTATTGCAGTTTCCGGTTTTTAATTAAATGTGCATAAAGATTAAATAATTAACTTTGAGTAGATAAGGACGTTAAGCAACTTCAAGTAGATGTTATTATAACGAAGATGAAGTGGTGTGTAAATTCCACCACCACCAAACACTTTCGGACATAAAATAAAATAATTTTTTTTCTTAAACAGTAAATTAACCTCAAAATATGAACGCTCATAAACCTAATAAAATAATTTAAATTCAGATATACTGTAATTTCTAAAATGCAATAGTTAAGCATTAAACTATCTACACAAATCAAAAAATTAATTAAAAGTATTTCCTAATCGGTAAGATAATTAAACCTTCACAATATGTATTCTCGCAAACCTAACCAAAATGTTTATTTCAGATTAAAATGTAAAATTTCAATATGTTAAACAAATGTAAAACTTAAACACCGAAGAAGAAGGCTTACAATGAAAGCCGAATACATATTGTTTATGAAATTTGTAAAATTTTTGCTGTTAAAATAAACAGAAGCTCGTCAAAACGTTGGCGCTTATGACATATTAGTCATTAGTAAACAAATTTGTATGCGCTCTTGTTTATTTTAACAGCGAATTAAAGTTAACATCAGATTAGTGGCCTTTATAAACCCGGCCGTTGGTGTGTAAAAATTGAAATAGATGGCAATTCCATCCGCGAACGGCAAAAAAAAGCCAATCTTCTCACAATCAGTGTAACACATAAATACATTCATTGGCTTTAAATACTTGCACATAAAACAAAAAAGCAAATAGTATTACAGCTAAAATAAATAAATGGCTTTGGCTAAATCAAACAGTGTTAATTAATAATATAATACATATATAAATAATATAAAACAACGAGAAATTGCTAAGTCCGACTAGTCAAACAAACTAAAATAATTATGACCGACACATTTATATTTAAACAATATTGAAAGAAAACCAAGTAGTTATTGTCTTACACACGCGAACATTCATCCGCATTAAAACCGGTCCTGTGCGCGTCATTCTTACAAGTCGCGCGATGTAATTTGATACTCACATGAAGATGATGCTTGACGTCACAAATACGATGTCTGTAAGCCGATTTCAAAATTGTCTTCTGATTTGAGACTCGAGATGATGCAATCTAGTGCACTTTGCTAATTTTAGATTTCAAACCAGAAGACCACTAACCTTTACTAATTGCGTATAGGTACACAAATACACGTTTCTGCATGTGTGTTATATTCTCTTACGTTATTTGACAGCGTGAACTTCTTTCTGTGAGTCTTACAGTTCTTGGCTGAAGATGCTGTCGGCTTATATTTATAATTATATTATACTGTCGCAATTGATATAAACTTAAATTTGCTTTCATAAATCAAGAACAAAAGAAAGTATTTATTTGGGGTGTTTTATTACTCTTAAATTGAATCACTGGGTTTAGTCGCATTCTTGGTATGAAAATCTGTACTGCAACTAAATTGAGGCTGTAAAAACCAAATTTCACGAAATTCAAAATAAAATTTATTCTTTCCCAAAGGTTACAATCCAAGGGTATCAGAGTGTGCATGGTAGGTGATGGAATCAACGACTCCCCAGCACTTGCTCAGGCAGACGTGGGAATGGCAATAGCGGCGGGCACTGATGTGGCCGTCGAGGCAGCCCATGTAGTACTTATGCGAAACGATCTCCTCGACGTCGTGGCATGTCTGGAACTATCACGAAAAACCGTGAATAGAATAAGGCTGAACTTCCTCTTTGCCAGCATGTATAATCTCTTGGGTACTCTTGTGTTTTTAAGTGAAATCGTGTTGAGTCATTTTATGAAATTTTAGGAATACCACTGGCGGCAGGCGTTTTCAGCTCGTTCGGACTCGTGCTCCAGCCTTGGATGGCTTCCGCCGCCATGGCGCTCAGTAGTGTATCCGTCGTCGGTTCCAGTTTGCTGCTAAAGACGTGGAAGAAGCCAACTAGGAAGGACTTGGAAACTACGGAATATTTGAGCTTGAGGAACAATTGCGATTTGGACACTATTTCCGTGCATCGGGGTTTGGATGACATAGAGCAAGTTAATGGGACGCCCACGGCCCTTTCAAGGTATACTCAGTTGTGTAGTGATTGAAGTCTACATGAGACAGTTCAATGGACTTATGTTAGTTGTAGCTTTATTTTTAAGGGCTTTCCTTTTGAGATTATTAGTTAGTATAGATGCGATTTTCCTTTACAGCATTCTGTCGGTGGTGCAAAGCACCAGCAAAAATGTGAAGCTCAATTTTATTAAGCCGAGTGTTTAAATGTGAGTCTGTGTGACCCAGTTCTAACAATAATTTGTACAGGGTGCACGATTTTTTATTAACTAAATTATTTTTAACCTTGATTGAAATTAAAAAAAAACTTGTTATGTAAGTTCAGTAATTGCTCAAGAATTAAAATCAAATATATTTGATTAAAAGGCGATTGCAGGTATGGTAAGTGCTAGAAAGACGGTTATACGGGAAAATATTGTTGCTATTCGATGAGCTTTTGTATTTATTTTGAGGTTATTTTATTCCAACATTTTGGATGTTTTTATTGTTGGCCTTTATGTTAGTTACTTCAATATATCTCTGTGTAAAGGTGGCGTTACACGGCTTGTGGAGCGACGCGCATGGCGTGCGGAGTGACTCGCAGATGCGTGTCTGGAACGATGGCAATCTCACATCTAAAACGGATGCTCGGTTGCGCAGCAGCTTATTACAGTTTGTTAAACAGTGATGATTCGTTACAAAAGAAGAAAAAAAAAGGTTTTGAATGGGGTCGCACAACAAAAGTCCCCTCATGTTTGGGGTTTCAAATTATTGGTTATTGTTCGTATAACATAAACATTCAGATATTACATCGTTTGACCACATGTTGCCACTTGAAAAGGTAAATGACTACTGAATTTTTAAATTTTAACAGCCCGAGTCGCTCCACTCCACGCACGGAGCCAATCGACGGGAACCAACACGCCACCTCATTTCATAGTGCCAACGTGTGGCGCGTCAAGTCACACGCCAAGCACGTCGCTCCGCACACTGTGTAATGCAAGCTTAAAACAAGTTCAATTTGGAACAAAGCTACGCTCAGTAAACCTGTTAACATTGTAGATACAAATTAACATGTTGACAGGCAAGACCGGCTATAGCAGGTTTTTAAAAATTACCCCAGTCACGTACAGTCTATGGTTCCTAGACATGACAGTTGCCGCTGTTCATTTGTTTGCTCAAGAATGTGTAGTTACAATAGTAGTGTCCCCCTTAAACGAATGGCTTTTGTATTGTCCAACTGGCATCTGAAATTTGCTCAATTCGCTCATTGAATCTGTAAATGTAGCAAGCGTGGTGTAAAGAATACAAGGTAAAACGTTCCCGGAGATGCACAGTCGTTCAGAAAGTAGAGGGGAGATGTCAACCAATGCCTAATGCGCCTACTCAGGAAATACATCATGGCCGTAGCTATGGTGTAACCATGGCCGCGATCGTATATTGTTGCTGATACTCAGTCGATGTCAAATTCAAGGTTAACTGGTTAGTTTTTTCGTCAGTCTGATACAAAACATAACCTCGAATTTGACATAGACTGACAATACACTTCAGTACTACCATTCGCGCCCTTTGTAGGTGCATTTCTTATTGGTTGAATTTGAAGCTCCGCCCACGATGCATCCATTCTGCGGAACGTTTCACCGTGTATTCTTTACACCATGATAGCAAGTATATGTGATCAATTTTAAAAAAACTAGTGTTAGGGTCCACTATCACAACTTCTATTTGAAAATTTTTGATAGAATTGATATTACAGGCTGTTTCCTAAAAAACGCCGCAACCCATAACTCCGTTGTTTTAAATTTTAGACCCAACAAACTATATATATTCTTAAATGGCAAGACAATAGCTACCTTTTGACATCGCCCGTTCGTAAATATCTTTCAACTGTTTTGAGCAACGATGTTCAACTTTTTTATTTTAAATGGAACACCCTGTATATTTTTACATATTTGGATTCAGGATGAAATTGTGCATGCAGTGGTATGCTTCATTTGTTTTTTGGACACTTAGAAATGTTTAAAATAATTTTGTACAGTCGTACAGTACCATAAAATTTTCAACTGTGCCGTGGAAAACAATCAGAATGTTGGAATTCTGATTGTTTTCCACGGCACACTTGAAAATTTTATGGTACTGTACAACTAGACTGTATACATGCAATATTAAAAAATTATTTTAAACATTTCTAAGTGTCCAAAAAACAAATGAAGCATACTACTGCATGCAGAATTTCATCCTGAATCCAAATATGTAAGAATATACAGGATGTTCCATTTAAAATAAAAAAGTTGAACATCGCTGCTCAAAACAGTTGAAAGATATTTATGAACGGCCGATGTCAAAAGGTAGCTCTTGTTTTGCCATTTAAGAATACATATAGTTTGTTGGGTCTAAAATTTAAAACAACGGAGTTATGGGTTGCAGCAATTTTTAGGAAACGGCCGTATATTATAGCATATTCCGTAACTAGATGAAAAACTCACCGGATAAAAAATCCCCGGACTAAAACCCCCACCGTATTATGTGTATTACTAAGAAGTTATTAATTCAGGATTCTCACTTAAAATAGCACTTAAATATCCGCGACTTTCAAAAAAAAAACCCAAAAATCTTACTAAATTATTGAAAATTAAGGTAAAATTTTACAATTACGGAGACGTAAAATGGCAGCTTATTATTAAAATTAGACCGGAATGGACGACAAAACAAACTGAATTCGAGCAGCCTCTCTATGCGCTATTGGAAAGCTTCTTCTGAGGAATGAAAGTACCGACATGCCAAATTTTGCAACCCCCCCTCCCCCCTTGACAATTGTGCGAAGATTATAATGAAGGCAAACGTCATTTAGTGCCATCAGCAACAATGTTGGGTTGTAAATTTGTGAATTGCCTATAATAGTGATTTATTGTGTCGTTGTGTTTAAAAAAACTCATTTGCAGCATGCCATGATCAAATTGAGGTTTGCTGTAACTTGAGATATACCCATTGATGCAAATGAACTACCAAGTCAGATAGAACTAAATTACATCTTGACCTTGAACTATGAAGTCGAGACGTTAATGTTTCAAGAGTGGATAATAATAAACTACCGTCGTGTATAATATAAAATTTTATTCAATTCTTATAATTTCATTAATCAATAAATATCTAAAAAAAACATCATTTTGTATTGACAGCCGTGAAAAGTCATAGTGACAATTTGAAGAGTCGCCTGTGCTTCGTTTTATACGTTTTGACAGTGCTGAAGTGTATTGTCAGTCTATGTCAAATTCGAGGTTAGTAGGTTAAGTTTTGTCTGACTCACAGCTTAACCTACAAATTTCGAATTTGACATAGTTTGACAGTGCAGTAGTGAGTGACATATTAAGTATTGAGAACGGTAACGGCATTTTATCGACCAAAGACAATTGTTTGGAGGAGGAGTGAAGCGGTGACTCCAATTATTGTCTGAGATCGGTAATTCCGTAACGCTCGTGATGCTTATGACGTTTTTTGCACGATAGAAATGTATTTTTCTTCAAACGTCAGTAAAATGTGACATTATACCACAGAACACCTAACGGACTCAGTGCAACATTCGCGGTGGTGGTGAGTAGCCGATTTCAGCTGTGATCAAGAATAATATGTTGGTCGCACTGTAAGTCGATGTCAAATTCGAGGTTAGCAGGTTAGGTTTTGCGCCAGTCTGTGTCAAAACTGACGCAAAACCTAACCTGGTAACCTCGAATTTTTACTTAGAATGGTAAACATAACTTACTGATTTGGCAACAAACGCGGTAACTAAGTAAAATCGTTCTATCATGCAAAAAATAGATAAAACTCTATTTTATGCTTCTGAAATGAATCGTTAAACAACAACTTTAACCTTAAGAATTGAATAAATGTATTTTTATTACATAAATGCCCTGCTATTTACATATTTACTTTATTCTGCCACCAATATCTACTACTGGTAACACTTGTAAAACATATGAATACCCTAAATATAAATGAAATTATCCCTTTAATCAACAAGTTGGTCGTTCTAGTTACATGCCATATTATAAGATGCTTTTTAAGTTCTGAATAATCAGAACATGGTATCCACCAGTTCTATTTATTGATAACCCATGAAAAATCATGAGAATATTAAATAATAATAATAATTAATTGTCCACGGACCTCACATAATTGTTAATTATTTTTTTTATCTAGGTTTTTAGCTCGGAGGTTTTGCGTCCGGGGATTTTTATGTCTGGGGGTTTTTCATCCTACATTCAGCATATTTACTACTTTTTGAACACTCTGTATATACAATTATTATCTCTATAAATATCAAGTGACAATTTGTGCTCTCTGATAGAAAAAATAACATACCTTTTCCACTAATTACCATAAAACAGTTTTATGCCTTAGTTTTTTTCATTGAAAATCGTACGACTCTCATTAATGACCAATAGAAAAATTAGTTCAGGAGTCGTAACCAAGACAACTAAAAAATTTCTTGGAAATTTTTTGTAGGTAGACATTACTTCTTTTTAGGGTTTGTGTCGTTACGATTTTCTTACCGAATCTCCATTCGAGCATTAATTCATATCAGGAAATTATTTTTCGTGCATGCAACAACGTCCTAATTTGCCCTCGCGTCCCGCTCGGGCAAATTAATACGACGTTGTTGGAACGCACTCAAAAAAAATTCCGGAAAGAATTCATGCTCTTATGAGATAATATGTGATAATTATTTGCAAAACCAGTTTAATCACTTCTAGTTACTAAAACTAAAACAATATTTCTAAAATTGAAATATAGCACATGTGCAGCTTACAGATTCTAGATTGAAGCGGGGTGAAACTCTGAGCTAATGTTAGAATCTAGTAATTTCCAAGTTTTGTATTGGTAACACTTTTGACATCTATCATATTGACATTCAATTGTTAACTTTATTTAAGCTAAATGACACAATAAATCAGAGGCGTACTCAACATTGTGGCATGGCGCATTTCAAAATAGGTATAACAACACACACACAATAACAATAACAATAGCAATAACCAAATAACAGAATTAACAAAATCAACAGCAACAACAATTTTCACACTTTAAAACACAAAGAATCTGTCATACGACGTTAGTCACTGCGCAAACGAAATCCCTCTACCCACTGCTACTGATTACTTGTCGTTTAAAACATAACCAAACTTTGTATGTTTGACAATTACTTCTTTCCCCTTATTGCCAATTCATTGAAATCAAATATGATCACAGCGCCTTTCATGGCCTACTTTGAGATTCAATCTAGATTCCGTAAGCTTTGTATTAATGTAACCCAGCCTCGTACTGTTTCTGAAGTCTGTATGTAGATAATCAGTTGCATTTATTTTAAAATTGATTCAAATATGACTAAGATGTTTCATCAAGGGTGCCTTTGGAATTTTGATTTCATGTGAATTATAAAACACCAGAAAATATGAAGCTGTCATTTGACGTTTCTTACAAAGTGAGGTTATGATTGTCTTCTTCTTCTGAAGTTGCGTTTATTGCGGGAAGTTTTGATCACGGTTATGATCATATTGCGATATTAGCCACTCTCAGCCACTGTCTATAAAATGTCAGCGACAAGGCAGGTATAATTTTCTGGTGTTATAATACACATGACTTCAAAATTCCAAAGGCGTCTTTGATGAACTTTCGTTTTGTTCATACTATATTATTGGTGGCTCGCTGCAGTTGTGAATAGATTCTCAAGATCCAACATACAGAATTTGCATTGGAAATCAAGAGATAATGATTGCTGATACGACGGCATCAAAAATATTATGTCTCAGTAGGTTCAATCTAGCCTTGGAAAAAAATAAAATGCGTTAAAAAACCGTTATCAAATGGCCTTATGTCAAACAGTAATTTTTGAAAGTCATGTCGTAACTTATTTTATGATGACTTTGACAACTGACAACTCAAGTGATCGAGCTTGTTGAATCCTGGGTAGAACAATGTAATAATCTGCGTATAAACACATAACCTCACTTTGAGAACTGATAACTCAAGTGATCGAGCGAGTTGAATTCTGGATAGAGCAATGTAATAATCTGCGTATAAACACATAACTTCACTTTGACAACTGATAACTCAAGTGACTCAGCATGCTGAATTCTGGGTAGAGCAGTATAATAATCACCGACATGCCGTCGAAGACAAAATCTAGTTCAAAGCCCTCTCGATAAGGTTTTTTTTTTGAGGTTAAGTTGATAATTTGATAAATGGCTGTTAACCAAAGTTCGAAACAGAAATTCCACTCTCTTTGTCCTGCTTTTAAATGATATCAAGGTAGTACAATCCCATGAAAAGATTGGATCTTAATTTCACATTGCTGACGGAAACAAAAACTCAAAGAACTAGTAACGAACATGGAAGCAGTTGCAAAAACAATCGAATCGAAAGTAGGGGACAACTGGGAAATAAGATCTAATAAGGAATTATAGTTGATATTGTTGGTAGAGAAGGTGTAGAAAATGATATTCAAGCAGAAAGAAGAGCTATAAAGAAAGTATCAAGAGGCAAAAAGGAACTAGAAAACGTGATAGTATATAATCTTAACGGTAATAATTTTCTCTTTTCATACATTACCATTTCTGTATGATTAAATAGTTAGCAGTAAGTAAAATAATCCAATCCATGTTTTTATTAGGTTGCATGCATGGATTGTAATAGAAGTCAAACTGCAATATAAAAAAATTATAACATTGTTACAACCGCTTTATTGACGTTGTTGCAATTTCAATGTCAAAATTCCGAAAATTTTACAGGAGACAAAAATTTAACTGGCAGTTTTGCAAGCATTCAATACTAAACATACCGTATCTGCATCTGCTCCAATCCTTTTTTTTTCGATCACGTAATGTGCTATAGATCGTTATCATTATCCAGTTACGCCGTATAAAGTCTTTTTTTTTAAATCAGCTGTCAAAGTGTTGTCAAGTTGGTATGAGAAATTGAAAGTAGCACATAGTGCATTTCACAATGTAGGTTGGCAGCGTCGAGCCACTCAAGGTCATCGGCACTGTCGTTGCGTTTATTGAAACGTTTAACCATGCACGTTCGACATTTCAATTACATTTGACAGACATAACCTCAATTTTGACATGGGGGAAACTGTTATACAGTTGGTCGGTAAGTACAGAATTTACTGGTTTTTTATAAAGTTTTGACACTGGCAGCTGATTTTAAAAAAAATTTACTTGACATCTGCATTGTCAAATCGACAATTATATGACCGTGTGGCGCAGCGGTAATGGCTTTCCGCAGTCCATTGGATCGGTATCGGGCCTGGTCACCATTCGCCGTTGGGATACAATTAACGGTGCTCTTCCTGGAAGACTGATCTATGGGAAAGAGTAACCTGTGACCACACACAACACATGCTACATACAACATACACATGATATGCTGTGACCTGTAATTGGTCATATAAATAAAATAAAATATGTTGGCACCACTATTATTTTTCATTAAGTAACTTTTGGTGTAATATATTGGTACCACTTGCGGTTTTTTAACTGTCACACATTTGAAATTTCAAATTAACCCATGAAAATTTAGAGGAGACCATGGAAATTTGGCATTTAAGTTGGCAGTAAAGCTGTCAGTTTAATTAGGTTATGTTTTTCTAAGTTTGAGGTTATACGTAGCGTCAATGTCTAGTGCATTGTTGTCAGTTTTACTAGTTTGCAATAGAAAAATTCTCACACATTTTTAATCTAATTTAACACAAGTCTTGCCAAAAACAGGAATAACCCGATAAATCACCCGATTTTAACAGACTTTATCAAACAATACTTTTTAAAGTCGTGTATGGTCATGGGAAATTCAGCAACATGTCAGGCACTTCAGTGACACATAGAACAGTGTGTCCAACATTAAAAAAATAAATCATGGCTTACTGGTTTGCAAAGACAAAATTCTATTTTTTTTTTAAATGTCCGTACCATCTAAAATGAGCCCTGACTGAATTCCATCACCAGATTGTCTAACAAAGAAGGAACGTCATGGTATTATTATTTATTATACAGCTTTAAATGCAGTTCAACCTTCAAAACTGAAAGAAACAATTTCGCCTTTCTGTTGTGCAAGAAATATGTTTACAAATGCAACTTTATAACGTTGTAAAGATCGCAAACTACGTAGTTTGCTGGTTAATTAGTTACTTCTTCATGCGGTGTGTTTTTAATACATTTTCTATCTCGTCGTCAACGTTTAAAAATTTTAACCTCACTTTTAACATGTGCTTCGACTACTACCTACCAGTTTGGTTTCGAAACGTGTCGCCACCCACAATTTTACAATAAATTTTCGTGGAGAAGACTATTTAGTTTTATTGCTTATTTTTCTCTGCCATTCTTTTTTTCCCCATCACATTTTTGGCTTTCCGTGTCTTTCATATTCACTCACTTATCATCTTCACTGCTGTCGTATCTCCCAAACGCCTGATGTGAGCTCACCATCCACACTTGGTGCCTTGTTGTAGGTACTTTATAATGTGCTCTCCGTGTCTAATATTACACAGTTCGTTTTTAACCTTTCACTAGCACTTGATAAATGTCACGTCTTGTACGTTATTGATGGTCTGATTATAGTTTAATAAATTGTTTTGATCTTAGGCTAATTCTAATTAATGTAACTTAAAACTCTTCAAAGCTGTAATTTTGTTCTTACAGGCCGTGGTGGATGTGCTTTTGTTTTGTTATTCTTATATTCAATAGCAAATTATAATCCCGTGTTATAGCTTTTGTTATAGCCAATAACAACAAGGCCATCTCTGTATTTAAGAATTTGAGAGCCTTCTATGTTAGTCGCACCAGCAGCATTGGTCTTCCCCACCGACTTTCAAAGCCAAGTTGAGTTCCTGGTTCTACTTCTCCATTTACAGACATGAAGTCTGTTTTATCACCGTGCTTTCACACTACTGCAGAGCTTTCATTTGTTAGTTTTGCGAGATTAACTAACGTGCTAAATATTTTAAATTTATATCAACCAGTCGCTATCCTACATATTTGATTTGAGCAAATGTACGAAACTGAATTTTATAACTTGAAGAAGAGTATCAAATATCTGTACAAGAATCGTTCTCAGGGTGGCAATTCTTACATTAAGAAGAGAATGTCAGTGAAGATGAACATAACCTAAGTTAACCTAACTTAATTAAATCCAGCAAACAAAAGCTAGTTGGTTCTTGATCTTATTATAAAATAGTAAGTTTTTAAAAGATAATCCAGGACTCTGTCAATGTTGCAGCTCATAAAATTGTGTAAAGCAACTCTTTCCCAATTTACTGTCTTTCTACCTCTTATTACATTTAAAATCTTCTTGTATCCACCCTGTACACATGACAGTTGAATTCTGACAAAGCTTGAATAATAAATCTAAGTTTAATTTGACTTTATACAAGGAAATCCAAATACCTGTAACATTTAACAAGTAATTGTACTTTTTCCCAGGCATTTCCATAGAATTAAGTTGAAAACTGTCATAATAATTATTAAGGAACTTGATCGATTTCTGTTATGTTATTTGTTTTTATTTACATCGATATTAAACACAACTAATCCATTTGTTTCATTAATTTTTGTGTTGTGGCGTTTAACCTTCATGCAAACTATTATTAATCAGAGCAATTAGCTGATAAGAGATTACCTGGAATGCTTATCTTGTTTACCCGTAGCATATCAAATCTCTTATCAGAAGTAAATATATGCGGCGCCCGCTTGCTAGTGAAGTACTGTGTGCCGTAACAGTTGCATGCCTGTGTTTTTAGTTTCCCCAAGTTGCAGGACGTGGTTTTTATATATTTATCTATTTGTAGGATTTTGGGGCGAAGTAAAAATGGGCAGGAACTCCTGCTAGGAAATGATCATGATGACGATACCATCATCACCTTCACTAAAGGAAAATCTGGCGCACACCAAACTCTTATGTAACTGGAACTTCTCGGTGGCCACATAGCGGTAGTTTAAAAGGTTATGGAAGGTACACTATTTGTAATTTTAGTTCCAAGCATGCCACAAGTCCAAAACACTAACTTAAAGTTGCACTGATCTAAATCGTGGCTCAGTTTTGTTGAGGCTTTGGCAGTTTAACAGCTGAGGTCTCGAAATTGAATTGTATACAGTTATTTTTTATGAGATTAGCTTAGAAGCTCATACGTATTCTAGCCCCAGTTTATTTTTTATAAATTATTTGATATGTAAATTATAATCTCATTGTCATCACAATTTACTTAATAGTTTTAAATCGAATATTGTATTAGTTTTTTATTATAATGTGAATGAAGTGCGAAATAAATACTCAAGATCTATATGCAGGTTGGAAGTTTTATTTTTTAAAGAAAATGTGCAAACGAAGTATATTGTTTTTATCCACAATCACCTTATAATTGAAGTTTTATCCACACTTATGAACCGTCTAAAGTATCACTTTATCCACTAGTGGAATAATGAAATTACTTTATTCCACTAGTGGGATAAAACCATGTCACTTACTACTGCATTGTTGGTAGCACTGTCAAGCTATGCCAAATTCGAAATTTGTAGGTTAAGTTTTGCGTCAGTCTGTGTCAAATAATAAACAAAACTTAACCTATTAACCTCTCGAATTTGACATAGACTGGCAATACACTTCAGTACTGCCAAACGTATAACATTTGATCTTTCGGTACTTTCCAAATTGTCACTATGTCTTTTCATGACTGTCAATACAAAACGTATGTTTTTTTAGATATTTATTGAGTTGTTGGATAAAACGTTTTGCATTCGCGTTTTAGTTGCGTTTTATCCACTTAATAAAATTAAACATTCTTGCGTGGATAAAACACCATCTAAAACACTTATACAATAAATAACTATTATCGAAGGGTATAACAACAGATTTATGCAAGTAGTGCACATCTAATTAATTACAAAGCACACACTTGGATAAATGACCCAACAGCTTTCACCATTATGTACTGATGTGGTTAAACACATTTACAAATATTAACAAGCATGGAAAAAATATATAGCTACGAAAGTACAACTACTAACTACAATCAACACCATGTCAGTAGAAAGAAACAATGAAAGCAGGTAAGGAAAATAAATTGTTATTAAAAGAAGTGTTAAATAACCCTACACCAATTGGTAGAAGGGTGCTACGATAATATATATATATATATAGAAGTGTTAAATTTTAAAGAGAATTATTGTTACACACTCGTATTTTACAAAACTATAATAATAATAGTAATAAATGATATAATTGTGTTGTACAGTATGATCGAAAACTTTCAACGTCTAGAGGGCTGTGGAATTATTTTGTCAAAAAATTTTGTTGGCAGTCGTGGTAGTAAAAGTCAGATTGGGAATTTTATATCTATCAGTTTAAGGTTATGTCAGGATTGTCATTTGAACAAATACCAACATTCTTGTTGAAAACAAAAATGTTAGTAACAAAAACAACTACAGATTTGTTGCATTTTCCATACACAGAATCACCTAGTGCTCGGCATTAAACACCCTGTAAAAGTTAAGTTTATCTGTCAAAATTGTATAGGTTATATTATTAAGTAGCTTTACTCATCACTGCCAACAAAAAATTTATTTTAAAAAATCCACAGCCCGCGAGACGTTGAAAGTTTTCGATCATACGTAGGGTTGCCAACACTGTCATTTTGACCCGAAGACTTCGGGTTTGGCAATCATTCTTCGGGTTTCGGGTTTTCAATAAAATTCTTCGGATTAACTAAAGGTTCATACATACATGGATTGCGAAAAATTTTACTCTCATTTAAAAGCTCCAGAGCAGAAGTCATTGGTAAGAAAGTGGCAAAGAGGAAACAATATAATTTTAGAAAATATCTTAATTTGTTTTCTGAAAAATTTAGTTTTGTAGTAGTTGACTTAACTTCTAAAATGAATTTTGAACATTTTTTTATGGAATGTAAAAAATGGTTTGGTTCTTTAATTTCCATGATTTACAATGAATTATGCTAGATGTAACGGGCCAAGCTGGATCCCTTACCGATAATGTTTATTTTCATGCTTAAATGTAGAAGCCAAGTTGTATTTCGTATGTACTTTATGTAAGCAAATTGTGAATTTTGGTTTTCGCGAGTGCAGCAAGAAACGCACTGTACTTGGGATGCTGGGATTTTCAACTCATGCAAATGTAACAAATAAAGCCAGCAGTCGCACGCAACCTCTTCTGAGATAAAAGTATAGTACGTAAATTCGCCTAAGGAAATATAAGATAATTTGAAGCGGCTCTAAAAGAACCTGGCAGCCAACTTTTGCTGCAAACAGTGTTAAAGTGCAGCGAGCCATCGTTTACAAATTCCGCAAACGCATTTTCCGAGTGTACATGTAAGTACACCCATTGTGCTATATTTAAAGGCTTATTTGAAGCGTTAATTTTAAGAAGCGCCAATTCAACTGTCTTTACGAGGCCTGCACGCGATCAGTGGTTCCTAACATAATGTCACTGTTCCATTACGTTACAGTGAATTTGGAAAACGTCGTTATTTATATAACATTGTGAAATGGTTTGTTGACTTGCCCGTACACATCAAAGTACAAACACTCTCTTTATCTGCCTTTAGGTGCCAGCTCAGCAAAACACTGCATTCAACACAAATTTAAAATGTTCTCTTATTTTTTTAATGTGTAGCGGTTTTCGGGCAATAGTGAAGGCAAAGCCTGACTATATTTTTATTATTGTTTGTTTTTCTTTTGTTTTTGCAACGTAGGGTTAGGTGGAAGAGCAGCACACCGCTTTTGCTTTGAGCTGAATCTCGCCCTCCACATATTTCTTTTTAACTTATGTAAAATTGTAAATCATTATTATATGTGCAAATAAAGACCATATTATTATGTCCGCTAGGAGCAGATAATGTAATCGAGGCGTGCCGTTTCCAAGGGTATGCAGCAGTCAGTTCCAGGTAAAATGTTTGCAAAGCGTGGTAAGGTTGTGTTTAACTGCAAGCGTTTGCAAACGCGCATTTTTTGGTGATGTTTTACGTTGTTCATGTATGTTTACAACACACCTGCGAGTAGTCTCAATCTATATTGCACGTAGGTGAAAACTTAATTCTGTTTTCTTCTATTTCTTTTGTATTTTTATACGCGTTTTTTGTTTTTATGTGTTTTCTAATCAATAAATAATGTAAAGAATTCGGCTTTTTTGTGGATTGTTTAAAGTCCGACTAACACTAGAAGGAAGAACCAGATTTCAATTTTGGCAGATAGTGATCTTGCATAAGCGACTAACTGAGATATTAAGAGAGTTTCGTAATTACTGAGCTAGCTAAGCTTTAAATAATAAAGCATACGAGACGTCTTGTTCAAATTTAATGTATCCACGGACGGGTAAAAAATACTGCATTTCATATGCTACTTAAAAACTATAAAACAATTTTAAGAATATCTTTATAATGTAAAAAACTAGTTCACCTTGAACTTTTTATAAATTTTATCCCACTTTTTTCTCCCCCAAAAATTATTTTCTTCGGGTCAGCATCGACCCAATGTTGGTAACCCTAATCATACGGTATATTGTGGAGGACAGTGGAGATTTAAGACGGAGTCAATCTGTGGTATTTGAACCTGAGGAGACGAGAACGGTTCTGCAAAATGAGGGGAAGATATACTCTTTGGAAGAGAAAGGAAATGATTACTACTGGATAGATAAATGTGGGTAACGTATTTAAGCTAAAGTAGTCTTTAAGTTAAATCATCGGTCTGCTTATATTTGGCTAACGTCTCTTTGTGGTAATCTTTTTACCTTCTATATCGCTGATGCCCACCTAGATTCCTTCTAGTAGATGGGTAAGTTATAATCAATTGTGTAACACAAAGGTAATAATAGCGAAATTTTGTTTGAATCTTGACGAAATGTGGGTGTTTCTTATCTTTACATACCATAATTAGGTTTTCATTTTCACAAACCAAACATATGACGTAGATGATAATGAAACCTTGCCCAAATGCAATTATTTGTAGGAGAAATGAAATTAGAAAGTTACCTTGTTATTTTTTATTCATAAACACTGTAATAGTTATAGCATTGAGAAAGGTACAATTTTTTCGGGTTCTGTAATTACAAAACTGCTTCTTTAAGAGTCACACATGACGAAAAAGAGGTATTATAATCAAAGCCATGAAAATCGCATGTATCATATATAATAAATATTTTTTTTATAACTAGTATTAGTGTAAAGTGTAACTGTTTAAATTTATAACGAAAACAAAATCGTAAATCTTTTTGTTATCAACATTAGTGACTATTTATGATCAGGAACGGCTGAAATGTTATCAGGTCTCACTGAGGTTTATCGTAATATTGTATTTTCATTGTCAAACGTTTGTCTTTGATGTTTCACTAACCAAAGCATGACTATTTTTATCTTCGTATTACCAAAGAGCATATAATACCTATAATTATATTACACAACTAGTTATAGCTTAATCGTCTTTGTGAAGGAATCCATGCCAGAAGGAGACACTAGCAAAATATGAGAACATGGAGAGAAACAACAAAAATTATTTTATTCAAAAAATTATTTTGCCTTTGTCATCAAGTTTTTTCACAGGGGAAATCACGAACTAAAAATCCAACTCTTGTTAATGGGATCTGGTTTTGGCAAGAAGAGAATTACTTAGTGCCATTTTTAACGTTTTTCCAATATCTCTTTATCGAAAGTTTGTAGCCGGTTCTGGCTATTTTAATTTATTTTAGAAGATTAAAATATTTGCTACAATTGCCAGGCGGATACTGGCTCCAGACAGTTCAAAATGCCAAGATATCATTAACACATTCAAGTTTAGTAACCCAGAGAAAGTACACAGAATATATTTATAAGCGTATAATTCGTTTAGCTAGTAATACTTAAAATCAAATTGTATTCATAAAGACAAAATAAAATGTAACAATGTTTATAATCGAACTAAAACAGGTATTCTTCGGTCTACGTCCCGGTCAGCGGTTTTTAGGTAGTAGTAGTGACTTTCGGACCAGCCTCAGTATAAAGTAGTCCTTACGTCCAGTACGCTCATTTGACCTAATAACAGAGATATGAGAAATTTAGCGGTGACCGCCAATATGGCGGTAGTGTAATAACTGAGTTTTGATTTTATATATTTTAAGCGGGCAGAATTACATTTAATAAAGTTCATACCTGGTGCTGTTTACGTCATCGGGTCTCGCAGGTGTGCAGAACGTGCAGGATCTTCGAACGGTCGGGTCGGAGTTATCTTGTTTACATTTTGCCGCTACCTGCAGGAAACCTTGGAAGTCCAGGTAAGCGATTTTATAATTGAGTTAATGCCGGGCCTCGCAGGTGGCGGGCGCCGTGAAATGGCCCGAAGATTAAACGTGAGAAATTACTAACGTCGACTAGTTGTGATGCGGCTTCCCGCTACAGACAAATATAGGGTAGACTTTGTAGTGCAAGCTTTAAGCTGCACTCGTGTTATGTCGTACAAGTTGCAATTAGTGGTTTTAATGCAGTTTGTTTCGGTGTTTCGTCTTGTGGAAATTAGCTGCAGGGATACTGCGACGTCCTTCGGATGGAATGGGACTTAGAGAATTATTTTAACTAGTCGGATAGCACAACAGCACCCTCCTGACGAGTGGAGCTAGCGGGTTGTTTGGCAGGTGTCCAGTGGGATAGCACCCTCCTGACGAATGGAACTAGCGGGTTTTTCGGCGGGTGTCTCGTCGGATAGCACAATAGCACCCTCCTGACGAGTAAAGCTAGGTAAAAATTCTCTGGTAGAAGCCCCCTTGAAGAGCTCTTAATCACCCTCCTGAGCGGAACTAGGTGAGGAAGGAGGACTAGGAAAATTCTGTCTTACAACGGCTTCGATTTCTCTTTATATAGCCCGAGCTGGCGTAATCAGTGGCTCAACCCGGTTCCTTGGAGTAAGGGATTCTTCCTTTGGATGGGCGGGGGTGAACCTGCGATTATCCGCGGTGACGTCACTTATCGCTGTTCGTGCAGCCCAAAGATGCAGGGCTCCGATTCCTAACGTGCTTTACGCCATGGGAGAAGGCGCGAATTAATTTTTAATTCTAAAATCGCGTTCGCGCTGGGCGAAACGTTATAAGTTGTAGTAGGTAATTGCCATGATGATGGCGAAGTTAGAATCCCAACTAACTTCAAACGTAACTTTCATGTTGACCACCAACGTCATCCAAATACTTTCGCCATCTCCTTCTTCCTCTGGATCTTGCTGATCTTTGCTATTGTAAGTGTATTGCTACTTGGTGGTCTTGGAATAACTGGTCGTTAATGAAACACATACTGTCGAAGTAGTGCCAGGAAGAAAGACATGTCGTCAGATGCTATATCTCGTTTTGATAAGTTAACGATATTGTTAGGCCATTTTATTTTTCTTTAATTCCTATAGCTACGTAACCATTTCGAACAGTTTTGGTACAGAGTTAGCAAGTCTGCCTGTATATCGGGTCCGTTTCCGTCATATTTTATCATATAAGACTCCAGCTCTTTGTATCAAACAAAAATTCAAACACGCACGTGGCTTTTGGTTTTATTTAAAGGCTTATCGTACCGCACTAATCTCTATGCCGCTGTTTTGTGCAGCTGTTTGCCTCATCGCGCGTAAGAACGCTTGTTTTCAGCTTATTCAAAAACACAGTCAATGAGAACAAGCAGGATAATTTCAACTTCTGTCGCATTCTATCGATAATGTGTTGTCGAGTCTGGTGCGGGCTGTGTTGTGATTGGGTACATCTGGCACGCGCGAGACCAGCAGACCAGGCCGAAAACGTGGCTTGTGGTTTTTTAAGTCAGACGTTGCTTGGCCAGCTGTGCGAGTGGGTATTTTGTTTCGTTGGTGAGGTCCGTATCGATGGCGTGGGACGCTCTTTAAGGAATAGGCCTGTTAGGCTTATTTTTATTCGGGATCCAGTCTTTCGAGTGTGCCACATAACCGCATCGTAGATCTCTGTGATCGCCAAGGAGGCGTTACACACTTTCCCGAGTAATAAAGGGGATTCTTGAACGTCACCGAGTTCCACCCACACCACGTTAAACGACAGCTGTAGCGATACTCGCCGTTTGCCTGCCACAACTACCGCCTACGCACTGAGGCCACACCGTAAAATCAAGGTATTTTGTGCTCCCCTATTTGTACACTAATCGTTCATGTGACGCCGCCAGTTGGCTAGTTTGTGTAATTGGCTAATAGCATTCGTTCAAAGCATTGTGAGTTGATTGCCGCATTTCACTTTTGTGTAACCAATTAAATATATTTACTAATAACATTTAATCGAAGCACTATGCGTTCATTGTTGCATTTCAGTTTGTGTAACTAATTAAATCTGTCTGCTAATAACATTTAGTCTAAACAAGGTGCGTTCATTGCTGCACTTCACTTTTGTGTACCGAATTAAATATATTTGCTAGCAGCATTTTCTCAAAGCACCGGGCGCTCATTCTTGAATTTACCTGTACATATGTAAGTGCTGATGTTAGATAAGACGTTCCCAGCTGGGCTTTAGTTATTCTTTTTAGGGTAAGCCCTTTATACCACTGTGAGTGTATTATTGTATGCGCCGACCACTTTGGCCCTATTGTAACTTTCGGCCATGTTTTGGCCTAATAGATTTGTTTACTACATTTGACTTATGATTATCCCTGTTATGTGTGCATGCTTATTTACAGGGTGATTCCGTCTCTATGTCAAAATCGATGTAAGGTGAGACCTGGGAGCGGTTCATAAGTGTTGCAGGTAGGTCGACGTACTTGTCGCTTCACTGTTGTCTCCAGAGTCAATACTTGAATATTCTACCCCGTTAGGCTTAAAAGGTTCGGTTAAGCACGGGTTATCCACTATTGAATCTTGTGCCGCCCATTTATTTTGTAACATCTTATGCATACTGTCACGCTTGCCCTGTGGTGTAACGTTTCTAGGACCACGCCCATCTCCCTGAGCGTATTCAAACCGTGGCCTTTAGCCTGTTTTGTCCGATTTCCAGGGTAAGTGTGGACGTTTCCCGGACATGTTTAAGTATTTGGCACTCACTCACTCGTGAGTATCAGTAAAACAGTTTGATACTGTAACAATATGTCTAAAAGGACACTCAATAAATGTCTTATTTAGCATTTAACCCAAAGAACTAATCTATATACTTATTTCTTAGATTTTTATATTATAAAATTAATGGTCCATATATGTATGTACCTCATACCAACTTCTGAGTTATGTTCAGAATTCATTGCCATTTTAAAGACAACGTAAATTATTTTCTGCAATAATTGTTTACAAACATTTGCATAATTTAATAGACTGTTCCACTCTTCTATTGCATTTCAAACTTAATGTTCCTATTATCCCAGTAGATACAGATCTATATACTTACCTCAGTGCTTGCGGGACTAATTTTTATGTGAATTGCCTATTTATAAGCTAAGTACTATATCTAATAATTTCAGCCATTTGGATATATTTGCAATGAGTCTAGCTTCATATAAAAACGTTTAACATTGGAAGATATTTGATAGTGGATGAGCATCTGGTGGGTGTTGCGAGGATGATGCCTGGTCGTCCATCATCAGCATGTATTGTGGGCTGTTGATGGGCAGCTTGGACTGCTTCTGTCGTAGCTCTGTACTAACAATATTTTTACAATAAGCTTTAGTATACAACCGCATTTGTTAATATTTTTATAAATTAACTGTTTTTTTTATTATCACTAGATATTATAATTACATCGTTATTTTTTTTTATTTTCCTGTATGTATATAAGGTGTATTCAAATGAAGTGGCATAACTGAATTGATTCATGCTTTTAAATATATTTTTTCTTCTTGCCCTATAAGTGGTTGTAATCATCAAGGGTACAACTTTATATGGTTTGCCCACATTGGCGTAACTAGGATTTTTGGCTGGGGAGGGCCAGGCCCCCCAACCAACCATCGTCAATACCTATGTATACCTATGAATACAGGAATTTATGTACATGCATAACCTTTTCGCATAAATTTATTTGCTTATTCTTTGATGTTATACGAGGGCAGTCCCGTAAATTTCTGCAGTTTAATAAAACAAAGTTCAGTAACCAAAATTTGTTTTTATTATTTTCTCAAAGTATTTCCCCTTAAACTCAACATTTACGCATTCGGTAAAACCAATTTTCAAAACATAAATTCCACAATTTTTGAGTCACTTGAGAAACAAGGTTTTTGAAGCTTTCTACAGCATCTTCGGGAGTTACAAATCGCACACCAAGCATTTTATCGCTTAATGGAGGAACTAGAAAATAATCGGAAGGTGCTAGGTCGGAAGTGAATGGAGGATAAGTTAGCAATTTTAACTAGAAAGTCTCTAAAAATTATTTTATTTGATGTGCGATATGACTAGACGCATTTTCATGGTGCAGAACGATCTCACCCCTTGGGCACCATAAGCCGAGATTTTTGAAGAACGTCTGGCAGGCATATAGTTGTGTACCATCCTGCAGTAACCCTTCGTTTATTTTTAAGCATAACAGTTGTGATAGGTCCTGATTTTGAAAAGAAACAAGCAATTATTTTCTTACGAACTCTTCAAGATCGCTTCAGTTTAACTGGATTAGGATTTGTTGGAAACATCCATTGTGCTGACTGCCGCTTAGAATCGGGTTCAAATGCATATATCCAGCTTTCGTCACCAGTTATTATGTAAACTGCTTTAGATCTACCTTCATCATATTTCTTATACTGTTCCACATGCTGTTGTTGTGTTTCTGTGTGTCTGTTAAACTGTGTGGTATCCACCCAAGACAGATTTTTCTTACACCCAAATGAGTCTGTAAAATCTTGTGTATTGCAGTCATGCCAATGCCCAAGATGCTTTTAATAATTCTGTAAGTGACTCGATTGTCCTACTGAAGCATTCTTCGCACAGCGTCTACGTTCGTATCAGTAACTGCTGAAATTTGTTTTCGCAAAAATCGTAGCTGACTGAAACTCGTTCAAATTTAAATTCATTAAACCAGAAATATGCGCCTGGCCACCAAAATCAGCACGAAGTAATTTCTTTCAGAGAAAGGGAACTTTTAAAGTCATAGTAAATCATGACTCGAAAATTTTCTCCCCTTATGGTAATTTTTGATGCACAACACTTATTTCAAAACTAACTGTATAGTAAATAAATTTGAACTGTTAAACTAGAAAACAACAAACATTTGTTTATGGCAAGTTACATTTCCATGGTACACTTGATCTATTAGTTTGCAGAAATTATGGGTGCTACCTACTCTCGTAATACTACGTGTCTAAGGAGCATATCAATAAATTATTTTTCGGTTCATAAAGAACTTAAAAATGTATAGATTACTTCTAGCAACTCAATGAGGTTGACGATAAAAAATATTATTCCAGGAGAAACATCACTTGGTTTCCATTTGCACGTTTTTGAGCCACAATTTTGATTTTTTTCTCCGTCTCCTCGAAGCAAATACTTTCTGGAGAACATCAGTATCCTTTTAATTGTTATTGTGATATCTGTTAATTCTATCTTGAGCTAGCAACTGTGGAAATTCAAGCACCACAAAATGTTCTTTGCGGTACATAAAACACTATTAAACATAAAATTCTGGATCGTACTCTTTAAAGCTATAAACTCAACTCTTTAGGCAAGGCAAACATCTAAATAGCAAGTCACCTTAAGTCTGAACTGGACGATCCTATAATAGGCAGCTAGCTGTATGTGCCCAGCGAGTAGTTACCGATGCACTCAAGTTTTCAACTCATTTACTTACCAGCATATGAAATAATTGCAATTTTAGTTTTCTGTGCACATAAATTGATCCTTTATTTGTTTAAACTTAAGAGAAACTAACAAAAATGGTGTAAATTTAACTAAAAAAAATATTCAGACGAAAGCAGTGTTTTCAAAGTAATTATTAGCTAACTAATAACGTTTTCTCTTGTATATTATTATTCAGTAGAGTCATCCGTCCAACATATGGTATTTATACTATAATGTTTTTAAGCCAAAAAAGGCAATAAAACCAGAAAATGTAAGAATGTGTGAGAGTCGATAACCAACCCCTTAGTTTAAATAGGTTAATAAAGAAAGAAGATTTTTAAATTTATTTAACTTTGTAACGCCACTGTTAAACAATGAACTGTGACGCCACTGCTTTTGTTGATATGTAGAAAACTGTTTTACCGATACAGTGTAACGTAACAACATGTAATGGACGCTTCGTTGAAATAGTGATTAAACATGAAATTAAAAATGATTTAGTTATTCTTTTAACAATCCGTTCAACCTCCGTTATACCGCCCACGTTGGGCGCCATTGTATCATTTTTAATTTCATGTTTAATCACTACTTCAACGAAGCGTCCATTACATGTTGTTACGTTACACTGTATCGGTAAAACAGTTTTCTACATATCAACAAAAACAGTGGCGTCACAGTGGCAGATCCTGTTATAATGACGCAAGAACAATTAAATGCTTTATTGCTAGGCATGCGAAACATATTCGTCAACGAAGGGACCCCCGCTCCCGCCGCAACATCATTTTTAGCTGCTTCAAATTTCTCAAAATGCCAGTCCCGTTTTGCCGGCAAGCAACACGAAGATTGCGATGCATTTATTGACGCCATATGCGTATACAAAGAATGTCTGCAGATTTCAGACGCGAATGCAATTAAAGGACTCCCTTTGCTTTTAGTTGGGTTAGCTGCAACTTGGTTTCAAGGTGTCAAATCCAGCATTACGTCATGGGACGACGCATTAAAAGCCCTCAGGCATGCTTTCGGTTTTAACAAGTTGCCGCATCAAATTTTCAAAGAATTGTTTTCTAAAGAGCAAGCTAAAGAACCAACTGACGTATTTGTGGCTTCCGCGCGTGCATTATTAGCGCGTCTTCCTCCCACGCCGGCTCTTCACGAAACGCACCAGTTAGACATGATTTATAGCTTACTTAATCAGCGAATTCGGCAACGATTGCCACGGGATGACATAAAAACGTTTACGGATTTAATAGACAAAGCAAGGTCGATCGAAGATGGTTTTACAGGAATATCTGTCCCGCCAAATAACAATGATACGTCATCTTTGCATAAACAGTCCAAATTGAGACCCAAATGTACTTTCTGTAAGAATTTTGGTCATATTCAAGCAGAATGCCGCAAATATGCTTCGACTAGGTCGCAAAACTTATCAACTAACGCAGGGTCGCCTCAAAATTCACGATCCAATGTGGAGTTGCCCCAAACGAGTTTTCGCAGTAGTTCGCAATTAACCTGTTTCGGTTGCGGAGCACCAGGATATATACGGTCGCGATGCCCAAATTGCAATACGCCTCCGGATGCGGCTGTTGTAAATAATGCTGCCTCTGTAGAATTATTATCCTCAGATATGTGCTTACCAACGAGTTCTTCTCGCCCATTATTGTTAATTTCCGTGTTTGCTAAGACTGGATTAGCATATGTTGATACAGGTGCAAAATGTAGCATAGCAGGTTACAATCTGTATTTCTATTTACGATCTATTGATTGCCCATTTACTCCAACGGATATGCAAATGATTTTAGCAGATGTTCAGACCAGAACTGTCGATGTTGAGATTTTTGATTGTAGTGTCTGTCTTCAAGATAGAACTATTTCTACTTCATTTGTAGCTATTCCCGAATATACAAATAGTAAAACATTACTAGGTGTCGATTTTATTGCCCAAGCAGAGATTATTTTAAATTTCTCAAAAATGCAATGGTCATTCGCAAGTGATCCCCAAGTTGCTTACGACTTTCATCAAGAGCCAGTAACTTCTGATGCTACCCAAACATTAATAGTTAATTTTATTGAGATTGACCTGTCATTAAGAAACAATGAAGCAACTCAAGCCAGCGATTCAGAACGCGCCCAACTGCAATCATTAATTCAAGAGAATGCTACACTCTTTAAGAAGAGCACAGATGTCACTCCTTTTGCAGAGCACAGAATTCCATTGACAGATGATACTCCTATCTCGGTACCTCCATATCGGTTAGCTCCTGCCAAGAGGGAAATACTTCGAAAGGAACTGGATAAACTTCTAGAAAATGAAGTCATTGAAGAATGTGAGTCACCCTTCGCTTCTCCGGTAGTGTTAGTCCCTAAGAAGGATGGCACCACCCGGCTATGCGTTGATTACCGACGTTTGAACGCCATCACTCGTTCGGACACATACCCGCTTCCACGGATCGATGATCTACTGCATTCTACGTATAATTCTGTCTGTATGACCACTCTCGACTTGAGATGCGGATACCATCAAGTCCTCGTTAAGCCAGAAGACAGAGATAAGACCGCTTTTATCACTCCATTTGGTACATTTAGATATATAACTATGCCTTTCGGTTGGAAAACGGCTCCTGCGACGTTTCAACGTCTTATCGATCGTTTCAGATCAGGTCTACAGCATATTTCGATGTTCGCTTACTTAGATGATCTCATAGTACTTTCTCCTTCGTTCGAAGCGCACTTAAGAGACTTAAGAGAAGTTTTCGATAGATTAAAATTGTTCAAGCTAACGCTGAACCGCGTTAAATGCACTTTCAGTAGTACCCAGGTCGAATATCTCGGTCACCTACTTACTCCAGAGGGTATATCGCCAAATCCAGCGAAAATACGAGCAATAGCCTTGATTCCTGAGCCACAGAATGTTAAACAATTGTTAACCTTTATCCAAACCTGCTCGTGGTTCAGAAGATTTATAGAAAACTTTGCTGATGTAGCAAAGCCTCTCAGCACCCTGACCAAGAAGAATGTAACTTGGCGATGGGGCCCTGAGCAAACACAGTCCTTTGAAAAGTTAAAAGAATTATTGACGACTAGCCCAATTCTGCGTCAAGCTGACCCAACAAAACCGTACATTTTACGTACAGATGCAAGCTCATATGCGATAGGTGCGGCTCTACTCCAGGGGGAGGGTCCTGAAGAAAGACCAATCGAATACGCCAGCAGACTGTTGACTTCTGCTGAAATGAACTACCATACAACCGAACGAGAAGCTCTTAGTATCGTTTGGGCAGTGAACAAGTTTCGAGGATACATTGAAGGTTCCTCTGTTGTGGTCAAGAGTGAACACCAACCGCTTAAGTGGCTGATGACGCTTAAATCTCCAAGTGGAAGATTAGCCAGATGGGCTTTGTCTTTACAGCCATACGATTTAAAGATAGAATATACCCCCAGGTCGTTGCAACGCCTTAGCAGATACACTGTCTAGGCCACCATGTCATGATGAAGATGATACGAACTGTAAAGTTTGCCTGGTAACCGTCAATCTACCTACTGATAGCGCGAAAGCTATTAGGCAAAGTCAAATTGAAGACTCCGATTTAAAGAAAATAATAGACTCTCTTGAGGGTCCCGAACTGAATGAACTCGACTCGCGCAGATGGTGCGATCGTGGTTATATAATGCTTAATGGAATATTATACAGATATTCTCCTGATTATGATGGAGAGGAAGCTCAGCAAGTCGTTCCCAAGTCAGGAGTTTCCAAGGTGTTGCAAGAAACGCACAATTCACCCCTTGCTGGACATTATGGCGTGGAGCGCACTCTTCAAAGAATCATTCTTCGTTACTATTGGCCCGGAATGCGGAGACAAATTACAGACTATGTTGCTAAATGCATAGAATGTCAAAGATATAAAGTTTCAAACCTTAACCCTTCAGGTCTTGTGCAGACCCCAGTACAAGCACAACGTTTTGAAGTAATTTCCATAGGCCTATTTGGTCCCTTGCCTGAAACGCCAACCGGCGAAAAATGGATATTTGTCGTTGAAGATACTTCAAGTCGATGGACAGAACTTTTCCCACTCAAAAGCGCCACAGCTGAAGCTTGTGCTCGGTGCTTAATCGAAGAAATAATTCTCCGCTATGGAACCCCTCGCCGAGTAATAAGTGACAATGGTACTCAGTTTGTAGGTGAGGTGATGCAGAAAGTCGCCCTTGTCCTGAACTTCAAGCAGCAACTTATCCCTTTCTATTATCCCGCTGCCAATCCTGTAGAGCGGAAAAATCGTGACCTTAAAACGCAACTCGCGATTTTAACCAAAAGTGATCACTCGAGTTGGAGAGACAAACTTGCCTGTGTCCGATTCGCGATAAACACTTCTCGTTGTCAATCAACCGGTTACACCCCCGCGTATCTTACCTTTGCTCGTGAGCTCCGAACACCAGAGGATGTGCAACGTGACTTACGCCAGATCGTAGACAATGAAAACTTTGTGCCGCAAATTACTCCATATTTGCGTACATTGGCTTCGACTCTTAGCCAAGCTCGAGAAACTCACGAACTTTCTCAAGATTCGAGTAAGAAATACGCTGATCGACTGCGACGTGACGCGCCACCGCTTAGTATTAACGACCGTGTACTTGTGGACACTCACGTGCTGAGTAGTGCTAAAGCTCGAATAACTTCAAAGTTCGCGCAGCGACGCGATGGACCTTACATCGTCACTAAGATAGTGAGCCCGACTTGTTATCAAGTTGCTGCCCTGGAAAACCCAACGGTTCCGTTAGGGACGTACCATGCCTCCGCCCTAACCAGGTACATCAATCCTGCCGATGATGAGATCCAGAGGCCATTGCACCCTTTACGGAGAAGAGGAAGGCCCCCATCCAGCACCACTCCAACGGATGGAAGGATGACCGCAGCCGAACCGCCATTCAGCACCACGCCGAAGGATGGAAGGATGACCGCAGCCGAACCGCCATTCAGCACCACGCCGAAGGATGGAAGGATGACCGGAGACAGACCACCCGACCCCATTCCTGTCCGATCTTCTACGAGGGTCCGGAAGAAGAAGGTGTTCTATGACCCGTCCAACGACGCAACCTCACCCATATTGTCCCACAACCGAGGACGTTTATGTGGTCCAAAGGGGGAGTAGTGTAACGCCACTGTTAAACAATGAACTGTGACGCTACTGTTTTTGTTGATATGTAGAAAACTGTTTTACCGATACAGTGTAACGTAACAACATGTAATGGACGCTTCGTTGAAGTAGTGATTAAACATGAAATTAAAAATGATTTGGTTATTCTTTTAACAATCCGTTCAACCTCCGTTATAACTTCTATTTTTCTGGGGTGGGCCAGACGACACTCTGGGGAGGGCCTGGCCCCCCTGGCCCCCCCGCTAGTTACGCCAATGTTTGCCCAGATAAAGGAAAAGGGTTGGCAGTAGGTTTGACAACCTGTCCCTGTAGGAACAATCTGTTGCGAAACCTCAAGCCAAGCCTCAAACAGAACTAATCAACAAGAAATGAGCGAGAAATAAAACAACGATTAAGGAAAAAGGGGCCTCCATTTTAGTACGTGGAATGTACGAAGCATCTAACCGTTAGGGGCAATACAAAACATAACGAGGAAAATGGAAAGGCATAGAATCCAAGTGTTGGTACTACAAGAAACAAAATGGACAGGTAACAAAATAGATGATTGAAATAATTAGAGAATTTTTAAGAATGGATACCCAAAAGGGAGACAAGCTGGAAAAAGCACTCATACTGACCAAGAAGACGAGTGAGAAAGTGATAAACTTTCAGGCACTAAATGAAAGAATGAGTAGAATAAGGATGAAATTCAATATTTCAATTATAAATGTCATGCATCCACAGAAGAAAGGAATGAAGGAGAAAAAGACTAGTTCTATGATAAGTTAGAACAACAAGTATGAGGAACACCCAACTATGACATTATTAGTATTACGGAATATTAAACTAAAGTGGGAAGAGAGGAGGAGTTTAGACCAACAATAGGCAAATTCAGCCCACATCAGGAGTGCAATAATATGAACAAAGTTTGGTGAATCTTGCTATAACCAGTCAGTGGACTGGTAATAACCGGCACATGCTTCCCACATAAAAAAAATCATCACTTAACACTTACCTTGCATGATGGTATTATAGTACCCAAAACCAAATAGACCATGTGATGATCAACCCTAGATTTTTCATGGATGTATTAGATATTATTAAAATCATCAAATTTCAAAGAATAAAATGGTTTGGCCATGTATTACAAAGAGATAACAATAGAGGTACCAAGCTAATTACACTGTAGAAACCAACAAAGACACGACACAAAGGAAGAACAAAAAAAAATGATACGACCAAGTTGTGCATGACTTGATGACAATGGACATCAAAAGTTGGAGAAGGAAAAAAGAAGACAGACTAGAATGGAGGAAAAACTGAATTATGGAAGTCAATAAGGCGGCAAAAAGATCCCCAAGGCGATACGCCCAAAATAATGTAGATGATTAGATATAAGAACCTATAGAAGAGCGGAATACAACTCTGACTATTTTATGGCAAAGCTGTAGCTAACAGCCGACTGGCAGACACAAAAACAAAAATTCCCAGCAAACAGCTATTGGAAAGGTGGAAAACGGAGAAGTTAAAAGATGAAATAATATTAAAGAATTTTGAACAAACAATAAACAATAGACTGACAAACGTGGAAGTTAAGGATGAAGATAGATAATGTTGAGGAACAGTGGGGAAAGATCAAAGAAGGGATTCTAGAAAAGACCCAAAAAAGTGCTTGGACAGGAAAAAAAAGAAGAAAGAACAGCTGATTCGACTAGGAATGGGAAGAGATGCTGAAGTAACAAAGGAAAAAAGAGGTTGTTTCTGGAGAGACCAACCAGAAAAAGGGAAGCGGAATATAAAGCAACAAAGAAAGGAGTGCTTAGGCTAGACAGTAAATAAGAAAAGGGAAAGAAATAACAAAACGCTCAATGATATACAGAAGCTTCATCAAAACAAACGAATAAGGGAATGTTACCATATCATAAATAAAACTACGGAAAAATATCAGGCAAGGACCATAAAAAACAAGCAAGAACTAATATATGAAGAAAATGAAATACTAAATAGATGGAAAGGGTATTTTATAGAGCACCTAAACGAACAAACACCAAAAAGAGTAGAGCATACACAAGAAGAAGATAGGATAGAGAGGAATAGAGAAGAAGAGAGGATGAATGAACCAACACTAACAAAAGTTCAACAAGCAATAAAAAGACTAAAGAATAACAAATCGCCTGGATCAGATACTATTACAGCTGAAATAATAAAAGGGCAAAGTTTTACAGAGCAGAATGTATATGAATTAATAAAGAAAAATTGGGAAGAATAGACAATACCAAAAGAATGAAAAGTAAGAGAGGTGTCTATTTAAAATTCGACAATTACTCTAGAGCAGATATTTGTACTACTTAATACAAATCATGGAAAAACATGGGAATCTGAAATAGATACCTTTCACATCTTTGTAGACTTCCAAAAAGTCTATGACAACCTTAAAAGAGATAGCCTATATAAAATATCGAGGGTGTTTGAGATCCTTGAGATATTGACAAGATTAATCAAGAGCACAATTAGGGAAACATACCGGGTGTCCGTTCCCAAAGTTGAACATTGTACATTAGATTTATAGCTATTTTGGTATTAATTATATACATCAGTGAATATTATTATTATTAGTATCATTTCATGCGTAATACTTTTATTTGATACCATTACCTTTCCTGTAAGTTGAGCTGGCGAGCAGCAGTCAGCAAAAAACATTAAATGCATTGTTAAAATCTTATATTCGAGTTTGCTAATGGCCACCCGATATGTTACAAGTAAAAGTACAAAACAAAACAACATAGTTAGCTCAGATAAATACAGGATTACGACAAATGATAGGTTATCACATCACCGATACTGTTTAATTTGGCCCTTGAGAAGGTTGAGAAGGTAATTCGAGAAGTACAAATAGATGTAAATGGGACCATCTCTAATAAATCTAAATAAACGTGTCAGGCCATTTTAAATTCAATAGGTACAACCTGACCATTTGGAGCAGTTTTGGGTACAAAGTTGATAGTTTCCCTGTATATAGATTCCTTTTCAGTCATATTTTATCGTACAATACTTCAGCTACTTGCATCTTACAATTCTAAAGGTAACACGCACATAGCTTTTGATTTTCTGAAAAGGTTCAGCGAAACCGCTCTAATCTCTATGCCGTCGTATGTGCAGCTGTTTCTGCCTCGTCGCGTTTAAGAGCGCTTGGTTACAGTATTTTCAAAACACAGTAAATGGGAGCAAGCAGGATATCTTTCTAAATAATTTTAACGTCTGTCGCACTCTACCGATAGCGAGCCGTCGGGCTTGCTGCGAGTTGAGATGTGATTGGCTGCATCTGGCAAGCTCGCGACAGGTAGCGAACGCAAAAAGTTGGTTTGTTGTTTTTCCGGGCAAAGGATTCTCGGCGAGCTGTATAAATGGCAGGGTGTGCTTCTGGGAGCAATTGTGATGTGTTTATCGATGGCCGATGCCGCTCGTTAATTAATTCCGAAGGCCTGTTTGGCTAATTGTTCCGACTTCTTGTTCGGGATATCATCTTACGAGCGGTATACCCAATGGCCTCGCAGGTTTTTGTGGTCGCCAAGGGGGCGCTGCACAATTCTTCCCGAATAAATTGGGAGATCTATTGGACGTCGCAGGTTCTCACCCACGCTTCGTCGACTGACAGCTGTAGCGATTGCTGCTGACCGCCCACTGCAATCAGCGCTTACACACCACGGCCAAACCGGAAAATTGAAGGTATAGTGTTGCAATAAATGTTCATTATTTGCCGGCAGCCGGCCCATTAGAATATATAGTAAATTAAGCATACTTGATATTAGTGCCTAATCAAGACATTGTCCGCTCATTTCTAAATTTAACCTTTGTGATATTGAATTAAGCATACTTGCTATTAGCGCCTAATCGAGGCATTGTGCACTCATTTCTAAATTTAACCTTTGTGTTATTAAATTAAGCATACTTACTTGCTATTAATGCCTAATCAAGGCATTGTGCGCTCATTTCTAAATTTAACCTTTGTGTTATTAAATTAAGCATACTTGCTATTAGCGCCTAATCAAGCCATTGTGCGCTCATTTCTAAATTTACTCGTACATAATTAAGTGCTATTCTTAGATAAGGTGTCCTCCAGCTGGGCTTTATTTCTTTTTAGGTTTAGCCCTTGTATAACTGTGAGTTTGTTGTGTACGCTGACCACGTCGGCACTGATGTATCTTTCGGCCATAAATTTGGTCTACTAGATCTGCTTACTGCATTTGTGCATGCTTGTTTACAGGGTGACTTAGTCACTGTGTCAAGATTGATGTAAGGTGAGGCCCGAAAGCGGTTTATAAGCGTTGCAGGTAGGTCAAAGCGCTTGTCGCTACACTGTTGGTAGTCCAGAGTTTGTACTCAAGTAGCCCGCCCCGTTTGGCCTACAAGGTTCGGTTAAGCGTGGGTTTCCCCGATTGAATCTTGTGGCGCCCATTTATTTTGTATCACCCTATACATACCGTCACGCTTGCCCTGTGGTGTACCGTTTCTAGGACCACGCCCATCTCACTTAGCGTATCAAGCCGTGGCCTTTAAGCCTGTTTTGTGCGATTTCCAGGGTAGGTGCACACGTTTCCCGGATATGTTTAAGTATTTGGCAGTTCCTCACTCGTGAGTGTCGCTAAAACAGTTTGATACTGTAACAGCTGATATATACAGGCAATATAAAGATAATTGGAAGAACAGTACTGAGTGTACAGGAAGTGTTTGTAGAACTGGAACAATATGAAAAAAAGTGGGGTTATCAATAAGTGAAGAAAAATGAAAGTGATAGTGATCACCAAGAATCGACCAAGGGTAGGGAGGAACCTACTAATCTCAGAGTATAACCTAAAAGTTGTAGAAGAATTTAAATACTTAGGAGTTAGCGTCACCAAAGACAACGGCAATACTGAAGAAATTAAAACAAGAATAGCAGAATGGCGCACAAAGGCAGGGCAGTCCACACATTACGTAAAGTACTAACAGACGGAGGCACAGAAAAATACAAAAAAAGTTAATGATTTATAAAACATTAGCGAGACCAATTATTATGTACAAAAGTGAAGAGTGGATGATAACACAGAAAAATAAAGAAAGATTGGGCATCTTTGAGAGAAAAGTGCTGAAGGTTCCGTCAAAGAGAAAGATATATGGAGAATTAAGTGGAATCACCAACTGTACCACGAGTTCAAAGAAGCAGACATCATGACATTTCTAACGATGGGAAGATCGAAATGGGTAGGTCATGTGAGGCGCATGGAAGTAGATGCTGCCACAAAAAGAATAGAAAAACAAGATCCAGAAGGAAAGCGAGGAAGAGGAAAACCGCGAAAAAGGTGGAGAGTCAGTAACTGAAGACTCGAGCAAACATTTGAAAGTCAAAAACTGGAGAAAGCTAGCAGAGGACAGATATAATTGGAAGATAAAGTTACAGGAGGGCAATGCCTAACATGGGCTGTATCGTCGCTGAGTAAGTAAGTAATTATGTTTGGCTTGATCTTATTTTAACTCAAGGATTCACCCAACCATTTATGCTACTTCATTTGAATACACCCTGTATATGTATTATTGCAACCTTAATTTGGTGGTAGTTGCTGGTTACATAAATAAATTTCATACAGGAAACATGTTAGATCATCCAGATCAAACCAGCCAAAGCAAATCCTTCTGTCGTGTACCGAGGGCTTCTTTATATGACGAACATATTCATATATATTTTAAAAAGAACTAAAAGTATGGAGTCTATAATTCTAATGTCAAGATATAACCAAGCACATATATTTACAGCAAATGTATACAGTGAAATGATACATTAGACGAGTACACAAGTATAACTTACTACAACTGTTACTTTCATTTGTTTAACAGCATTTTTACCACTTCATATAAGAAAAGTGTTAAGCACTATCGGAACATTGCACTTCAAAAACACCCCCGTTACTAGTCAAAAATGTGTTAGCAACTTCAAAAATAAATAAATACGGAATAAAAACGATCAAAATAAGACATTTTCAACGTAAATCAGGGTTTTCGTTGATCTGTTTCTTAATACGCAACAAAATAGTGGTGTACCACTGATCCAGGTACGACACAGAATCGTATTCCTTGAGTGCATCGGTAAAACCGTCCACATTTTGTTCTTCTAAGTGTTCGATTAAAGTCTGCAGCAACTTATATTCTCGTGAATCTTGGAATGCAGGATACATTCGAGTGTAAAGATCCAAGGCACACTTGGCACTTAGTACATCTAGACACAAACGGCAGAGAGCAGCACGAAATAGGTACTCTTTTGCACTGTATTTGAGTAGAGAGCTCTCTAAAAATGATGATGCTAGTTTTTCATATATTTGAATGGCATTTTGATAGTTTTCCTGCTGCGCAGCATACTGAGCCACTTTGAGAAGGCATTTATTGGCAGATGAGTTGCTCTCTTCACCTCGAAAGTAATCAGCAGCTTGTTCATAATGTTGCACCGCACGTTTTAAATCGACTGCATCCGCTTCATACATTTCTGCAATAGTTTGATGGTGTTTGGCAGCGATGGTAAAGCGTCCCATGTCTGTGTAGATTTCTATTGCTTTCAGAAAACAATTTACTGCCTCGTTAATATCTACCTTTTTATAGCATTTCGCTGCATCTACATAACTGACAGCGGCATCGTGGCGAGAGCCTGCCTCTGAATGAAGATATGCGGCTTTGCAGAAAGCAGTGCCAGCCCGTGTCCAGTTTTTAGACATTTTAAATAAATTGGCTGCTCTGTGGTAACACTCCATTGCATCTTCGATTTTTGCTGACCCCCCAAACAATGAACTGAAAAATCCCTTCGAAGATGACAACTTCTTTTCTGCCTCCGCAATTAGCTGTTGGGCTTTTTGTTCGTTCGATGCCATTTTCAAGTTAAAACGGCAATTAATAAATTTAACAAACCATTCACTATGTAAGACTGACTGCAATTAGGAGTTTGTGTGTTATATGTCACTGGAGAAAAGTGCACAACTCAACCTGACAGTCCCTTGGGCTACCGCTTTTCTTGTATGACTTATTTGTAATGTAACACACTTGTATGTCCCATTCTTACATACAGTGTGTTTTATGATTAAAAAAAAGTATTTCATATAGCTATATCAAAATTCAGCCCTGCTTGGATTGAAATGAAATTTCCGTATAAACACTTTGTTAAAAAAATCAAAAATCACCAACGTCGCATTCACCTCGAAGGTTACTGTCAGCACAGACAAGAAAAGAACCACTGTCTAGTGGAAAATTTGGTGAGAATTGCAAATTTAAGGTTAAGTTTTTGTTAAGTGTCAATTTTGTCAGTTCCTATGAATTTTTCGTCACATCGTCCAATAACCGTTTACATACCTGGCGTTACCACAATAATGCTAGTTTTTCTGGCCATGTTTAAGCGCTTAATAATAAAAATTTGCGTTTAAAAGTGCTAATAAAAAAAAATTGAATTTTAGTTTGAATCAAATAAATGTAATAATTTGTATTGTTACCAATATAGCATGAAAAAATAGCTACTGTCTATATTCAGGAGGTGATGGTTTTTAATTTTTGAACAGAAAACATGTTTGGATTGCTATCACTATCACTGTAGAGTTTGAAAGTCATCTATGAGATTATACAGGGACGGCCATAATCAAGTACCCGATTTAAAGCGTTCGTAATTGTTTTATCTGACAGCTTCTGTTAGTTTACTTTTGACATTTCTCCAGTGCACATATTCAAGTTTTATTATGAATTGATACACACTAGAGGAACGTGCAGAAATAGTAATTTTATTTATTAAAAACAATGAATCGGTTATTTCAACACAGCGAAATTTTCGCCGAAATGATCCTCACCGTCCTGCTCCAACTGGAAAGACAATACGCCGTTTATGTCAACAATTTCGGCGTAGTGGGACAACGGCTGATGCAAAGCATATTGGACGACCACGAACAGGACGCTCAATTGAAAATATCCGGCGTGTAAGAGAAAGCATTGCAGAAGATCCAAGAACGTCGACAGAAAGACGCGCCACACAATTGGGCATGTCTCTCACGTCCCTGAGGCGAATTTTGAAGTTAGATTTGCACGCATTTCCATACAAAATCCAGGTGGCACAGCAGCTTCTTCCCAGAGACCATCAACAACGCTTGCAATACTGTCACAGTCTCCTAAACCTTAACGACAATATTGACGATTTTCCACATAAACTGATTATGACCGACGAAGCTCATTTTCACATAAGTGGATTTGTAAGTAAGCAGAATTACCGTTACTGGGGTACAGAAAACCCTCGTATTCTTCAGGAAAGACCACTACACCCTTCACGAGTCACTGTTTGGTGCGGCGTCTTTGCCCAAGGTGTAATTGGTCCATATTTGTTTGAGGACGATGAAGGCACTGCTGTTACGGTCAACGGAGAGCGCTATAGAGCAATGCCGAATAACTTTTTGTCACCTCAGTTGGAAGTCCTAGGACTGGAGGATATGTGGTTGCAACAGGACGGTGCGACTGCGCACACATCTAGAGAGACAATGGTCATGTTGCGCAACATGTTCCCTGCGCGATTAATTTCTCGATTTGGCGACTTAGCGTGGCCTTCGAAATCGCCAGATCTTTCGGTTCCTGATTTCTTCTTATGGGGCTGTCTCAAAGGAACGGTATACGCCAATAACCCTCAGACGCTACAGCAGCTGAAACATAATATCCGTCAAGAAATAGAGGATCTAACGCCAAATGACTTGACTCGCGTTATGGAACATGCCGTAAAAAGAGCTCAGATGTGCATCGCAGTTAGAGGCGTTCATTTGACTGACATCATCTTTAATTGAGTCTAGGCTTAAACTTTAAATACAAATAAATGTCTTACCCATATTTTTTTGCTTTTTATTTCCTTGCATTGTACACGGCCGCTACTTAAAATCGGGTACTTGATTATGGCCGTCCCTGTATAAGGCTGACAATATGGGCGATGGACTAAATCCGGACGGCAACTTTGGGGGGGGGGGGTATGGAGTAACTTTCATGCATTTTATCTGTACAGGGTGTCCCATTTTCGATGATATTATACGGTATCTCACTTACGAGTAAAGATAGAGAGTTGCGCTTTTCGCAATACTGTCCTACTTTTTTGTAAGAAAGACGGTATAAACCAAAATTGTTATAGCTCTCTTCGTTTCTGATATACAGGGCGAAATTGAAAATATTGCATTTTGGGACCCCCCTCGTATCTTCGTTACTCATTACCATATCTCATAGCTAAAAACTGGCTCTTATAACGGAGATACGAGGGGGTCCCAAAATCCAATATTTTCAATTTCGCCCTGTATCTCGGAAACGAAGCGGACTATGAAAATTTTGTTTATACCATCTTTTTTTTCACAAAAAAGTAGCACAGTATTGCGAAAACCGCAACGCTCTATCTTTACTTGTAAGTGAGATACCCGGTAATATCATCGAAAATGGGACACCCTGTACTTGATGACGTGGATTTTTTTTTGCTTTTTACTCCTAATATGTGTTTCTAAGTCTGCACCGTTTAATAACCGAAAAAGAAACACAAGTGACATAGAACATACCTAATCATTTTGAAACCTTACCTTTATGCACTACAGAAATGTAGCTGTCACATATCGTACATTTGGCTTTTTTTTCATCCCTTCCACCAAATTGCCTTTGCCGTTTTGCCGTACCTACTAAAACAGCTGTAGCGGGAAAACTTCAGTATAGCGTCCCCACACAAATGGTAGAACATTGTAGACGGAGAGCCAGCGACAAAAATAGTTGCGTCATTTCATTAAGAAAATATCCCATGTTACTACTCTCTTAACATCGCTGATAATTGATTTGAAAGTCTGCCTGGTTTCCAGTGGAGAAAGCTGCAGCAGCGGCGCAAAGTAGTAGAGATGACAGATAAAATAAACGTATCTGGCACTACTGAAGAGTAATGTTGGTGGCACTGTCGGTGTATGTCCAATTCGAGGTTAGCAGGTTAGGTTTTGTTTGTTATTAGCATATATTTTTACTTCTAAATTGCTAGCACGGTCTGAAAACGGGCGAAAACATTGCGGCGCCGACATAGTCTCACTCTGAACACTACGCGTCTCGTGCGCATGCCTGAGAATTCGAACTCCGTCTTTAGAAGCGAATTTTAAACTTGACCATGAGGTTCACTTCCCCACCTCGGTGGACGACGCTTGCGCACAGCTCACCAAGTGTGTAGAAGAGTTGGTAGTTTGTCTCACTTATGCTGTGACCTCCCCACTTACAGGCGTTAGCAATATAGTAGTAAAAATATATAGAATAAACCAAACATTGCTCTATGACGTCACGGAACGTGTTGACAAACACATTTCATGCAACAAAATGATCGTTTATTAGAGCACGTCCTACATTTAGAGAGGTTTGACAAACACGATTGGTGACGTCACAAATACGTCAGTCATCATTGATGTTTGACAAACAAAATGGATGCAACAAAGTGACCGTGTGACCTATGCTTTACTCGGCGAGAAAATTGTATAGTATGATCAAAGACACTCCATCTCCGTGTTACCATGCTGTGAAAACCAAAATACCTTACTCCGGATGAGGAATTGCCGTAATTTATACGAAATTACCGTACAACTAAATTTCAGCCAAGATAGGAAGGCGATCCAAGTAAACAAACGCACGTGGTCCGTGAATATCACGTGATAGAAAGGCGTTCTGTGGTTGGCCGTTTCGAAGAGAAAGTTGAACACCGTTTATACGCGCCGTTATACCAGAAGAGGAATGAGCGTTGTTTTGTTATGCGGTAATTTCTTTTACGGCAACATGCAACGGACGTTTACGTAAAATGCGCACCGTGTGAAACTGGTTTAAGCAGTACTGAGAACTGTCAGAATCTTTGTTTACATGGCTCAGCTTCGTAACCCTGCAGGAATGCAACTTATCCCCTTGAAAGTTTACCATAAAAATTATTATAGAAAAAAAAGTACTTTATATTGCTAGCGACTATGAGTGGGGAGGTCACGAAATAAGTGAGACAGGCAACGAACTCTTCGATGTATTTGGTGAGCTGTGCGCAAGCGCGTCGTCCGCGCGGTAGGGAAGTGAACCTCTCGGTCAAGTTTAAAATTCGCTTCTAAAGGCGGAGTTCGAATTCTCAGGCATGCGCACGAGACGCGTAATACTCAGAGTGAGACTTATGTCGGCGCCGTAATGTTTTCGGCCGTTCCCAGGCCCTACTAGCAATATATTAAGTAATATATGGTTTATTCTATCAAACTTGTTTTATGCAATTGATTGAATTACCTGTTATTAGTGAGGTCTGCGTCTGCCTTCAAGATGCAAACTGTTAATTGTTCATGTGTATTTTTGTTTAAAAAATGGAAGAATAATAGTCCACTGTCCACCGTCCACCGTCCACTGAGCCGACGCGACTGCGATACGATTACAATGCAACTACGACATACCTACGATGCGATCGAGAAAGCAACTTTGTGTTATGCACATCAGAACAATTTGTTCTGTCTGGTGCAAAATGTTTTCCAGTGACGATGATGATGACGTGGTTGTAGCTTATTAATACATACAAAATAAGAAAAGGAATCCGAAAAAGAAGTCCACGTTCCCCCCCTACATATCAAAAATAATAAAAAGTGCAATACCTTTATTTTATCGCAGCAAGAAAGCTCTTCCAACATGAGCAAAGTCATGTTACCGAATCTCAAAAGAGAGCTTTATTAACGTATTAGTAGGAAAGGTTAAGTCGTCTATTGAAAGACGCAGCATCAATACAAGGGTATTGTTGTTCTAATTTGACATTCCTTGCATTTCACCCCGCAACTTCAACGCAATTAATCGCTTCGCGATTGATACTGACAGTCGCGAGCAACTATTTTGTGCAAGTAGTTGCATCGCGATCGCATCGCAGTCGCAGCAGTGAGCAGTGAACCCATAGAAGAATCGCCACGCGATTATCGCTTATCCCTTTGGCTCCCTACGCTCACAATTGTGAGGGTCTTATTTATTCTAGTTTTAAGGTTCAAAATATAGCAAGACATCGTTGAATCCTGGATCACATGATTGTGAGTGTTACATAGAAGCAGGTTTGACCATTTGCTTATGCAACTTTAAGTGCAAGGGCTCCTGAACAGTGGTTGTACTTTGCGTAAGACGAACATTTTTGTTTTGGTGTATTGTCATGGGTTCCAGAAGTAAGTATATAGTAATAAACAATTTACTTATTATTGTTATGCCATGAAAATTGTTGAAAAGGTATCAAATACCACTTTGCATGCAAAACGTTTTTAGATTTTATGTTAAGGGTAAGTATCTACATGTGACTTTTGAAGTCATATCACATTTGTGAGCCTTAGGAGTGATCACGTCAGAAACACATCTTTTGTAAATGGCAGAAACTGCAATGAATGAAGTTTTATTTCAAATTTTTATTAAAGAAAACAATAGTAACATAGATTTGCAAGAACTTAGAGCAAATCCTGATGCAATCTACTAGCTGTTAGACGAAATCGGTTCAGATTTTGAATGCGATAGTGTGTCAGGTCATTTTGTATTTTAATTAGCCACCTAGGCTTTAGGGCAGCGTGCCCGTATGTTAAACCCTTTTAGTTACTTATTTGGCTTCATCGCCTAATTCCATAATAATGATTTTGCACATATTTGGCCTCAAGCGCAGTATTTCTCGTCATCTGGGGCACCCCTTTGTTGGTACTTTGACAGCCGTGTGTTAACGCTCGCAAGATTTTTGAACCTTCTAGAAATTACGCTGTTGGTGCGACTGCGAAGCCTCGCGCTCTCTTTGTCACCGGAACGTATTTGTTTTATTGGGCGCATCGCCATTGGTTGTCGAGAGTCACGTGGTAACGCCGTTTTGGCCCACGCCACTTCGGGCGTCGTAACGCTTCTGGCGCGGGCAGTTCAACTCAGGCCATTGATCAAGGAGGTCGGCAGGAAGCTCTTGTGTGTGACGCACGTGCCGTTTTGTGAGCGCGTTTTCCTTGGCGTTGTTGTTGGGGGCTACGTCCGGCCATGTCGTGAAAATAAGTGGTTCTTTCATTCCTACAAGTTGTTGGGGACTCGCTGCAGGACGTGAATAATGCCCATACGTTTCTGTTACACCAATCCCACGTGAGTGACTACATTGAAATAATACGCCATTATTCGGCGGATTCTTTGCCCAAAGAGATGTGCTTGCAAATGCAGGCGCTGCTGACTGCCAGCCGCACTGCTCAGGAGAAGTCCAGAATAAATACCAGGTACCATTTAAAAAAAATATGTAACTTAGCGACCCCTTTTACGGGAATGTGCCGTGTAAGCGATCGACTTTGGTCGCATTCATTCAGTAGTACATCCTTAGTTTGTAACTGTGCAAACATTGACTTTCGCTGCTTTGCTAATTTTAGGCGTTTTGAAGGCTTTCTTAATATTCTATTTGGATATTGTTTTTGTGTGTAACATTTGTACGCTTTAGTTATAGTGCGATTACCTCCAGCTGGGGTCTACGTTAAGCCCTAGGTTTAGTATGGTGACCTATTCGTTGCCTGATCCTGTATAACGTCATTCAATAGACAATTGTGCAAGCGAGGGGGGTTATTACTGTGTACAACCCCTGCATGCTTTACTTTTTCAGAATAAACAGCTAGTGTCACGATTAGATGTACGCATATATCTAATACTTACTATATTGCTAGCGGCTATGAGTGGAAAACTCACGAAGGAAGTGAGACAGACAACCAACTCTTCAATGTATAATGATAAGCTGTGTGCCAGCGCGGCGGCGTCGTCCGCCCAATGGGGAAGTGGTCAAGTTTAAAATTCGCTTCTAAAGGCGGAGTTCGAATTCTCACGCATGCGCACGAGACGCGTTATACTCTAAGTGAGACTATGTCGGCGCCGTAATGTTTTCGGACGTTTCCAGGCCCTACTAGCAATATATGTGTATTATATATATGGATGTACGACGACCTCTGAGTAGTGGAGTGTGCAGGTAAGTGGAGCAGCCGCCCCCTCATTGGCAGCACAAACCCGAACTAACGATTCAAACCTCAAATTATCGATTTTGTCATCCGAGTTCGATACTTCTCGAGCACCCTTATCAAGTAGCAACTAGCGTACTTGTTGCCTCGTCTAACCGCCCAAGCCCGGTTACCCGAGCCCATTTAAAGTCAGGTTTGGTGGCGCCCTCATAATTTTGTCGTACCCTATATATATGCCTCAACACGCTTGCCCAGAACGTATCGTGTGACTCACGCCCGACTCCCTGAGCGTTCCAGCCGTGGCCTTTAGCCTGTTTTTAGCAGATCTCAGGGCAAGTGTGCCAGTTTTCCAGGACTGCTCACCTTGGGTGGGTGTCGTAAAGTTGTTTTAATACCGTAACAAGTGACAATGATGATGTTTGGGAGCCAACTGAACCTAATGTTTCATCTGATGAAGAGCAACTAGACGATGATAGCGGAAAGGTTAAAAGGTATGACGGATACAATCATTGGCCCATTTGCGAAGACAAGAAAAATTCCCTGATTTCTCGCCTAGAAGGATGCAACTGTCGTTCCTGAGCCCGCTGCAGCAAGTTCATGGAACATATATTTATGTTTAAATAAGAATAATAACTGGTTTATTAAATTTCATTGCAAATAAATATAACATTTGTTCACAAATAAAAAGGTATCCTACAACGGTTTATCTTTATACGCTTTCCAGCATCTACACTTGTGAGTATGTAACACTTGTGCGCATGTGCATTTGACTCCTACATAACACAATTGTGACTATCCTTAAAATCGTAGTAAAAAGAAAAGGACATTTTTCAAACAAATTAGAGGTGTTGCTGATAACCAATGAAACAAGAAAATACATTAAAAAAATTCTTCACTTCGGGAGTGAAAGGGTTATGAGTTTCTTGTCAGTTGCGTCGCAATCGCGTCGGCTCAGTGAGCGGACGGCCTAAGTCATTATGGTTTTGTTAGTAGGTTTAGGTCAGACGTTGTGTAATAAGAAACAGCGAAAATCTAGTGTGGGCCCGTAAGTGGTTACAATGACAAGATCAAGAACGACGAATATTATCAATGGTAAACAAATAATTGAAATTTGAAGATGGTGGTAGCTTTGAAAATGATTCAAGGATGGGCGAAGGAATTTTTATAAAACTTTTAAACATAGTCCCAAACACAACAGTTGTGTTTGACAAATACGATTGGTGACGTTACAAATACGTCATCATTGATATTTGACAAATAAATGGGATGCAACGTGACTGTGACCTATGCTTGATTGGAAATTCGAGGAAAACCGCGTTAGAAATGGCTTTTTAGGCATTTCATTTGATAATAAGGTCAGGCCAGTCAAATCATCTCCATCTTTTTAAGTAACGTTTTAATGCTTGTAAAGTTCTAGGTTTACTCGAGGATGATAGTTACTGAAATGAAACTCTCAATGAAGCAGCATTGTCAAAATCAGCAACAATGTTAAGAGATCCATTTGTCATTAGTTTAGCATTTTGTCAAGTTTCTGACACAACTTTTGTGGAACAAACATGGAGATAAGAGACAGTCTTACGAAGAACTTTTATGACAAAGACAAATACCGGGTGACCATAAGTGATTGTAATTGGTTTTCTTAGTTTGGCACTGTTTATGTTGGTGTCACTGTAGGTCTATGTCAAATTCGAGGTTAGCAGGTTAGGTTTTGCGTCATTGTCTGTCAAAACTGACGGAAAACCTAACCTGCTAACCTCGTATTTGACATAGACTTACAGTGCCACCAACATAAACAGTGCAAACCTAAGAAAAAAAAATCACAATCATTTATGGGCACCGGTAATAGTCTACTACTTGCTGTTGCAAATAAGATATCTTAAAGATTTTGGTTTTGCTTCTCACAATCGTGATAGAATAAGTTCAGATAATAAATATTAAATATTCAAGAGAAACGACCTATAATAAATATGAACTTTTAACACAAATTAATCTTAACGAGCCCAAGTTAAATACGGAACATGCTGCAGCTTATTATAGATATTTTAAACAGTGGAGAAAATAATCTCGACAAAATATTTTTCCTCAAATTGCTGTAGCTGTTGCATACTCAGGAATAGCTGCGACACTTCTAGAGGGAGGACGAACAGCACATTGAACTTTGAAATTATTGATTTTACGGCAAAGGCATTCTTTATACAAATTTCTGCTTGTTGAATAAATAAGTTTACCTTCAGAAAATCTAAGATTAAATGTACAGAATGTCCATAAATTAAGATAACATGAAAAGAGAAGTACCATTTATTGCATTTTTTTAGTTTAAATACAAAATTTCAATCAATTAAGAAAGTCAACTTAATGACGTTTAACAGTTCAATACAATATAATGACAAAACAGCAACTTTTGATCGACAAGATTAAATTATGATTATCTACATTAAATTCAAGATACCACGTTCTCTTAATTAAACTTGACAACATACAACCATTGTTGATAACAATCTAAATTTAAAATTGAAATGTTGTATTTTAACTAATTTTATGTTTTTAAGGAACTTTTTCTATTAACAGTAAACTCTAAAATGCAATAAATGGTACTTCACTCTTGGAGCATGTTCATGTTATCTTAATTTATGGACATCCTGTACATTTAATTTTAGATTTTCTGATGGTAAACTTATTTATTCAACAAGCAGAAATTTGTATAAAGAATGATTTTGCCGTAAAACCAATAATACATTTTTTTCCTCTTGTCAACTACATCCGGGGACACACGGTATGTACTTTAAAACCTTATGTCATTGAAGCCACAATAATTACAGGGCGCTCTGCTAGGAGTATTGTTTTCATTCCTAGAATACCATTAATTCCATAGGAGTATATTTTCCAATTTAAACGACTACAATTTCCTATAAAAATTGGTATGTTTTTTTGAAATCGGTTGTGAGTCTCTCGAAATCATCATTAAAATACGAGAAATCGGCAGTGAAGTAATCCACTGCTTTACGACTTTTTATAGGTGGCGGGGCGACAGATAAATGTCAACCGATGTCAACATAACCTAGACAAGTTGGTTAAATGTTGTTTTCAAGGATTAAAGTAATTGATAATTAATTTTGAAAAGTTAAAATTGTTTAAGGAGATAATTATATCAATTATTATAGGAAAAGCATGATTTTTTTGTAGTATGAATAAATAGCTATTTATGCAACAAGTGCTAAAAGTCAACGTTTATGCACGAGATATGGAAATTATGAAACTCAGCCTTCGGCTTCGTTTCATAATTTCCATGTCTCGTGCATAAACGACTTTTAGCACGCGTTGCATACAATATTTTATCTACGACCTTAATTTTACAGTTATTAATCCATAAATATCGATTTAACAAAGGTTTGCATCTACGACACTTCTAATTTATGTCATAATAAACAGTAGGCCATGCCGCGCGGGCGAATGTTTCCGAAGCCAGTGCTGTCAAGGTCAGTTACGAAAGGTAATTATTAATACTCCACATCTGACTGTATTCATTACATAACGCTTTAATTATTTCAAAAACGCTTTACCTGTAACGCAAGAAGCAACTGGAATAGCTTTACAACTTCACTTCCAGTTCGAAATTGTAGTTTTATAACCTCACTTCACTTTTAGCACATGGGCTAAAAGTAAACAGCTGATTTCTTTAACCACGGTAAACTATAAAACGTCACTTTTAGTGAAACAAGCTAGCGCTAAAAGGCCTACTTTTGGTAGTGGTCGTAGATAAAAATCATTTTGTCGTAATATATAATTTAATAATTAGACCTTTCGCCAACAGTATTAGCTTCTTCAGTTATAAATTGTTACATTATAAAAAGTTGAAGTTTGCAAAGCTGAAAAATGAAAAAACCAACATTAGATAAGCGCACACATAAAATATTATATTACGACATTTATAGTTACTACATTTTAAAAACAGACACTAAAAGGAATATTGCGCCTCGGCAACTAAATCCACATTCGTGATAAAAAGTTAAACTTTAGTGCCTTGGTATACAAACTACTATTTGCTATTACAATAATTAAAGCTCAAGGGCAAACTTTAGGTGTAGCAGGAATTGACTTAAAAGAACCATGCTTTTCTCATGGTCAATTTTATATAGTGTTATAATTGACTATGTTACAATAGTATTTATGTTATAACAACTTTTATTATGCTTTAGCAATTACATTTGACTTTTTTATACTTTAGTTTATTTTTTGTTATACCTGCATCAGAATCGCCATTTAAAGCACGCCTGAGCGTGCGAATACAGGCGATTAAAGCTCGCCGAGCTTTAAAGGTTGTCAAGGAAACGACTGAATGCAACAACGGACATGGACGCTACAAAAACGAAAATAATTCTCGTAACTATAGTAGCAATATTATTATGCCCTCTCGATTTATCACGACAAAAATTATTTCTAAGTTTTTAGTGCGTAATTTATTTCCAGTATTGGAGGTATAACAAAAAATAGCGTAAAGTATTCGTGGATAACTGGTCTTTAAAACACTTGCTCTATTTCGAGCACTCCGGCTACGCCGTCGTGCTCGAAAACTCGCGCGTGTTTTAAAGACCTTGTTATCCACTCATACTTTAATATACTATTATATCAATTCTCTTTTAAAATGAATTTAAGTAACTCATTTACCCTTTTATAAATTATGAATTATCAATGTTATTAAATATCTCTAGCTCTCGTAGAAAACATCTATTTTTAAGAAACACACGTCGGGCTCACGCATAATCAAGACTGTTTTTATTCCCGAAAATTCATTTTTATTTAATGAAAACTAAGTTCAAAATTATGTGACAATTTGTATGTCTGTCAATGTCACTTCAAATTATGCAAGTGTAAAATCAATCATAAATAGCTTTTCGTTATACTACTTGTCATTCAACAAACATTAAATAGTAAGTAATCCCTTTTATAATTACCACGCTTCACTCTTTCTATGTTTTTTCTTTCAGTTTATTCAATAAATAACTGCAGCCGTCACCTGTCCATGGACCCTGACCCGCTCCTTTATCAATCCAAACGCATCCGGCACATTCCCAGAAGTCTCCCAATGTCCACACAAATCCTAGTATGAATGTAATCAACCACCAGGAACCGCAAACACCTCTCAGCCAAACACGACAAGACACCTACTATTTCCTCCAACAGAATTGTCAAGATTAACTAGAAGCAAACGACACCCACGACTTACTTCCAAAAATCACAAACCGTTAACAACCTAGTACCACGAACCTCTACTAGTTGCAAGTCCCAAAATGTCACTTCAATAATAAGCTTGGCGAAGTACAATTCCAGTAGATGAAAACCATTTTATCGATACCACAAGACGTTCACTCTGCTATGAAGCTCGATGTAAGCTACTTCCAGCAAAGTTAGTCCCCCTATCCAATTTATATGATGTAATTAATTGACAATAAACTCAATCCTGCATCCAATTCCAGAAATTGTTTTTGTAAATTATAACTGTTTAACATATGGCACTCTCACTATTTTGATTCTCCTCCATAACATTTCCATATCATTTTTTTTTAAATTTAATTTTACTCTTCTCGATAATTTTACTATGATATACAATATACAGGGAGTTTATTATAACGCGCAATGTGTAAATGAGTTTATTTTAAAATGCAATATGGAAACGTTACTGAGTGGTATGTAGAAACATAATATATTCTACAGAGGAAGAAATTCTGTTGATCAAATGGTATAAAGATTTCAGTTTACAGCCAGTATGTGGGTTATTAGATTACATGCCCTGTTGTTATTTTTTATGCCTTTTTTTCAATAAAATTACGGTTTATATATTGCATTTTAAAATAAACGTATTTACACATGGCATGGCGTATCTACCCTTAAAAACCAATAGCAACAATCAAGTGCTCATGGAAACGGGAATACCACATTGAGCATTAAAATAAAATCACTGTAGAAACCCTCCACATCCCCAAATAGATTTTTTTGTATTCGCTCCCCAAACTGGTTACTTTGGAAACTGTCTAGGATCCTCAAAATGGCCATTTAGAGGCCTTGTACTTAAAGTCGTCATGGCAACATTTTAGCGGACTCAAACATTAGTTGCCATGACGACTTTAAGTACAAGGCCTCTAAATGGCCATTTTGAGGATCCTAGACAGTTTCCAAAGTAACCAGTTTGGGGAGCGAAAATAGTAGATTATGCAATGAGGGAGTCAGAAATTGCACTGAAGCAAAATAGCATTCTCTCCGAGTTGCATATACTATTTTTTTCACGTTGCAGGAAGATTTAAAACGAAAACCCGTTTTTTAAACGTCATTTATTGACATTTTAGTTACAATTATTTTAAAATTAGTAGCCTTTGCTAAATTTTAAAGTTGGTGGCACTGTAAGTCATTATGACAAGAACTCACAATTATGTCAAATTCGAGGTTAATAGATGAGGTTTTGCGTCAGTTTATGTCAAAACTGACGCGAAACCTAACCTGTTAACCCCGAATTTACCATAGATTACCATAGATACGGTAACATTTTTTACTTTAGTCCCTAGGGGCTAAAGTAATTACTTCTGTCCCTAGAGATAAAATGAGCTACTTTAGTCCCTGAAATAAGTGACTAAAGTGCCAACTTTAGTCCCGCAAGTGCAAAAATACATTTTCGCGAGGCCTCCTAATATAATGCCGCGTTAATGGTAATTGAAACTTCATATTATAATGTTTGGAGAGCTAATACAAAAAAACGTTGTATGCAACACGTCCTCAAATGGCTTTGAGGACTAGTTACATAAAGTACTATTAAGTACATCATTTAATAAAGGGTTTATTTTAAAATTTTAAGCAGTTTTTGTTGAGAGAAATTTGCAATAATTCACATGTTGACGAAAAAAATTCTATCAAAAAATGTTTAGCCTTGAGTGGTATTTGGAAGCATTATTCAACAATATGGGTAAATGACTTTTACCGTGTTCGACAGCACACTTTTTAACGTTTTCCACTATTAATTCAATACTGCTTCCAACACGATTATTATGAGTTTTTAGAACGACGCGACGCCGATTTGCATACTTTGACTTTGACATTTTGGCGAAATGTCGCGTCGGTCAAAGGCTCCTCACTAAATTGAAATCATTGAAACCAATCGGGTTCGCGTGAAAACACTGTGACATTTAGGTGTTTTCAATGACAGTCAATTTTGATTGTCCGTTTCTGACAAATTGAACAATTTTCATTGGTTCGTTTATTATAGTGTTGAGCAATCATTAAAATACCAGAAATCGGCAGTGACGTAATCGATTGTTTTCGAACTTTTTGTAGGTGGCGGGGCGACAAACGTCAACCGACGTCAACATAACCTAGAAAAGTTGGTTAAAATGTTGTAATTTCACGATTAAAAAAAAACATAGTGTACTCCTCGGCACTGAAGTTCCTTTTTATCCCTCATGTGGTTTATTTGTCTTGGCCCTACGGGCCTCGGCAACTAAATCCACATTCGTGATAAAAAGTTAAACTTCAGTGCCTTGGTATACAGTTTTTTTTAAATCAACTGTCAGTGTCAAAACTTTATAAAAAACCAGACTGTGTTACCCTAAATTCTGTACTTACCGACCAACTGTATAACAGTTTCCCCCATGTCAAAATTGAGGTTATGTCTGTCTTTTTGAACACCCATTATAAAAAAGATACGCAAGTGCTTCAATTTCAAACGAAACACACCGTATACATCAGCGCTACACGCTATTAATTTTTACTATTTTAGAGGTACGCCATCAACAACGTTTGGATACCACTGCTCTAGAGCAGGGGTGCCCAATATGCGAAAGGCGCGATTATAGCCATAATTTTTTTACTTTAAGAAAACTTCGTTTTTTATGAATCTTTTTTCGCGCTTTTTAAGTTATTTATTTTTGTATTCATATTGCTGTATAATTTCCTTGATTTATTGATATTTGATTTTATCCCTATTAGAATGATCATTTTGCGTATTTATCTGAAATTATTTTATTCAGTTTTAATAAAATAATACAATTTTTCTACGACCACCACTAAAAGTAGGGCTTTTAGCGCTAGCTATATTCACTAAAAGTAACGTTTTATGATTTAGCTTGTTTAAAATGAGATCAGCTGTTTACTTTTAGCCCGTGTGCTAAAAGTGAAGTGAGGTTATAAAACTACATTTTCGAACGTTATGTAATTAATAAAGTCAGATGTGTACTATTATAATTACCTTTGATAACTGACTTTGACAGTATTGGCTCCACAAACAATCACCTGCGCGTCAAGGCCATCTCTTTATTATGACATAAATTATAACTGTCATAAATGGAAACCTTCGTTAAATGGACATTTATGGATTAATAACAGAAAATTTAAGGTCGTAGAACATATATTATGTGCAAACTCGTGCTAAAAGTGTTATTGCACTCGACATGTTATGAAACTCAGCCTTCGGCTTCGTTTCATAATTTTCATGTCTCTTGCATAAACATCAACTTTTAGCACTTGTTGCATAAATACCGATTTTGTAACATACTAATATTTCTCAAAATTATCATTGAGTTTAAATCCATTTCAAATGCCAGATCTTGATAAAAAATCTTGCCAGTCATGGTAGCGGACCCAAGTTTGTATTTTGAACAAAAAGTTTTCGATCATACGGTATTATAGGAAAGAAAAATCTACAGGAAAAATCTGGTGTGATACACGCACACAACTTCCTTTTACAGTGATCTTATAATTAGCCAAAAATTTGATTTTTAATTTTTAAGCATATGTCAAAACTTAAAAAAAAATAATACAAATTCTACAAAAACCGTTCAAAATAGAGCGTTAGTTGAAGAGACAAATTTTCTCTAAAATTATAAGCTGAATTCCAAAATGTAATAATATACCGGGTGTTCTACTTAAAATAAGAGTTAATAAAAAAATAAAAAACAAAAGAAACCCATTTTAGAGGCATTCAACTGGAAAATCACCTATCTCACATCAATACACATTAAAAATGTAAAAAAACCTAAAGTTTGAAAAAAATCGTTAGAGCCGTTTTTGAAAAGATCTGAAAAATCGCAAGATCAAACACCATACTTCCGGTAATGCGATTTTCTTGAAAAGCTTGCTGTCGCATCTAGAGAGTACAGGGTGTCCCATTTTCGATGATATTAGGAGGTATCTCACTTACGAGTAAAGATAGAGAGTTGAGGTTTTCGCAATACTTTGCTACTTTTTTATAAAAAGAAAGAACGCCTAAACAAAATTTTCATAGCCCGTTTCGTTTCTGAGATACAGGGTGAAATTGAAAATATTGCATTTTGGGATCCCCTTCGTATCTCCGCTATCCTTTAACATATCGCAAAGCTGAAAACTGGGTCTTAAACAGTTTTTTACATAGAATCCTGTGGCGTAGTCACGTTTTTGCTGTGAGCTGTCAATTTTTAGCTATAAATCAGACTTATGTTTTTTTAACGGGACACCCTGTATATTTTTTTTCGTTTGATTGGAAATTTTATAAGATTTACAAAAATATATAATACATGATATGTATTTTAAATAGTAAACCTAAAATTTATAATTTTACAAAATATCCATACCCTTGCTTAATATCATAGTTTGTATTATATAGCATTAGTATTAGTAGGCTTTGACTTAGTTATATTAGAATATCACAAACATAGAAATTTAAAAAAGTTAAATCTAAGTAAGCTATGAACAATTTTATACACTAAGGAAGAATAAAACTAAACAAAACTTGTAATTTTTCATCTTAATATTAACATAATATTAACCTCGATATTAATCCCTTAATAGATTTTCACATCAAAAGAACTGCTCAAAATGGTTGCCATTTTCTCGAAGGCAATGTTGACATAATGTAGTTATTCTTTTTAAAGCATTTAAAATAATTATGGAACGTCCTTGCAAGTTTTGAAATTTCGCATTGGTGGCATTACGTAGTTCATCTATTGTCCGATGACGGGTACTATACACCTTATTCTGCAAGTAGCCCCATAGAAAAAAATCTAGAATGGATAGGTCGAGCGACCGTGGAGGCCATCTAATTGGTCCATTAGTAGCGATCCATTTTTGCGGAAAATTATTATCTAAAAAAGGTTGAACAATTTGGGCATTGTGAGCGGGCGCACCATCCTGTTGGAAATGTATCCTGTTAAGATGAGCTAAAGGGACATTGTCTAGTAACACAGGGATAACATCTTCCAAAATTTCAAGATATCTGTCTCCTGAAAGACTGCCTTCATAAATTCTGTATTGTATTTGTCGCCCCAAAATAAAACAAGCCACGCTAAATCCAAATCGACCCTGTTGTTCTCTTTCGAATATCACATGGTGATTTTCTTGGGACCAATGCCTAGTATTATGCCTGTTAAAAATACCTGCACTGGAAAAGTAGGCCTCGTCGGACCATATTATAGATCTGGCAAAGTTGTTGTCAATACGAATTTGTTCCAAATACCAGTTGCAAAACAGTAAACGTCGTTCTGCATCACCAGGATGCAAATGTTGTACGATTTTAATCTTGTATGGCCTAAATTTATATTTGGTCAATATTCTTTGAACCCGCGTCTTGGGAACATCAACTTCCTGCTCTAGAACTCTACATGATTGTGAAGGCGTTTCCTCTACACATGCCAAAACGTTAACTTCGTCCGTATCGCGATTTTCCTTATTATACGTTTTTGGTCGGGGCCGGATAAATGTTCCATGTTCTATCAAATTTTTATTTATTCGGGAAAACATTAAAAGACCAGGTTGCCTTCTTTCTGGATATCTATAAATTAAAATGATATTTAATAAAAAATAAACCCACATACTTCAAAGGGTAAATAAATATTCAAACAAACCTATTGAAATATAGCTGGGAAGCTTCACGGGAGTTTTCATTGCTCTGTATAAAGCAGACTAACGTCATATTTTTCAAAATGTTGATAATTTTCATTTTCAGCCATCGTAAAAAATACAATATTACACAGAAAATATGAATTTTGCAACAGGCACGTCTTGACAAGGGCTTAGCAAATGATCATTCCATTGTTCTAATAATCACGGCCTACTAATACTTATACCAAAGAGCATTCTTTGCTTATACTATACTCACCAAGAGTGTCGTATAGGGACACATTTTGTGAAATTATAAATTTTAAGTTTATTATTTAAAATACATATCATGTATTATATATTTTTGTAAATCTTATAAAATTTCCAATCAAACGAAAAAAAATATACAGGGTGTCCCGTTAAAAAAAACATAAGTTTGATTTATAGCTAAAAATTTACAGCTCACAGCAAAAATATGACTAAGCCACTGGATTCTACGTAAAAAACTGTATAAGATCCAGTTTTTAGCTTTGCGATATGTTAAAGGATAACCAAAATGCAATATTTTCAATTTCGCCCTGTATCTCAGAAACGAAGAGGGCTATGAAAATTTTGTTTATACCATCTTTCTTTTTATAAAAAAGTAGCACAGTATTGCGAAAACCGCAACTCTCTATCTTTACTCGTAAGTGAGATACCCCCTAATATCATCGAAAATGGGACACCCTGTACACAAAACTTATACATGAAGTTTCAACGTCATACCTCTTTTAGTTTTTGAGATATTCTGTTCACAGACAGACACACAGACAGACAGACCAATGAACAAAAACATGTTTTTTGGGTTCAGGGGACTCTAAAACGTGAAGATCTGTTGAAAACTCAATTTCGAATTTTTGGGGTGAATCCAATACTTCCTTTATCGTAAAGGAAGTAAAAAACTGTCAGTGCAGTTTGGATTTTGTAATAAATTCGTCTCCGACACCTTTGAATTATTGCGTTGCATTTTATTAGCAAGCAAAATGAATTGAATCAATAGATCAAACAAACTTACCTACAGTATCTACTTATTGTCCGTGTCGAATCAGAACGAAAGTAGAAATATAAATAAAGTAATATCTGCACCACGTGAACATGTGGGATTCAAACATAAAGAAATAAGTGGGGAGCTTTTCCCGCCTTTGTTTAGGGAATTTCTTTGCGCTATGTTGGTGTTCAACGTCGTTGTAAAAATTTTGTTCGAGTTTTGTGTCAAAGTTTTAGCGGGTAAAATTACATCTTGTTAAATACTCTGCGAATCCAAAGAAATTTCTCATATACAACCGCAGTTTTTAGTTGCCACGGTATTAATTTCAAAGCGCTATTTGTGCTTCAAAGTTTTTCAAATCAAATACTATATTTCCCCACTTAACCTCACCGCTTCAGTTTTTGTTAAATTTCCTCGAAAAAACCGAAATGGCAAAAGTGCAGCTATGCAATATCACAGTCATGGATAACCCAAGCCCGTTTTTAAACCCATTCCAATTCGAAATCACTTTCGAGTGCATCGAAGAATTGAAAGAAGGTAAGTTCCGCAGAAGATTGAACGAGGCCCTTTCTTATCGTGTACATTACAGATTTGGAATGGAAGATGATCTACGTAGGGTCTGCCGAAAGCGAGGAATACGATCAGATCTTAGACTCAGTATACGTTGGGCCGGTGCCGGAAGGGAAGCATATGTTCGTATTTCAAGTAAGCAGATTTTTTGGGTAACGTCCGTAGTTCTAACTAAAACCTGATTTAGGCCGATCCACCAGACGTGTCTCGCATACCAGAAAACGATGCAATCGGTGTTACAGTAGTTTTGCTAACGTGCTCTTACAGAGGCCAGGAATTTATTCGTGTAGGCTATTTTATAAATAACGAATACAGCGATCTGGAACTGCGCGAGAATCCTCCTAGTCCCCCTCAGTTTGATAAGGTACGACTTCGTTATTTTTTAGAGTTAATCTAATGTGTATCATAATTTAGGTTACTAGAAATATTTTGGCATCGGAACCAAGGGTTACACGTTTTAAAATCAACTGGGAAGAATCGAACGCCCAGGATAATGCAATGAATGCTGAAAGCAGCGCTACTAATGGTACTACTAGCGATATGCTGGAAAACAGTGCCAATACCTCTGTAGATATACCGTTGCTTAATGAAAATTCCAATTCCCTAGCTACAATGGAGTGTTCGTAAACTTTATTAGTTGTTTAAGTTCTGTAACTGCTAAGAAATAATTTATATCGTACTTTTATATAAACGGTTTCGACAACTCGTGCCTGTCGCAATTGATGTGTAAATTGCTACAAACTTAGATTAGTTATTACAGAATGTAATATTTTTGTTATTTTGTAAAATAAATGATATTAATGTAAGTGGTTATTTGAAGGTTATATTTGAAGAACTGCATTTAGCATGTTAAATTAGTTACTGAGATGCAAATAAACAATTACTGCAAAGCCACATCCATTGCTTGAATGCATCGACGCACGTAAAAATCGTGCGCCCCCGCAAAGCGAGTAAAATATAGCTCGATCCCTTTCAAAACCATCAAAACGAAAGAATGATTAGTTTAAAAAAGCCCGTTCTAAAAGATTTACTGTGAAAATGCGCTGCTCTAAAGCGCCCGTCCATAAGGCTTACAGTCGTTCCTTATCTAATTTAACCTCAAAGTAAATGTTATTTTTTTGTGTATCAAATGACGCTAGGCGCGGACCAATGAAAAGCGAGAGTTCCCTGTTTTCACTTTTGTGAACCCCGTATCAGCCCATGAAGTGAAAATTGTTAAGGTACGTAGAAATTTTATTCATTTTATCTCGAAAATCATGTGGGTAGTACTTCTATGCCGCTTTCTGGCCTGAAACGGGCCGTTTTGGACCCGTTTTTTCGAAATTGGAATCATTTAGGGGCTGTGCTGTTCATACGTTCATGATTTGAGCGTTTTTCTTCATGTACTCTTGTATAACCTAACTTTGCTATTGATTTTTTACGGGGACGCCGCCGGAGGTTTTTTCTCCGCGGTTATCGAAAAGGTGGACCCGTTTTGGGCGCCAATGCACCTTATTTTGGACAATTGCAGCTATTTTTACGTCCTTTTTCGGTTTTTAGAGCATTTGCATCCCCTCCACTTTTATTACGACTTTCAATTCTGCCCCCCACCACTGGACGTGAACTTGTAACATTTATTTATTTATTATTGTACTTTTGCCGCTTTCGGGCGGGGGTACTGCTGGTCCTTCCATTGACATGCAAATTAACGGTAACACGGCAAAAAGGAGCCGCAACAAACAATTTTTTCAGCTTGGGACGCTGCAGTTTCTGCAACGCCATTTTCCTGGGGGGGCGGGGGGAAAAAAAGGAGCATCGCATCAAAAAAGATGGCGGTGCACTAATCATGTCCATTTGTGTTGCAAATTTGCAAAATTGTTTATAAACAAACCTACCTTTGCGGGTTGTTGGCAACTGGTTGCTGCGAACGATCTTCCCGGGTTATTTTTGAAACCTGTTGGTATTTTAAGTCACCAAACCGATAATTCGCCGGGTTTCGGTCGGAAATAGTGAACTTGGAAAGGTTAGGGCACACTGTTTTTTGTTTTACTATTAAGACCAGGAAAACAAATGAAATTGCTGAAGAATATTTCATGAACGATGCGATTACTATTTTTTAAGACACACGAACAACAATAGCAGCTAGTGGTGTGCATTTATACTTTTGCTTAGAGCCATCCCAAAGCAGTTTCTTTGTATTTGAGAATTTCCTACTAAATTTAAAAAAAGCCTAAGCATAACACATAAACTAAATTTTTAATGCTCATAATTTTGCACACCATTGTAATTTACTACCAGTTCTTCAGCAGTTTCATTCCTCAACTATAAAATATACACAATTATTTACAATTTCAGCCCCCAAATGAAGGCAACCAGTCTAAACGAGAGTTAATAGCGCACTCCCTTGTTTACCGCCATGGAAAATACAACCGCAAAGGAATAATGTTCCCTATATATTGGAGAAACTGGGAGGCATTAAATAGTGAAATGGCGTTGTTCGAGTTTGGATAAGTGCAGTTTCATCGCGATGGCAACCTTCTAGAGACCAATGCGGCTCGTTAGTCATTATTTGCAATGTTTAAAGAACAGTGATAAATTATGAGGATAGAGCATTAATTAAGCTAGTGCATTCCAGTTGTAAAATATCGTTCTATTTATTTTAGCCGCGTGTGCACCAGTGCCAGACAATGTACTTAATCCAAGAACGGTGATATCTCAACACGCGCACTGAAAACGTTGCAAATATGTCTTCGGCCCCTCAGAAGCCTACACCGAAGATGTGTAAGTCGCCAAAAAACTCGAGTTTCCCAGCTGCGAAGCTGGAAAAAGTACAAATCGCCAATGAATATGAAACCCTCAACACCAACTGCACAGTCATCGGCTCGAACAATCTGCATTTGGT